>OY757904.1:84094335-84640122 GCA_963585895.1 Sepioteuthis lessoniana | reverse complement strand
TGTATATATATATATATATATGTATGTGGGTATGTATGTATATATATATATATATGTATATATATATATGTGGTATGTATGTATATATATATGTGGGTGTATATATATATATATATATATATGTGGGTATGTATATATATATATATAGATATATATTTGGGTATATATATATATATATATATATGGGTATATATATATATATATATATATATATATATATATATATATATATATATATATATATATGGGTATATATTTGGGTATATATATGGGTATATATTTGGGTATATATATAGATATATATTTGGGTATATATATATACATAGATATATATTTGGGTATATATATATATATATATATATATATGTATATATATATATATATATATATATATATGTTTGGGTGTATATACAAATAAGATTGGTTTATTCTTAAATTAAGGTGTCTCAGAAGTTAATTAGAAGTTAGCTCAGTATATTTATGCAATGTTGAATAATGTAGGTTAAATGAGATCGATTTTACTTCAGTTTGGAAGGTACTCACTTTCACTGCAGTTACTGATCCCAAATATTTCTACATTTTTATATCCTTTGATGAAACTAATTTCTTTGAAATGTTCTTTAAATTAATTGTTAATGAGTTGAGCTTTAGAAATCTTGTGTATCTATTTTACGAATATCAAGTAATGTTAGCCACTAATACTTTATAATTTTTTTATAGGATACAAAATGGGGGATCAAATGTGTGCTTTGGAAAAGAAGTGCTTTAGGTACATGAAATATATAAAGATGTTATTAGCCTTAAATTCATGTTTGCTTATTGAAAGCTACCTGACCTTTTTTAATGGATGTAGTTTTCTACTGGTAAAGCTTCTGTGGGTTTGCATGGCTACAATTATTGTAAAAAATGTCTAATATTCTTTCTATTACTTGTAAGAATTAGAAGTCTTTTGAATGTATTTTGTATTTGAATTTTTTAAAAAATTTCTGGAGTAATTAACATAGAAATGCTGCCGTAATACTAACAATCAAGTTTTAATTTGTATAAGCACGAAATTTTATTTATTTTTTTGTGAGACGAAAACATCAGTTTCTATATTGCCTTTGCAAGGATTTATTATGGTTTGTGCATGAAATACCCTCTTTTTGGGATTTATTATTTTGTAGGACATAGATTTGTCATTATTTCATGTCTTTGATTTCTTTTACTGATTTTTTTATTACATATGAAAAATTATCATAAACTTTGAATATTGAAAAATGATGTGCTGTCAGTTGATGAAATTATCTTTGTTTTTGCTTATCTGACTGACATTTAATTTATGAAATTCAGTTAATTTATGAATTTCTATTATAGTTTTATTTGATATTTAAGTGACATCATTGGCATTCATAGATTTATTGAGGTTACTATCCAAATATTTGTATTGGTATACTCTAAGATTTTTTCCAATATGGTAGTTTCAGGAAAACTTGATTCTCTTATGGCTTGGTAGAAAATAGGAAAAGAACTAATTGAAATATAATAATAGGAAACTATTATGAGTTTATAAACTCTTAATTTCAAATGATTATAAAATATATCCATTTCTAAATGTTTTCAAAATTTCCAACTTGTAAATTTTGTTAAATACAATTGATATTTAATGAAAATATTTTGATTCATTTTAATATCTGCTTGAACTTTTTAGATGAGGCATAATTATTGTAGTATTATGTGAAAAAAAAAATATTTTGATAAAATCACTTGCGTTATTGTCATTATTTTTTTATTTATTTTTTTTTTTTTTTACACAATGATATAAGTTGATTTTTAATTCTTTATCCATTTAGTTAAGCAAAATTGTCTTTTCAAAAGTAGAAAATTTTAGAATCATAAATTCAAGTTCTATTTCATATCTGATTTGGCCACACATCTTTATTAAATGTGCTGTTTTTATATTTAGAATGATTAAAAAATATTTTAGTATTGTATTAGTAACATATTTAGTATGTATTAGTAACACGCACAGAGCAAGGATTCATGTCATCTGTGTACCATAAGCCCACCTTCACCGGGCAGTGCCACAATTTCAACTCCCATCATCCATATACAGTAAAGAAAGAAATAGTCCGTTGCTTACAACATCGAGCAAAAACCATTAGTAGCGATACGGATGCATATCAAGAAGAAATGATTAGTCTGAGATACAACCTCGATCGTAACTACTACTCAGAACGCATAATATCAGCTCCAAGAAACCTAGATAGGAGGATAGAGGATAATACTCGAAAACTCACCATGTTATGTCTGCCCTATGTCAAAGGACTAGCTGAAAGGATCCAAAAGATATATAGTCCATATGACATCAGGACTGCATTCACAAGTGATTCAACTCTCTGAAGGTATCTCTTCCTGGTCAAGCCACCAACAGAATTCAACATGACCAAGAACTGTATTTACTCCATCCCTTGCAGTTGTGGTAAAATATACAAAGCTGAGACAGATTGCCCACTAAAAGTAAGGCTAGAAGAACATCTGAAGGCAGTTGTACGAGGTGAAATTGAAAAGTTGGGTATGGCAGACCATATATGGAAGGAAAAGTGAAACCATCTGCCCTTATGGGATAAAGTTGAAATAATTGATTGGGCTGAACATTGGAGGATTAGTAGACGCCTTAAGGAATCAGCACATATGTTGGGCTACAATGACCTGCTAAGTAGACCAAGTATAGAGTTGACTACAATATGGGAACCGATAATTAAGAAGGTTAGATGAGAAGAAAAAAAAAATCGAGTATGAGTGCAGGTATAAAATCATACATAATAGTAGTAATCCTAGTCAAGTAAGAACATTAAATTTATAAGTCCCAAAAATCACTCTGAATTGTCCAGCAGGACACATGGCATAATGGTTATAGACATTGGTTCCCTAAGCTTCTAAGGAGACAATCATTTTGGAGGTTGCAGGTTCAATCCTGACTGCAGGCAAGAATACTTAACACTTGTACCTGGTTATGGCTAAGGAATCAGAACAGGCAGATTCAATAAAAGATGTAGTTCGAAGTTACGTGAAGTTTCCCGAGTTCAACAAACACCTGATGAAGGCTGGAGGACATATTGGCCGAAACGTTGTGGAAATAGCAATAAAGATGAAGACAATAGTCCGAAAACCCTTAATGATAAAAATCAACAAGCTTCGTCTCAGAAATTTAGACGACTAATAAGATATTTCTCAAAAACTGAATAGAAAAATTATCAACTACGATGTCTTTAAATAATGTTACTACTTTCAAAAACTTCCTTAAAAAGTAAATCTTATTGAATTTGCATTGTCATTGTAATTAAAAGCAAGTATAACCATTGTTTATGTAGTTTGAAAAAAAAAAAAATTTATGGTTTCTTATGCTGTCAAAATTGGATGTTATATAAAGTAGTTACTTTATATCTTGATTTTTCATAGTTTATTATATCTTCCCATTGTTGATTAATTTTCTAACTAATTTTTCCATTTAGAATATATTTTTTTTAATTTGATTCAATGGTATAAAGTTTGTGAAAATATTACACGATTTAAATGGATTTTTGGTAACAGGCATCAATCTTGGAAAGTCTAGGAGAATACCTATTCTAAATCTATTAAAGGAATAGAATCTTTGTATCTCTCTGAAATATGGACCTAGTACATAAATATTCTTTATTTTGTCTTCTAGAGAAAATAATTGATTTTATAGTTGTAGGTGTTGATAAAAATGTTAATTTTCTTTTTCTTGTTAATTATGTTGTTATTTGACAGATTCGTCGCAGAAGACTAGCTAGATTGGCTGGTTCTACTCAGAGTTCTAGTCATTCCTCAGAAAAGAGCCATCGTCATGAAAGGGATAAAAGCTTGGCAGTGGCATCTGCATCTGCTGGAAATGACAATCAAACAATGGAAGTTGACCAGGGTCAAGGGGCTGTTGCTTACTCTAAAGGAGCTGCTGGAGCAGCTGCAGCAGGTATTCCAAAAATTTCCTTCTCAAATGTTTTCTTTCCTTTTTTTTTTTCTTTTTTTATGTCAATATTTTTAATGTCTTATAATGATAAACTATCATATACATTGCCAGCAGAAAAAGTCCCTTGTCTGTAAATTTTTTTTCCTTAAGGAGTAAAAATTGTTCATTAACTTCAACGTTTATAGAATACTAGATAACCCATGAACCCATTTGGTTCCCTTTGTAACATTGGTCCATGATGATATTAATACTTCTATTTAGGAAGGAAGGAAAAATTTACATTATTTACATATTTTAGACTATTGTCCTCATCTTTGTTGCCATGTTTATCACGTTTCAGCCATTGTACGTTCCGGCCTTCTTCAGGTGGTTGGAATGTTGAACTTAGCCCTTTATTTTGCTCACTGGGGTAGACTGTTCTAGTTCCACGAGCTATGTTTAATGGATGTCAGTTATCAGTTATCTCCTGTTAATTTCCCCTCTGAAAGTTCTCCACTGCCTTCACCGGGTATTGAACTCACACTCTTTTGGGTATGTCACTGGATCTAACCAATGCCTTGTGTCCTTGAAGACATCTGTGAATGAATTTCTGGGTATTATAAACCTAATGTCTTTAGCAACCATTTTTATTGCAATTTTGCTGTTATCATTGCATGTTTTTTTTTTTTTTTAAACCAGAGCTCATATTGCAACTTTGTTGTTATTATTGCTTTTCTCTGGCACTCCTTATTACTGGTTCCTATATTGTATTAATTTTTATGCTTGGTCAGCTCAAGAGATTTTTGTGGCCTAGCATATGTGCTGTTTCTTTAAGTTTACGAATTTTCCAATGGTTTTCCTTGTCTATGATCTCAACCTGGTCTCACCGAGGGCGGTGATCTCCCTTCTCTCTCCATGTGTGGTAAGCCATGCCTGATTTTTCCTCTTCCCCTTGTGTTAAGCCTTTTGGTGTTCTTGAAGCCTCATCATAACGGGGCGGCCTGTTTATATTTCCTTCCGCAGTTGCACGGGATAGTGTACACACAGTCTTAAGTCATGTTCTCCTCTATGGGGGGAGTGGGGTTATTCGGGAAAGGTATCTGCGACGTGTTGTCAAGCTTCTGAAGGTTGTCTTGATGTTATATGGACTGCAGATCCTTTGTATTTTCTCTGATAATCCCTTCACATAACATCTGCCTGCCTTATGTGAAGGGGTTATCTCAGAAATATAGACATATATTGAAGGAAAAATTTATATTAGTATCTCCTAGTTATTCGTTATATTGAGAATTCGAATGATTTAAAGATGTTCAGTATTGATGCTGACCCTACAAAATTATCATTCAGTTGTAAATTAGACCGGAAGTTATTTTATTTGTACTTTAAATGTATTACTTTAATAAAGATGTACTGTTTTTGTTAGTTATGTCATGAATTAAAAAGAAAGAAGTCAAGTCACGCATTCCTTAGGAAAGGTTTTAATCACTAAAAGAGCACATAGAAATAATACAGGGTTTATATAATCTTTACTAAAGATTTTTAGACTGGTTCAAGTTCATCGAGGGGGTGGGAAGGATGTTAAAACCATAACATTTTCCCCCTCAAGAATTATTACAACGGAGGATAGAATTAGGGAATATGGTCTTAAGTTATGAAGTTACAAAGTCTTTAGGCATTTTTCTTATCCTAGATGATCTTCGTGCGGGTTCCTGAAGTTCTAAATCTCTAGTATTAGCTTTTTGAGAAATATCGATTTCTTCTGGCAATGCATTTGGTTTCTCTACCTTGACAATAGGCAATTCTTTAGGGCTCCCAGTGCTTGTAGAGAGATCTTTATTAGAAGTATCTTCTTCATTTGGAGATTTAGGGGCTATATCTTGTACATTAACAGTAGTTTCTACACCGGAGGGCAAGCGCACATGTGCATAGTGTGGGATGATTTCTAAAAGTGTAGCTTGTGTTACAGGATGATCATACTTACTTGGTTTAGTATGATTTCTGATGTATATGGTTTTGCTCAAGTGGGAATAGGGTCCCCAGAAGTGGACTTACGAGTATATTTAAAAAGTCTTTCATGCGGCGTCACATTTGTTCTGGTGCAGAGTAGTGATCTAATAGAGTGGAGAGCATTGGGTAAGATGTCTTCCCAACAAGATAGTTTCATGTAATGAAAATGTAGAGATATTTGAATCGCCTTCCATAAAGTGCCATCAAGTTTCTCAACTTGTCCATTTCCTTCCGGATGGTATCTACTTGTTTTAGAAGTTGCAATACCTTTTTCTAAAAAAAACCTTTGTCTCTTTCTTAAGAAAGTCCACGGGCCTGTCGGTGTGTATCATATCAGGCATCCCCAATTTGAAAATAGTTGATTTAGACAGCATATGATGGTTTTGCTGGTCATACTCCTGCATGGGAAAACAAAGGGAAAACGGGAGAACTCATTGATTATAGTGAGTAGATATTTGTTACCATATGCAGACATCAGAAGTGGTCCTTTAAAATCAATATTTAGTCATTGAAAAGGTAACATTGTTTTTACAAGTGTCCTGGTTACTATTAATAAATTTAGGTTTTAGGTACTGGCAGGAAGAGCACGATTCAGTTCCGCTTTTTATTTGCTCTAAAGAGAATGGGAGATTTCTTGCTCTAGAAAAGTGATAGTCGTGTAATACCAGGATGGTATAATTGAGCGTGCAAATTATGAAGGTCTTCCAAGGTGTGAGTGAGGGCAGAGATACAAGAAAAGGTATCTGCGGCCGCATTTTTAGTCCCAGGCTGATAAACAATACTAAATTTAAACTGGGAAAGTTCAACTCACCAATGGCATATTTTGTCGTTCTTAAATTTTGATTTTTTTAGAGTTATCAAAAATAAAGCTAACGCTTTTTTGATCTGTTATAACTTTGAAATGCCTGCCAAGTAGGAAATGGCACCATTTTCGGAGAGCTTCGTCTATAGCGGCCGCTTCTTTTTCGACCGCATGGTGTTTGATTTCATTGGAGCTTAGGGTCCTTGAGAAGAATGCAACTGGTCAGCCTTGTTAGAGTAGCGGCTATGCAGTACTTACTAGCATCTGTTTCTACTTCAAATTCTTTGTCGGGATCGACGGTTATAAGTGTAACTGTTATGGTGAGATAGATATGTAATCACCACCAGAATATTTTAAATAAGGGACTGTGTCACCGGTCACCGAATATAGGAGAACAGAGAGAGACTCCCTGGACTGAACATGATAAATACTACACATTCTCTCTCAGTAAATATTTCAATAAACTTACTGTCTTTATTTAAACCTATAGTACATATTTATTCCTTTATTTCCTTCACGGAATACTAACTGTTGATTACCCCGATATTATTGCCACTACAGGATATATCAACTAAAAAAAAAAAAATATGGACTGTGCTGTGGGAACTGTTTTTCTTCCATAAAGAAGTTTACGTGTATTTGAAAAAGACGTAAAGGATCTCTTGAAATTTGTAAAGTGTTGATATTTTGTATGGTGAATTTTCTAAACATTTCTCAGTGTTGACAATTTTTTTTTCGTTATGAAATCAGTGAAGGTGAGCATCTTGTTTTTGAACAAAATTTCGTGTGTACGTTGACTTGATATTTGTGCATTTTAAAAAAATGGCTTCGGAACAAATAACATCGTTGACGAAAACGTTAACTGAGAGTTTGATCGCTCAGCAAAAAGCTCAAATTGACTTTCAAAAACAGATGTTTGTTCAGCAGGACTGTTTTGAAACACTTGTCATACAGCAAACTGCAGATAACTGACTATTTTGTGAAACTGTTTTGTCACAAAAATCTAATGATAGTGCGTCTAGATTTTTTCAGCGGAGGTTATAGCTAACTCACTAGCTGAGTTCAAATATGACCCAGAATGAGGCGACACTTTTCCCGTCTATTATCGTAGGTTCAAGATGATCTTTACAAAAAGATGTGAAAAATGGTCTGACGAAGAAAAAATCACACTCCTACTTCAGAAATTGGGTACAGAGGAAAATACAAAATTTACAAATTTGAATTTACCAAAGAAACCAGAAGATATTTCTTTTTCGGAAACTGTTAAAATTTTGTGCTCGATATTTGGTCAAAGAGACGGCCTTTTTCATACAAGATATAAGTGTTTAAACACGCGAAAATAAGAAACTGATGATATTGTCACATATGCGGGTAAAGTCAACGCCCAGTATGAACTATTTAAATTGAAAGATCTATCAGTTGACATGTTTAAGTGTTACATATTTGTCCAGGGACTGACAGCACCGAGGGACAAGGATTTTATTAATTATGGAGCAAGATCCAGAAATGAACTTGCAAAAAGTGACAGAAGAATGTCAGAAGTTGATAAATGTGAAAAGGGACACCACTAGGATAGAGGGAAAAGTTACATCCCAGGTCCAAGTAGTGAAACAAAAAACATTTCTCAAGAACAAAGGAAAAAGTTTTGAATGATGGAGCTGTGCGGGTTCGCACTTTAAAAAAATTGCCCTTTTAAAGAACAACCTTGCTCTAGATGTGGTTTAGTCGGACACCGAGCCTCCCAGTGCCGAACTAAACAAAATAAACAAAGACAAAAATTTATGTCTAAAGTAAATGTAGTGTTGTCAAAAGAAGAAGTGAGACAAGGGGTTGAATGAAAATTTGTCAATACCAAAATAAATGGTCACATAGTGAAGCTACTTTTGGATACGGGTAGTGATATTTCGATTATCGACGAAGTGACCTGGAAGAGGATTGGGTGTCCAAAACTGAAAAAAACGTTTAAAATTGCCAAAGGAGTATCCGGAAAGAGATTAAAATTCAAGGGAGAGTTTAATTGCAGTGTATCCCTTTGATCGGAAACTTTTTTTTCAAAAGTGCCAGTTGTTCCAAGTATAAATTCTTGCCTCTTCGGAATTGATTGGATTATTTTGTTAGATTTATGGAAGCTACCCATAAATTCATTTTGTAACAGTATTAGTGTATCTGAAAAGAAAAATTCTTAACAAAATGAGGATTTTCTTACTGTCTTAAAAAGTGAATTCCTCAGGGTTTTTTCTGAGGGGGTTAGGTGTATGCACTAAGACCGAAGTGAATTTTGAGCTAAAACAAAATGTGAAACCTGTTTTTAAACCAAAAAGAAACGTGCCTTTTTCTTCAAAAGAAAATATTGAAATTGAACTGCAAAGACTGCAGGAAAATGGTGTAGTAGAAAAAGTTGACTCTTCTGAGTGGGCAAGCCCCACTGTGTATGTTAAAAATAAAAAGATTCGGGTATGTGCCGATTTTTCTACAGGCCTTAATGACTGTCTGATGGATCATAGTTATCCATTCCCATCCCCTGAAGACATTTTTACATAGCTGAATGGAGGTAAAATTTTCTCCAAAATTGATTTATCTGAGGCTTACCTTCAGGTAAAAGTCAGTGAAGAATGTTCAAAGTATTTGTGTATTAATACCCATTTAGGACTCTTCAGACTCAAAAGGCTCCCTTTTGGTTTGAAAGTAGCTCCAGCGTTATTTCAGCAAATAATGGACATGATGCTTGCCGATTTAGATTTTGCAATCGCATATTTGGATGACATTCTTGTAAAGAGTAAAAATGTGCAGGAACATAAGGAACACATCAGAGCAGTTTTCCAAAGAATTGAGGAATTCGGCTTCAAATTGAGTGCTGCAAAATGTGAATTTTTCTTAAAACAGATAAAATATCTTGGTCAAATCATTGACAGCCAAGGCAGAAGACCGGATCCTCAGAGAACAGAAGCCATTGAGAAGATACCAGCACCTAACAATGTTGCCCAGTTACAATCTTTTTTGGGTTTAGCACAATATCATGCTATTTATATCCCAAAAATGCATAAATGCACCATTGAACAAATTGTTAAAAAAAGACAAAAGTGGATTTGGTCAAAAGAGTACCAAAGTGCATTTGAAGAGATTAAGAAATGCCTGCTATCAGATTTAGCACTGGCACACTTTGATCCACAGAAGGAATTGTTGTGGCATCAGATGCAAGGGATTACAGATTAGGAGCAGTACTTCTCCATAGACTTGAAGATGGATCAACGAAGCCAATAGCTCATGCATCCAGATCACTTTTGCCTGCAGTAAGAAACTATTCTCAAATTGAAAAAGAAAGTTTGGCAATCATTTATGCAATTAAAAAATTCCATAGATTCATTCATGGCAGGATTTTTACATTGCAGACTGACCACAAACCCTTGTTGACTATTTTTGGCTCCAAAAAAGGCATACCCACTCACACTGCAAACAGACTTCAACGATGGAGCATAATTCTGTTGAATTATAATTTTAAAATGGAGTACGTTTCATCCAAAAATATCGGACATGCGGATGGACTTTCCAGACTGATTTGAAAGTGTGCAGAACCTTTAGAAGACACAGTGATAGCTGCATTGAGAGAGGAAAAAGAACTCTCCGGACTGCTGTGCAACACGATTCGAGAGTTACCTGTGACTCTAGATGACATCAATAAAGCAGCAGAAACAGATGAATTAATTCATTGTAAAAATGAAAAAACAGGTGCAGTTAAATGAAAAGTCAAAGAAAGACTCAAAATTTTCGCCATTTTCTATTTGTTCACAGACTTTAATGTATGCGGATAGAGTCGTCATACCGACCACACTACAGAGGAGGATTCTAAAAGAATTCCATAGTGGTCATCCAGGCATGTCCAGAATGAAAGCCTTGATGCGCGGATATACGTATTGGCCCAGGATGGACCGAGGCATCGAAAAAATTGTAAGAGAGTGTCAAGAGTGTCAGCTAGCAACAAAGGCACCACCTGTACAAATACAACCGTGGCCGAAGACAGATACATTTAACAACTGCAATATACCATCCAAGGTCAAACGGCCTCGCAGAGAGATTTGTTTTTGAAGAAAAACCAAGGCATGGACACTGATGAGAAGAGTCTTGAAAATTTTTTATTTGTGTACAGGATCACTCCTAACACAAATGCCGGTTTGTCACCAGCTGAACTAATGTTCACACAGAAAATCAGATCCATATTTGACTGGATTTTACCAAGTACAACCAAGACAACAGCAACGAGAGAAAATCATTCGACAAGGTTCTACAAACCTGGTGACAAAATACTCTTTTTGAATTATAGGACTGGGAAAAGCTTTTGGGAAGAGGGGATTATTATGAAAAGAATTGGACACATGCTATATTCTGTAAGAAGTAGTAAATTTGACTGTCGCAGGCATATAAATCAGCTAAGACCTCGACACACTGATGACTACAAACAGGCAGAAGATAATGAACTGCCCTTGGAGGTATTGTATGACTTTTTTAATGTTCCCCTACCCATAACACAACCTACTCTGAGAGTAGTATCTCCTACTCCAGGTCTGAGGGTACCAGTTTCACCACCAAATCCACCCCCTCAAACGGTGTTGAGGAGAAAAAATACAAGGGTGAAGAGAAAAGTTAACTGACTGAGCCCCAGACCTAAAAACAAACAGTATTAAGCCAAATTCTCCAGGGAGAAATTGGCTTTGGGGGAGGTGTTGTGGTGAGATATGTAATCACCTCCGAAACGTTTTAAATAAGGGACTGTGTCACTGGTCATCAAATATAGAACAGAGAGAGACTCCTTGGACTGAACACGATAAATACTACACATTCTCTCTCGGTAAATATTTCAATAAACTTACTGTCTTTATTTAAACCTATAGTACATATTTATTCCTTTATTTCTTTCACGGAATACTAACTGTTGATTATCTTGATATTATTGCCACCACAAGATATATCAGTAACGTTTTTCAAATTGTTTTTTAGTACCTCAAAAGAATGCAATACTAGCGGTGTCAGAGGAAACTCCTTGTTGTTGTTCAATAACAACAAATATTTTTGTCGGAGAAATTTTGAATGAATTTGCTGTAATAAGAAAACATTCTGACTATTCGTTTTTGAGATTTAAGATTTTTAGGAGGTGACATTTCGAGCAGGGGTTTAAGTTTATAATAGTTTGGGGCGATCTGGTTGTTATGAATAGTATATCCAAGAAGTGTAATCGAATTAGCTGAAATAGTACTTTTATTCTCATTTAGAGTGATATTGTACATTTTCACTACATTATTGCCTTTTGAGTTTTACCACATATAGTGACGTTATCCACGAACACAAAAGTATCTGATAATTTTTCTTTATCAACAATGTTGTCAATGCTTCTTTGGAAGGCACTTACTCCGTTAGTAACACCAAAAGGAAGTAAATTGGTATAATTTTCTACATGCCTCAAAATCAGTGTACTTACGATCCTCGAGACTAATCGGAATCTGGTGGTAAGCAAACTGGAGATTTAGTGTAGAGAAGAAATTGTACTTGGCTATGTCTTCTACCATTTTTGCAATGTTAGGCATAGGATAAGCATCCCGTTCGGTAAATCTGTTTATCGTACCGCTATAATCAACAACCATTCTTTTCTTATGATTTTCGTTGGACGTCACTAATACTTGAGCTCGTCATGGAGACACAGAGGGCTCTATTATGCCTTCTTTTAACATTCTAGCTGTTTCTTCCTTTATAAATTTAGTATCAGCTATGATATAGCAGTGTGATTTAGTCACAATAGGCATTGTTTTAGGAGAGAGGTGCGAGAAGAGAGGCGGAGGAGGAATATTTAGGGATGGAAAAGGGTTATTTTTGTTGACAGCTCCAATAACAAGTTCAGCCCCTGGACCATTAAATTTCAATATCATTTTATTTTATTTTTTTAGGATATCTTTTCCTATAATAATGTCAGTAAAGAGATCTTTAATTACTTCCACTATTACACCAGAATGCATCTTATTTGTTGTTATAGATTAAATAAATTTTAAAAAAATGTTTTTATTTTTACACAAGGCAATTTCATCTCTATTATTGGCAATTATTTACAGCGCTACTATTTCTTTTTCATTCATTTTCAAGAAGTTATTCTGTAGTTTGAAAGACTTGAATAACGTCACAGACACACGCAACACACCTTCTGTTCAAACCCTCTCCATTTCTTCGAGTACTCTTTTTATAATAACTGACTATCTCATTTGCATGAGATACCCAAGAGTCTGCATCACTTTACGCGAGACTAAGCAAGTACAAAAGCGACTGTGCGTCGCCATTTTGGCTTTTTGTTTTCCGTTTGAGCGACTGAAACGTACGAAACGCAGCCACACACAAGTTTGGTAAGTCGAGATTTTTCCCCACACTTCCCCCTGATCTCATGATCACAAACAGGGCAGGGGGTGTAGTTTTTGTCTTTGTCAGGTACTTCTTCGAAGGGGAATCACGCAGGCTTCATCCTCATGCGTACTCTCATCTGCTGTTCGAGGTTCAACAGACGCTTCATCAGTTGGGAGGCTACTGGGATTGGAATCACTGTCGAGCGGATCTGAATTCAAATAGATTAAACGCTCACTGTCCTCGGAATTGCTTTTGTCACTTGATAATTGCGTCTGTATTACAGGTTGGAGGTCTTTGACGTGTCGAGGCACCCCATCAATTTTCACAGACTGCAGGCTGATCACTTCAGTAATGCGACCAGTGCCATATTTTGTCGTGCACTTGCCGTGTGGATTCTTAACCCAAACCACGTCTCCCTTTTCATACATCCCTTTAGTCACCTCTAGTTCAGGGAGCGGGTTATTTTCAACACCTTTTATCCGGATATGGTATCCATGCAGTGCGTCAGCTGGCGCGGTGCTAGGTGAAACGTCATCCTTTGGGGTGACATTGTGCGAATAGACTGCCTCCAATATCGAACAATTCTTTCTAGCTGCGATAGTCTTAACGATCCTATGACTTCTTTCCACAATTCCGTTTCCACTTGGTGAGTAGGCACACCGAAACTGCAGATGCATGTCCCAATTTCTCGCAAAATCTCGAAAGTCTTTACTTGTGAATGCAGTGTCGTTGTTGGTCAGTATTTCCATTGGTGGGCCTCGTTTGAGGAAAACATTCTCCGACTGTCGGATAACAGTGGGTGCATCTTGTCGGTGCAGTGGTCGCCATATTGCAAATCTAGAGGGGCCGCAGTCGATGATAGTTAGAAAATTCTCACCATGGTGGTGGGTTATGTCCATTGTCAATCTTTTCCAGTTATCCGTCACACCAAGTCCTCCTTTTTTCTAGCGAACAGAAGCTGGATCTGTTGATCAACAGGTTTCGCAGGCTTTCACAACAGAGTTAGCAGTTTCTTTGGACACTTGCGGTGCGACCAACCTGGCAAAGTACAAAGTCCGCTTCGCACCTGGATGTCCACTTTGATGATGGATGTCAGCCACCTAGTCCTTATCCAATCATCTCCTCACCATTGTGCAACTCTTGAGCACCAGCTCTTTTCCTTCCTTGAGCAAATCCATCCACCTGTGTGGCACTCTGGTAAGATTATCTGTGCAGTTCTGACAAGACTTCACGAGTTTCACATCGATGGTCAGTCCATATTCTTTCGCCATCGATCGCAAGGTTCCTAGCCGTCGCCTGACTAGCATCTCGCCAGCTGCCCTCGTGTTCACACACACTCTTCCAGTTAAAGTGTCAGAGATCCACTGGTGCACGCACGCTGAATCAGTGACTACGTATAACACTGTCGCCTCCCACTGAAGGGCCAAATTGATTCCTTTGAGGGCCGCGTCCAGTTCAGCTAGATTGATGTGCAGAGCGTCGTTAACTGGACGTAACCAACATGCATCCTCAATGATCGTCCCGTTTGTTTCTAATGCCACTCCTGTAGCTACGGAACTAGCATCCACCCAGACTGTAATTTCTTTACCGTCTGTACACCAGTTTCCCCAACAGGATCTGCTTCTCGTACTCTGGTTAAAGTCTCTGCTAATATCTGACTGAGGGAAACGTTTTTGATTCTATCATCCCAGCCTTTTGTCACTGCAGTTGCCAGGTGCTTTATAAATGCAACTGCCAGTCTGAGCCACCCACATACGGGGAAGTGACCAACAAGTTTCCCGCAGAGAGAAAATATGCATTGACGGGTTAATTTATTAGGGATTTCTGGAATTTGACTTCCTTGTTTCCATCGAAGAGTGCCATCCTTTTCTCAGACTTGCAAGCCAAGGACTCTGACTCCGTCTCTCAGTCACACCGGATCCTTGGAAACCAAACCTTAGTCCAGGAAATGTTGCTGTACTCGTGATGTGGGAATACGGCTTTCATTAATCAAAATGTCATCAACATACACCAATGTGGCTCTTTTGATCGTATGGTCTTGAGATACGATAGCGTCTATAACAGACTTCATAATAAGCGGCGTCACATTCAGTCTAAATCCCAACCATGTAAGACAGAAGCGCTGACCCCTAAAAATGACTTTGAAACAGCCACAGCGCCTTGTCAACGTGGATTTGAAGATATGCATTCCGCAGGTCTAGAAGCGACACATTGGCTTCTTGTCGCCACCACTCTCTTAGTTTCTGCGCGCACACTTCTGCATTGGCAGTAAAAGCATCCACAAAACCGTTCAATTCCCAGTAGTCAAGCACTGGACGCACCCTCTGCTTCTGCTCCTGCACGACCGCCATTAAAGGAATTATACCCTTGGGTGGGCCAAGTTCTTCTTCTGAATATGGCAACAGCCATCCATTCCGCTGCCACTGTAGGATCTCGTTCTTGTGGGCATCCCTGGCATGACAGGGCACTGCGTATTCCTGCACACTATTACTCAGTTCGCTGGGAGAGTGACCATTTGCCCATTTCCATGACGCAGTCCATTCTTTGTTCCTGTGATCATACGTCATGCTAAAGTCCGGCTCGTCGATAGAGATGACAGCACATCTGTTCAGGCCTCTAAAACGTGCTTCGCCTGATTCTGTCAGGTGAACACCACCGAGTAACTTGATTGCATCGATCCCCAATAGCAGCTTTTCTACAACTAATGCCTCAATGTCGACAGCCGGGACTCGGCTAATTTCCACTTTTGTTTTGCTGTATCCTTGGCAATTCAGTGTCCTTCCATCAGCTGTTAGGACTCCCGCTGATTTCCATTTCCAAAAGCGACACACGGCTTTACTCGCCAATGTTTGTGAGCACCCGGAATCAATCAACGCCGTGCACTCTTGCCCATCTACACGTACCTTCATGGAGGGAAGTTTCCTAGTGTTCAGTTGATTGGGGAGGATGCTGATGCCTCCTCCCCTTTGGCGTTTCCCTGGCACTACGATGCTACATGTCCAAGGCCACTGAACCTGTAGCAACACGTCTCATGACGAACCTTGTGCATCCGACTGTCCGGTTTCTCTTGGCGATCCTGCAAGCAGTCCCTTGTCATGTGGTTGGGACCACCACACCTGTAGCAGGCAAATTTTCTATCTTCACTGCGCATCTTTGATTCTGAAGATGTTCGACTGGCGGAGGCGGCGGCCAATTCTGCAGTGCCTTCGTTGTCAGTCATGACAGCTCTCGCTTGGGTCAATAGCTGTTCCGCACTCATCGCTTCCATCCTGGATGAAGCACGTAGAAGATGTTTAACGTGTTGCGGTAGTCTAGAGACGAATGCTTACGTTAACCAACGTTCGGGCAGCGGTCCTCCAACCAACCGGGCCAGTTGTCGTAGCTCAGCAAAAAACTCATCCACCGTCTCACCTGGGCGAAGTTGTCGAGTGACGAACTGGTCTTATGCATTAAATGCATCAGCAGCATACGTGGTTATGAGGGCCTACTTGATCTGTTCTGTATCGGCATTCTGTTCTGCGCTAAGTTGCCTGTATATGGCTAAAGCTCCCCCTCGCAATCTCAATGGCAGGACGCGCTCGACATTCTTCATAGCGCAAAGCTCGCACACAAGTTCAACATTTTCGACCCACTCGACAATTGGCATGTCAGTCGCAGCACCACTAAACTCCAGAATCAGCCGGACATTGAAAATCTTGCCCTCCATCGCCAAAAAGTAGTATCTCACCGAAATAGCTTGTAGTTTGAAAGACTTGAATAACGTCACAGACACACGCAACATACCTTCTGTTCAAACCCTCTCCGTTTCTTCGAGTGCTCTTTTTATAATACCCGACTATCTCATTTGCATGAGATACCTGAGAGTCTGCGTTACTTTATGCGAGACTAAGCAAGTACAAAAGTGACTGTGCGTCGCCATTTTGGCTTTTTGTTTTCCGTTTGAGCGACTGAAACATATGAAACGCAGCCACACGCAAGTCTGGTAAGTCGAGATTTTTCCCCACATATTCTTATCATTATAAGAAAAGAACATCATCATTTTGAGTAACAACTTTATGTATCCATTATTTTTGGGGCAGATTAGTACTGTGTTACTGTCAATTGTCAAAATTTATTCTCTTTCATCTTTATGCTTTTATCTTGTTTCTTTTAGGTAGTGTGAGTGGTGAACAGAGTTCTGAAACCCAACAGCAAAACATGGACATAGACACAGAATACTCTTCTGATAAAAAGTAAGTTCTAATTTTTCCTTATAATTTTCAGCATGCCAAAATATATATGAATATTAAATTGCAAACAATTGATCAATAATATTGGTTTGCTATTTTGATTTCTAAGAATTTCAACAATTTTACTATTTGAAAAGTAGTACATAATTAATCTGCTTAACATCAATATTCAAATTATCATATTAATCTCTTCCTTTTAGTTTTTAAGTAGGAAATAGTTAAATTTTTAAAAGTAGAAACTTTATAGTTTTCAATGATTTTTATAGTTCCACAATTATGTCTTGTAAGTTTGTTTTTGATAGCTTGCATGGTTTTTGCGCCAGGTATCTGAATACACCAATGTCTTCAAACATTGGCTTGTTATGGTTTGTAAGCATTTGCTCACAGAAACATATGTATAAACACACCAACATACTTGTATAATAAACATATTTATTCTTGATGTTAAATGAAAATATGTATTTATCAGAAATAGTGATTTTGTTTTAATTATTTTTTAACGAATGTAAAAAAAAATCATAAACTAAGATCTCATTGCAATAGAACTTAAAATTGGCCGGTAGCAACCAAGTCCAGAATAATAAAAATTTCTTGAAGCCTTTTGACTATGGTTGCCCATGGAGTTGTGGCATACTGAATTGCATAAGGTTTCAAATAACTTATCTAAAGTCTAGATGGCTGCACTAACCATGCATTGTAAGGGTTTTAATGCTATGCCATCTGCCCTTAAATTAGTAATGATTGATCTTCTAGTATGATCAACATTTTATATTGTAGACTAAATGCTATTTCCTAAAGCGATTTGAATTGATGAAAAATACCAAGTTCCTTAAAAGGTATCTATTTTATTAAATCATTGACTCATCAAGTTGCTTTAATTAGCTAAACCTTAGAGAAGTTTTTTAATTTTTTTTTTTTTTTTTTGAAGTTGCTATTGCTCTAACACTTTCTGCTGTGCTTGTATGTTTGCAGCCAGATAAATATCTAAGTATCTGTTGTAATCACTAACTGAACAGCTTGTCAGATATTTAACCTCTTTTGAGTGCTTTATAACGAAACAGTTGACTTTATAATTTGAACTGATAGTATGAATTTATTTGAGTTACTTTTATTTTTCATTTCAGTAACCAGTCCCAAGTTGATGTTGATTCTGGCATTGAGACAATGGAGGTTGATGAGAGTGATAGAGTTGAGCACAAGAGAAAAAGAGTAATATATTTTTTAATAAAGAGCCTTCTAGATTATTTCAATTATAATTGTTTTACCATTGCCTAACTTTTCGATTATTTTTAGTTTTGAATTTTAAAAGAAATGTGAATGTGAAATTTTTGTCATTAGCACATATAATAAAGCTCAATGAATTTCTCTTTCTACTCTATTATTGAATTTATGGTAATATAAAATGAGCTGCTTTAAAATATATAGTTTTTAATTAAACTGAAAACTATTGGATATGACAATGTGTCATGTAGTATTTTTTCATTAGTC
Organism: Sepioteuthis lessoniana; assembly: GCA_963585895.1. Taxonomy (NCBI): domain Eukaryota; kingdom Metazoa; phylum Mollusca; class Cephalopoda; order Myopsida; family Loliginidae; genus Sepioteuthis; species Sepioteuthis lessoniana. The sequence continues at coordinate 84,621,266 of OY757904.1, read as the reverse complement.
TAAGTGATATAACAGGGGAATGCTTATATAACTAGAATTAGGAATCATTAACAAAAAAATTTTTGATCAAGCATTTTTTATTTTAAAATAAGATCAAGATAAGCATGTCTTCTGCAGAAATATTTTCATTATTTGGTTTAATTTTCTTCATCCTATAATATATATATATATATATATATATATATTATAGGATGAAGAAAATTAAATATATATATATATATATGGTATGTATTATTTAAATCTGCTAAAATTATTTCTGTTCCAAGCCTGGATAGTTATAATTCAGATGTAAAAATATTATATAAATTGTTTTGGCGATTGTAATCAAAAATAAATTATAGCCTATCTTATCTTAGATTTTATATATATATATATATAGCATATTGATGTAAGTAGGTTTTGTAATTAGCATAATAGCTTTTTAATTATATATTCTTAAATGATTTTTTTAAATGAAAGCATTTATTATATTTCTCTAAATAATCATTATCTGAGCTATGATACATAAAATAGGATAAAGTTGCCAACTCTTATTACATTGTCATACTTTAATCTACAAATCATTTTAAAGTGATGTGTGTGTATATATACACCCCCCCCAACTTAAACTTAATTACCAAGAACAAAAATATGCCTATTTGAAACATTGAATTTTATTTTCACTTTGACAAAGATCAGAATTTTTGCTGATAAACATGTTTTTGTCTTGTTTATTTTTCTTTGAAGACATTGAGTAAGTCCTTGTAATCTCAAAAAAAGTCAGCCTCACACTATTTGCCTAAATCTAAAAGAAAATTCATTCTAAATTTAAACAAAATCAAGTTAAAATTTAAAATTTTTGTAATGAGCATTTGGTTAACTTTTCAGGATGCAAGCATTGGTTCAGATGCTACAGAAACCCAAGTGTTAAACTCCATAACTCGAATATTCCTTGTCTCTTGGCGTGAACAGAGAGATCCTGGTACATTACATATACCCTGTCTTGCTGAAGTTTTCAATGAACGTAAGTCAAATATTTACTGTTCATTTATTACTTTTAGTAATAATATCTGATAATATCGGTTTTGATTCTCTAATATTACACTAGAAATAATAAAATGCCAGTATCTTAGTATCTTTATTTTAAAAGAAAACGTTTTGTTAAAAAAATTTAGTATGGTGTACTTATTTATGGATGATTGTGTGTGTGTGTGTGTGTGTGTATATATATATATATATATATATATATATATATATATATATATAAAAAACCTTGAAAACTTTCATTTTGTTTTTCAGAAACAAAAGACTACAAAGAAATCATCAATCAAATTTTGATGGAAACATTGTATCTAATCTATTCAAGTGCAGAAAATCCTATTACTGCTCTAAAGAATGATGCACCTGCTGTATCACCTGTAAGATTGTATAGTTCAAATTCTTGTAGGTTTGTATCCACTATAAATAAATCACTTTTAAGATCTATTTCTGAATATTCGTATGTATTGAGGTGTTCAAAAAGTATTAAGACTTGATAATTTTCTTTCAAATTGGCACTGGTTTGTCTTGTATATCTTAAACATCATCACTTTATTACATAAATTATTCAGTTGTGTACATTTTTTCTTCCTCCAATGTGTATCACATTTTTTTTATAGAAGAAAATACTGGCTGAGTCTGCATTAAATTTTGCCAAGATTATTTGGGAAATCTTTGAAATGCTGAAAGAAGCCTATGGGCATGATGTAATGATCTGTGTTGGGATCTTTGGCTGGCATTCCAGAATAATATCAGATCAAAATGATGAAGGTCCAGAGACACCTTCCTCCAGAAATGCTGAAACAGTTGAGAATGTATGCAGTCTGGTGACAAGCTGATAGATAAACTATTGAAGAGCTTTGTGATGAGGTGGGCATTTCTATTGGGTCATGTAAACCATTCTTCTTAAAGATTTGGGGATGAAACAAGTCACAAGCCATTGCTTTTGATGCCTTGGGTGGAAAGGATGATGATGATGACCATGTTTACTGATTTGTTTCAGTGTTCAGAAACTTATGCAGACTTTTTGAAAACTATCATGATTGCTAACAAATTATCAGTATATGACTGGTTCTGAAACTAAGGCTCAGTCATCTGTATGAAATTTCCATCATTACCAAAGCCAAAGAATGCTTGCGAATTTGAGAGCATGAATATACCCTTGAAAGTCAAATTGTTTCCAAACAATTATTATTTGGAAGTCTTGTGGCATCTTTGATGTTGTGTGTTGTAAATGGCAAGACAGGGTTCACAGATCAGTGGCAGGATCCCCATGACAATGCACCTGCATGCATGTTGGCGAAACAGTACTCTCCATACTTATTTATGATCAACAAATCGCACGTCCTACTCGTTGATATGCAATTTCACTCGACTGACAACAAAGGAAAAACAGAGGCTTCTTATGCATACCGGTAGCAGATAATCTGCATACGAAGCTTGAGAAGTTTTGTTACTTTACGAGACTTCACCGTTATATGAACCGGTACCAATCTCCATCTTGTTTTTCTTTTTATCTCATGACCGGTGGAGGGTAAGTCATTTTTTGTCTTTTATATTCTTGCCACAAGCGTTAACGAGTCATTTTACTACACCCCCCCTTGATCTTAAAGATCAAAAATCGGTTTCGTAATCCACTATCCAAGCTGGGTGTCTTTGCTTGTGTTGCGACCTTCTTGGGGAACTTCTGCTACCTCTTCATCTGATGGCAGTGAAACCCTTTATATGTCTTGCACGTGTTGTGGCACTCCATCCACAGCCACTTTGTTCTGAGACAGTACCTCACTCACTTTTCCTCTGCCCCATCGCATTGTGCAGTGAGTGTTAGGTGGTTTCACCCACACTTCCTCACCCACTGCGATTTTTGCTTGCCCCTGTTTCACTCCTCCAGTTCTGGCCAGCAGATGTCGCCACTTGTACATAAATACAGATTTATGTGGCACGGATGTTTCGTCTTGGCCATTCTTTGGAGCCATGTTATACCAAAAGACTGCCTCTTGGGGTGAAATTCAGCTTCTCTCTGCCACAGCTTTTATGGTCTGATGGTTTCTTTCTATGATCCCATTGCCACTCTAGCGATATATGGATCTAAAATATTGCTTGACACCCCATTTCTCACACAGCTCCCTAAGGACGTCTGAACGGAAGGATGCGCCATTATCCATTAGGACCTCTTCCACTGGCCCCCTCTCCATAAACACCTCCTCAACAACTCTCTCTTTCGCGGTTTCCACTCTAATTTTTTGCCATATCGCTACTCTACCAGGCCCACAGTCAATCATAGTTAAATACAGTTCATGGCAATAGTGCGTAACATCTATAGTCAATCGCTTCCAATTTTCTGTTACGTGCATCTCCCCTTTCTCATGCCTGGTTGGCGCAGGGTCATTGGATTGACATTCCTTACATTGCTTTACCAACTCCTGAACAGCTTCCATCATGATGTTTGGGTTCACTTTCGTCACCAAATAAAGTGTTCTTTCTTTCCCAAAATGATGCATATTATGCAGGTCTTTTAGGTCTCCCACTCAGCACAAGAGAGCCCGATCTTTTTTTCTCCTGCAGCCATGCCTTCTTCACTCTGGTCAGCATGTCAGCTTTGTTTTTCTGTGATTGAACTAATGTCACTTATTTTTAGTCCAAATTCTCTGATTAGGTCTCCAAGTGCTCCAAGTCGGTGCTTGATGAGCATCTCAGCTGCCCCTTTCGTCTTGATCCTCCTATTCCCTGACACTTCTGATTTGATCCATTATACCATTGTTGCCGAGTCCGTTCTTATTTCCACTGCTTGCAGCTCCCATTTCAAGGTCAAGTTGATGTCCTTCATCGTAGCATGAAGCTTTGCAACATTGATGTGGGCGTTATCATTCTTCTTCTGTAACCAAGCAGCATCTTTAGCCGTCGCTCCTCCTATTTCTAATATGGCCTCTAGTGCCAGGCTGCTAGCATCACACCCCTTCCTTACTCCTTCCTATGTGCCATTCTCCCTTTACAGGGTCCCCCTTCTTGACATCCGTAATGACTTCCTGAATCATACACAGCACCTCATATAAAAGCAAGTGGCTCCCCCAACCGCTCTGTCCCCAGCCAACACATTCCCAAGCACCGCTGTCATGATCCTTGGTGGCGAACCTAGTCCAAACCCCAACCCGATCAAGCAGCAAACCCGACCCCCACACCTGACCAACTGATACCGCCACAACCCCTTGTCCACGTGAACCCGAAGGCAAGCTGACAGTATCATTGCTGCTCGCTCTTACCACTCTAGCTGCATCCTGTCTTCCGAACCACACCTGGCTTTTAGCTATTGTAGCTCCTCCCAGCCGGTCTATAACATCTAGACCCAGTATCACGTCGATTCCTGTGACGAGCTTTTCCAGCACAATTACTCAGACTTGCAGAGGTATGTTTCTCGCTATAATCTTGGCGACAATCTCTCCACAACACCTCACCTGCCTACCATCCACTGCTCTGACATTGCTGGCTCCTTCCCAAAATTTGATGACACTTGCCCTGACGAGTGTAGTCGTACAGGCGGTATCTACAAGAGTCCTAGCCTTCTTTCCGTTGACAGTTGCCACTATCTGTGGCAACAAACTTCTAGGTGCCTTTCCATTCAAAAAGGGTTACTGGCGCAATAGCACCCCTTTACTCGTTTCCCTGGAGCAGCGGGCAACGCCTGCTAACATGGCCAATCTGGCCACACCGGAAACAAGATGTCAGGCCTTGGCTTTTTGCAATCTCTCATTAGATGGAGTCCCTGACATATGAAGCACCTCAAAACAGATCTTCGGTTTTGTCTCTTCAATAACTTCCCTTTCTCACCGAGAATATCTCCAGTAGAGGTTACAACTACCCCCAGTTCATTAGGATGCTTTGCTAGCACTCTGGCATGCTTCAAAAGCTCCTCAACTTCCATAGTTTCAATCCCAGTCAATGAACTGTAACTCCATCGATATGCGGTCAGGGAAACCAGACACAAAAGCCATTTCCACAGTCTTCTCGAGGCCTCGTCCCACGTATCCGACCAATCCTGGTAGTCGCCTTATTTCTGCTGCATATACATCCACCGATTCTCCAGTCCAGGCGACTCTCTTCAGTTTGTTATAGGCTTCGAAGGAATCCTCAGAAAACACCGTCTTCAGTTCCTTCTCGATGCTCTCAGCATCAGACTGGTCTCTCTCCCCCATCTCAAGATAGACTGCTAGCGCATTCCCTTCCAGATACATCGGGATTAAAGTCGCTATGTCCTCAATCTTTTGTAGCTTTGTGGCTCTCTTTAGCTTGTTAAGCCACGCCACCACATCGCCTTCTCCCGTGAATGGCCTCAGGATGTCACTGCTTAGCTTATTTTTATTTTAGAAATACCGCTGAAATAGCTTGTTATTTATGATCAACAAATCGCACATCCTACTCATCGAATTGCAATTTCACTGGACTGACGACAAAGGAAAAACAGAGGCTTCTTATGCAAACCAGTAGTTGATAATCTGCATACAAAGCTTGAGAAGTTTTGTTACTTTACGAGACTTCACCGTTATGTTAACCAATACCAGTCGCCATCTTGTTTTTCTTTTTATCTCACGACTGGAGGAGGGTAAGTCATTTTTTGTTTTTATATTCTTGCCACAAAGTGTTAACGAATCATTTTACTACAACCAGACCTACCTTTGTACAGCTCTTTTTGTTTTCTGAACTGAAAATTTACCTCAAAGATAAAATTTGAGGATATGTAGGAAATTAAAAGAAATATGATGATATAGCTTCACACTAGATTAAAGGATGAGTTTCAGAGATGACTAATGGAAAACTCTGTGGAATATGTGTTGAATGCCAAGAAGACTGTTTGAAGAAAATTAATGTTTCATTCATTTCTGTCTTGGTAAATATAGCTTCAGTGTTGATACTTTTTAACACTTCTTATTTTACTTTCAGTTTAACAGTTTTCATAAAATTCTGCTACTTGTAAAATTTATATGAAATGTATTTTATAGTATAAGTCCATTGATGTCACCAGAACACGAGAGAAAATTTACCTCAAAAATTCAACCACAGAAGAAAAAGGAAGTTGAACTTATTAACTACTTACTTGATTGTTATGAAAGTGTAGCTGTTGAAGAAAGAACTAATCCAAAAGTAAGTCTAATTTTGTTTGTCAAGCTTCAGAGTTTAAGATATTTTTTCTTTGTATATTACCATTTTATTATATTTAACTTATAATTTACTGTGTGGTGAACTTACTGCTGGCTATTATGACCGGGGCACCAAAGAAGTGATTCAAGGACTGCCTGAAAAAATCCTTTGGTGCCTATCAAATCTACTATTGCTGATGGTTCACCCTATATGAGAACTGTGATGCCTGGCATCTCTCCACCAACCATGTTGTTTTCTCCTATGAAAATACCTGCAAGGCCACTTACAAGAGAAAAAAAGACAGGAGGAGGAACTGCAATGCTATGCCACCAAGCCCAGACCAGACCTTCAACTGCAGCTGCTGCAACCGTGCCTACTTGTCCTGCAATCACCCTTGTTGGATTATTTGGGGGAGGGTCATATAAATATGTACAAGCCATCTACAAATTGCTAGCAAGTATTTATAGACTTACCTGTTAGTAGCAGTAAGAGATCGGCCAATTAGAGATGATGAGAGCATGTATGAGGACGGGCAAGTTATGACATAGTATGAAAATATGATTTGGGTGTGGGTCATGATAATCTTTCGATGCCTGTTTTTATTCTCATCTATAGAAGTCACTCTTATAGATGAGCAGCAGTAGTTCCCCGATTGAACTATTTGATCCTGGCTGTTGAACTGTTGGATTCACATGGCCAGGACCTGGTTAGGCATTGCGTTGAACCATCAGAGGGTTTATGTCCACGATGCTGCTTCCCATGGCTTCCTAAAACATAAAAGATTTTTTTTCCCCCGCCTCTCTTTCTTCCACCCTCTGTCATTATTAAGTTTTAACTTAGTTAAAGTCCATGATTACATTTTTACAAAATTTCATCTCAGTCCTTATTTATGCTTCTTTGCAATCCTTATAGGCATTCTATTTTACGCTAACTTAGGTTTTTAGTTTCTAATAAAGTCCAATAGTGTTAGCTTCTCTTGACCAGGTTCAATTATTACTTGGAATTACAGTATTGATAAAATGAAAGAAAATGGTTTCACGCTAACAAAGGAAAGAAGCAGAAGGTACCCCGCACAAACAATTATGGATGTGGACTAGGACTATGCCAACCACATAGCGCTTCTGGCAAATATACTCGCACAAGCCGAAACCCTGCTACATAAGGCATAAGCCTCCATGTCAATGCACACAAGATGGAATATATGTGCTTTAATCAAAGAGGTGACATCTCCACTCTAAATAGTAGCTCACTGAAACTAGTAGACAAGTTCACCTACCTCCTAAGCAGTGTCTCATCAACCGAGACAGACATCAACACACAACTAGCAAAGGCATGGACAGCTATTAATAGGTTAGTGGTCATATGGAAGTCAGATCTGACCAATAAAAATGAAACATAGTTTTTTCCAAGCAGTGGTCATGTTGATACTACTGTATGAATGCACTGCATGGACGCTAACTAGACGTATGGAGGAAAAGCTTGACAGCAACTACGCAAGAATGCTGCGAGCAATACTGAACAAGTCCTGGAGGCAGCACCCCACAAAGCAGCAGATGTATGGCCACCTAGCACCCATCACGAAAACTATCCAAGTTAGATGAACCAGACATGCAGGATACTGCTCGAGAAGTAGAGACCAACTCATAAGTGATGTACTCCTGTGGACCCCTTCACCAGCTAGAACCTACATACAACAGCTCTGTGGCGATACAGGATATAGCCTTGAAGACCTACCAGAAGTGATGGATGATAGAGAAGGGTGGTGGGAGCAGATCAGGGATATCTGTGCTAATGAAAATGTATTGGAGTCTTTGTACTGACAAGATGTACCTTTTTTGTATTAAGAATCCCACAACTCCATGACTGACAAGATGGCCACCTGAATATCAACAGGTTATGGGCCCAGAACAGCAAAACTATTCTTTGACAGTGATGAATCCAAGTATGAATTGTAGGAATTGAAGTTCCTAGGATATCTTAGAATTCAACATTTACACCAAATATACTGTCACCAACAGATCAAAGTGATAATATGGGTTTCATAGAAAAGAATGCTACTGTCTTTGCTAAGCTCATTCAGTATTTGGAATATAAAATATTGTCATTTGTAATAAGAGATGCAAAAGGGAACATTATTTATCAAAAGAAAAGCCGCAAGTTATTTCTCTCTTTACAAACCTAACATCTTTGAGAAGATTGGAATCCGTCTATTACAGACTATATAATAAGGACAGAGAATATTTCTAATGCTCTGAAAGAAGCTGGGAAGTTATAAGTGACAGACTTAATTGCCATGGTTCTAAAAGGACTACCCCTGAATTTTAAACCTTTTACAACAGTCATAACCCAGAAGAAAACCTTGACTTTTTCTAAATTTAAAGTATGTTTAAGAAGTTATGAAGAGACAGAGCGTATGTGTTACTCCCCCGATGAATCTGACAATATATTAGAAATGAAGACCACATTTAAAAAGATTAACCCAAGGAATAAACTTGGGGTAAGTATCCATTCTCACTATGATTATAAATCAACAAATCATAATTATGACAATTACCAGAAACCTCAACATAGTAGAGAGGACTATAAAATCCCCCCACCCAGGGAAGACAAATATTATTTGTTACATTTGTAAGAAAAATGGCTGCAAGACTTTCCAAAATCAAAGACAAAAAGATTTTTGTCTGAATATAACCTATTCAAAAGGCTAAACCTATTTCTTTAGGATATGCTATTGTTTTGGATAAAAATAATTTATTGGTTGACTGCAGCGCTACCATACATGTAATAACTGATAAATCAAAATTTTGAACCAGGCAACCATTTTGTCAAATTATCCAACAGGAGCTAAACAAATAATATAGAGCTGAAAAGAGGAAATACCTGTATTTATTTATGCAATAGCAATAGACATATTTGTAGATGTATCTTAAAAAATGCTTTTTATCTACCAACTTTTAAATAGAATATATTTTCAGTACAGGTGACAACAAAAAACTGTGCATATATAATTTTTGAATGAGACAACTGCCAATTTACCCTAATGGAGCAGTTTTCAATATAACACAGAGAGGAGGTTTGTATTATCTGAAAAATATCATTTCTACCAAAAATGCCACTTATGACTTACATACTTGGCATAAAATATTAGGCCATTGTAATGAATCTGATATTAAAGTTACCCAACTTAGTAAAAGAAATGAAGATAAAACTGACTCCAAATTATGTTCTTAACTATGATATATGCATTCAAGAGAAGATATCTAATTATAGAAATAAGATTGGATCGCAAGGCAACCAAAATCTTTGCACTTGTACACAGTGATTTAGCAGGTCCTATTCAACTCTTTGCAAAAGATGGTTATAGATATGTATTTTATTGATGACCATTCTAGCCTGATAATGTTATATTTCTTAAAACAAGTCCAACACTTTGCTTGTTACAACGAAATATCTGACATCACCCCTTATGACCATATAAAATGTTTATGGACAGATAACGGAACTGAGGTCACTTCTGAACCTTTTCAATGGTTACTTGTACTTAATAGGTCCAAACATGAGCATACAGCTCCTTATTTCCTGGATTAAAATGGAACCACCGAGTGTTTGTGGTGAATCTAATTTTCCATGGCAATTTTCCTTATTGAGTCAAAATTGCCCAAAAACTTGTGTGTTTACACATTGATGGCTCCAGCGTATATTAAAAATCGTTATTATAATAGAAACACAAAAACCCCATATGAAAGTTTTACCAGTTCAAAACCAAATTTAGATAAAATGCATATTTTTGGTATGACTTGCTTTTGTTATGTACAAAATAAAACGAAATTAGATCCTCGCTGTGAAAAAGATATCTTTGTCGGCTATGTGTAAACAAAATCCAGCTTGTTTGATTCATTTTCCAAGATCAATAGCTATTAAAAGAGTTAGATCTGTAAAATTCACCAATTCTTATAGTCTACTAATAGTCTGCTAATGAAACAAGATGAAGATACAGAATTGTCGGACTATATAAGCATCATATATGACAAACAACTGAAAGATAGCCTCAACACCGAAGGGTAGGGGCAAATAAGATGGCATCCAATCCAATAGAGAAGAAAACCTAATTTTTTTGTTGTTGAAAATTTGGAATTTAATGGAGTTGACTACTATTGTACAATACGTACAATCCCCACTAGTTATACTGAAGCCCTTAACTCAGAGGACTCTAAATACTGGGTTTCTGCAATGTGAAAAGAATTTGATTCCTTAGTAGAAAATAACTTTTGAATGGCAGAAAGCTCCAAAAGATAAAAATGTTATAGGTAGTAGATGGTTGTATGCTCGATAGTACAAACATGATGGAAGTTATGAGTATGATTTGTGGCTAAGGGCTACTTGCAAATATGTAGTAAAGATTATAGAGAAACTTTTGCCCTGATGATAAATACCGCTTCTATAAGTTTACTATTGCAAATAGCAGTCCAGTATGACTTGTTAATTCATCTTATGGATATTAAGAGTGTATATTTAAATGCCCCATTACACTATGAAATATATGTTGAGCCATCAGAAGGCTTTGAAGGGAAGGTAAAAATGGGAATTATGTTAGGAAACTTAAAAAATCTTTATATGGGTTAAAACAGAGCAGTTGAACTTAGAATAAAATGTTTCATACTTATTTAACTACACAAAATTTCAAGCTGTCACCTGTGGACCCTTGTATGTATGTTCAAAATGTTAAGCAAGTATCCATCATTTTATTGTGGGTAGATGATATATTGATAGCTTCAAAAACTGAGGCAGACTTTATGACAATTAAGGCAAAACTGAACTATAAATTCAAAATGACTGATCTTGGGAAATTATCATGGTTTTTGAGAATACAATTTGAATGTAAAAATAGTACTATTAAAATGAATCAATCTTAGATATATTGAGAAGATATTATCAAAGTTTGGTATGGCAGATTGCAAACTATGCTAAACTCCATGTGAAATGGATATAAAGAAAACCAGTGACAAAGTTGATTTAATAGATAGCAAACCTTACCGTGAAATTATTGGCAGTCTGATAATATATATGTGGTGCATTCAATAAGTTTCCAGACTTTTTTGTACAGGCATTTAAAATTGTCGTAGACTCTTGAAAATTTAGTATGTTATTGCTATACATCTTATGAGATGAGTGACAAATTTTTATGACTTCCGGTTCAATGAACAGCTACAGCAGGAATTGGAATACACCCTACTAAAGCCTGATTGTCACAGCTGGTGAATTTCAAAAATGCAATCTGGATGTAAGGACACTTTAGATGAATGATATGCAATAAATTTCTGTTTTAAACTTGGAAAAAAATGCCACAGAAACGTATGGAATACTTCAGACTGCTTTTGGAGTATCTTGCATGAATTGAGCATCAGTTTTTGAGTGGCATAAGAGATTCAAGGAAGGGATGATGAGAGGTGTGGGAGGAGTAAGGAAATCAATACACCAGAGTTGATTGGCCAAAGGGTTAGGGTTACTATGTTGAGGTTTTAAGGGAGTTCAGGAAGAGATTCCTTGGGAAGAGGCCAGCACTCTTCAAATCGGGTCAGTGGCATTTCCACCAGGACAATGCACCAGTCCACAACTCCATCTTTGTCACAGACTATTTGACCAAGATGGGTATCAAGACAGCTCCTCACCCTTTCTATAGTCCAGACCTTGCTCTCTGTGACTTTTGGTTATTCCCTAAGCTCGTTATAAGACAATTGAGGAGATGAAAGAGGCTGTGATGAAGGTCATTGACATGCTCACACAAGAGGACTTCCATGGGGCCTTCCAGAAGTTGTTGGAACAGTACAACAAGTGCATTGCAGCCGGAGGAGATTACTTTGAAGGGTACTAGAGTTTAATGTGTGTACTATGAATAAAAGTGCCCTTACGAAAAAAGTCTGGAAACTTATTTAATGATCCTTGTATATATCATGGTTGCAACAAGATCAGACATTTATACAGTTTCTTCTGAAACCAAATTCTTTCCATTTAACAAAAGCAAAGCGCGTCTTATGTTATTTAAAAGGTACAATCAATCAGTCCCTAATATTTAAGAAATCGCAGAAACCCTTAAAATTAAAAGGATTTTGTGATACAGATTGGGCTAATTTAAGTAATAGAAAAAAGCGTGAGTGGATATGGCTTTATATTGGCAAAAGATAATGCAATAATTTCATGAAAATCTAAAAATCAAAATTTTGTCACTTTGTCAACATGCAAAGCAGGATTTATCACCAACTCATTAGCAAGTCAAGAAGCCCTGCATCTTGGAGCACTATTGAGAACTGTGACAGAACTAGAATCTCTTAAACACCCAACAACTATTCATTGTGATAATCAGTTCAGTATTGTTTTGGCAAAAAATCCATTCATCTATCAAAGATCAAAACATATTGATAAAAACTTTCAGTTTATATGTGATGAAATAAATAAAGGGTTCATTCTTTTACAATACATTGAAACAGAAAAATGTAGCTGACATGTTTATGAAGCCAAAGACAGGAATAAAATTAAGCACTTTCAGAAAGATTATAGTAGGCAATTTAAGCTTTAACTTGGTAAATTAGGCATTATAGCCCAGTTCACTGGGGCAGAAGAATGCATTAACTGCATCTCAGTAAAATAGTAAGCCCCACCCCCCAACATGTGTCCTGGATATGACATTAAACTAGCCAATAAATCCTAACCAACAACCAAATCACTAATTATGTTTTTTGTGTCAATTATCCTTAAAAAAGGGAAGAAAAAAAACAAATAATAATTGTAATAATAATACTAATAATTTAGAAAAAAAAAGAAAATTATTCTCAATTTTTAATTTAATATGTATTTCTTTTAAAAGTTGAAGATTCCATCTTATATTCCTAAACAGTGGGGCATGTTGGATTGTTTGGGAGAGGGTCTCTAGGGAATAAATAAATAAATAAAAATTTAAATTGAATTAAAAAAAATATTATTAAAACATGCAGAAACTCCCAGCGGCTTCTGACAGGAAAAAGGGGGGCGACGCATGCATTAAGAAAAAGGGACCTCCCAACAAAGGGAGGAAGTTCACTCTCTTTCAGCAGTGACTGGCAGAGTTACATCTAAATCTCCCGACTGCTAGTAAAGCCAATGTGGCTGCTCTAAGGCACCACGCTGGGCTAATCTTTCACTAGTAGCAGCCATCTCAGTTAACAATACGCCAAAATTTAAAAAGCCACAAAATGGACCTATCAAACTACGAACTAAAATGCTGGACTTGGACAAACTCCCAAAAGCGACTAACACATAGTTAAACATTTAAAACACCAAATGAGGGCGCAAATATACCAAGAAATGATTAATGTATTTTTAAACATCTTGACTGGGGGATTCACCCATTTCAATTGTATTCAGGGAAAATTCCCTCACCTATTGAATGGTTGTTGAACCCAGGTAAAAAAGGGAAAAATGAAAAAAAAAACCGTCTTCATCTCTTTTCTATTGCTGTCTTCTTTCACATAATTCTTTTGGGGTCTTCTTGTTCGGGGCGCTACATCAGCAAGACAATGTGGGGTAAAAATAGAATAACCTCAGAATGGAGTCAGATAAAAAAAATGGTAACACAGCTTGCCCTTACCTTCAGCCTGACCCCATAATGGCGACCCCGACGTGAATGTTGAACACCCAGGAAAAAACTTTTGTGTGGTTCAAAATATGCCAATATGAAAGCAAACAATTAAAACATGCGTTGAATACGCGGAAAAAAAAGGGGGGGTTGAAGTTAAGATAAAAATAAGATATGGAAGAACTGAACATAAAGAGAATACAAGACCGTTTGTTCAAGAAAAGATGTTACCCCCCCCCCAACCCAAAAAAATAAAAACATCCTAAAATTGAAACAGACAACTTTCCATGTGGTACAAAAAAAAATGTTAGTACTGAAATGAACAACAAACCCACGTGGAAATGACTACCTCCTCAAAGTGACTTATCAAAGAAAATTCCTGCAAATACTACCGACTGAAAAGAAGCTGTCCATTGCCAAGCAAAGTCATATTACCCTTTCTCCCACTTCCGTAAAAAAAAGGAGTTTACTACTATAGAAAGTACAATGCTCAACAAGCGAGAGAATGCAACAAAAAAACAAAACATGGATATTTAAGAAAATGTGAGTAACTAACTTTCTTATTTTTGTTTTGTCAATAATATTCCCGAATATTAAAAGAAAAATTTCCGAGGAAAGGCAAAAAAATGTTAATGAAGAATAATCCTCCTCAAACTTGACGATTACATTCAACAACTCTATGCCCTGCCAAAATTCATGCACATAAAAAAATGATGTAAAAAAAAGGAAATAAAATCCGTCATACCCAACGAGTCCTTGTTTCCAGCCACCCTTAACAAAATTAATAAATTAATAAAAATTTGCCAAGAAGATAAAAGAACTTGATAAATGCCCCTCCTAGAATATAAGGACAGTCACCATCAAATCAATTTTATAAAAAGAAAGTGGGGGCCTGGATATAGTGGGAAGACACACGCAGACAAAAGTCTGTTTCCAGTCACCTTAACCAACGAAAAACAAGCAGAAATTACAAAAAAAAAAAATAATAATTAAGTAAAATTTGCAAATAAGATACAAGAATTTGATAAATAATCCTCCTAAAAATAGGACAGTTTAAAATCAATTTAGTCTATATGCAAAAAAAAGGGTCTGGGGCTGGACATAGTGAGAAAACACAAGCAAATAAAAAAGAAAGAAAGAAATTAAATTAAAGGTAACCAAAACACCCTTACAAAATATTCACTAATAAATCCTTATCGTAGCTCCGCTACTTAGGCAGGTATGCGTATAGGTACTAAATGAATAAATAAAAAAAATTTAAATTGAATTAAAAAGAAAAAAAAATTATTAAAATATGCAGAAACTCCTAGAGGCTTCTGACAGGAAAAAAGGGCGACACATATGTAAAGAAAAAGGGACCTCCCAACAAAAGGAGGAAGTTCACTCTCTTTCAGTAGTGACCGGCAGAGTTACAACATCTAAATCTCCTGGCTGCTAGTGAAGCCAACATGGCCGCTCTAAGGCGCCACGTTGGGTTGATCTTTCACTAGTAGCAGCCGTCTCAGTTAACGGTATGCTAAAATATAAAAAGCCACAAAATGGACCTATCAAACTACAAACTAAAATGCTGGACTTGGACAAACTCCCAAAAGCGACTAACTCATTGTTAAACCTTTAAAACACCAAATGAGGGTGCAATATACCAAGAAACGATTAATGTATTTTTAAACACCTTGACTGGGGGATTCACCCATTTCAATTGTATTCAGGGAAAATTCCCTCGCTCATTAAAATGGAAAAAAGGAAAAAAAGGGAAAAATAAAAAAAAATAAAAAAAGTCTTTGTCTCCTATCTATTGCTGTCTTCTTTCACATAATTCTTTTGGGGTCTTCTTGTTCAGGGAGCTACATCAACAAGACATGTGGGGTAAAAATATAATAACCTCAGAATGGAATCAGATAAAAAATGGTAACACAGCTTGCCCTGACCTTCAGCCTGACCCCATAGGTCATACAAATATGCACAAACCATCTATAAATTGTTAGCAAATATTTTTTAGACTTGTCCGGTAGTAGCTGCAGGAGATCAGCCAATTAGAGATGACTAGAGCATATGAGGTGGGACAAGTTATGGCCTAGTATGAAAATGTATTGCAGCCTTTGTACTGACAGGACGTACCTTTTTTTTATTAAGAATCCCACAACTGACAAGATGGCTACCTGAATTTCATCTGCCCTTATCAACCACAAATATGCCTGCAGTTGGCATGGATCTTCTTGATCTTCATTTACTAAGCCACAATATTGATGATATTTAACTTGTAACAAGCATGAAAAAGCTGAATTCTTTTAAAAACAAAATTTTTTATATAGAATAATTGGTTTGATTGAATAATAAATTTGTATCAGCTTATAAAATTAACATTTGTAAAAACTTAATATTCAAAGTTTTTTCCCTTACAATTTTAAATTCTAAATATATCTTATATAGAACTTTTCTGTATCATAGAATGGTAATTGTTTGAAATATATTCAACTTATCCATTTATTCCCCCCGCCTTTTGTTTTTTTGAAAATTTAAACAATTCCAAAAAACAATATATATATATATATATATATATATAAACTTTTTTTGTAAAAAGTTATTTCTTTTCTTTCAGAGAGCCAGTGTCCCTCCTTTGAGTGAAGTACTATCTATTGCTCGGTTACAGTGTGTACATTATACTGCACTAGTGTTGCAAGGAATTCTTTTTGCAAATAGGTATGAAATACTTAATACAAGGTCATATCTAAAATAACCTGATTTATTCATTCCCAGTTACAATTTCAAAAAGAAGCTAAATCATTTTGAAGGTCAGATCATGACATACATTTAAACAGTTATTTTTTTTATCCTCTGAGTGAAGGAAGCATGAATTTTGTAGAAACAAATTTCATTTAAAATTTTTGTTAACAAGCATGAACTCCAAAACAAACAAGTCACCTCAATTATCCTATCAATGGTCTAACAATGATCTTCATTAATTGCAGGGTGTATTTTTCATATTTTCACTATTTTAGCTTGTTGATGGTTAACCAAGTCATGGTTGGTATTTAGATAACATTTCACCATGTTTGAAACACAATACCATTCTTATATTATTGTTCAATCCAAAGCTCATTCTGTAAAAGCTTTTCAGAGCATTATAACAGTTTTAGCAATAACAAATTTTTCTCAAAAGAAAACAAAATACGGATTTTTTTTATCAGCCGTTGCAAAAATTGTCAAATGTACCCATAGATACAAGAAGAAAATGTCACCGGAAGCAAATCACTCCAGAACTATACAAGATGGTTGGCAGGCTCAGAATAGTGTTTAACTCGTTATACCTTGTGGCACAAGGCAATCAGATTCAGTTTACATGTCACATTTTGATAGCTTTTTTTATATATAATTTAAAAGCAAGCTTTAATTTATAAAACTCAAAATAAATTCTAGACATAAAAAATGTTCTGTGTTTTGTCGGTAAAAACTAATATTTTGACTCTTTTTTTATTATTTTCTACAATTTTTAAGTAGAACTCAGGATGAATTAAAAAGAAAAGTAACAATGCAAAGTAATACAAAATCTATGTATCTGCTTTATTAAGTAGAAGCTGAAAATAAAGATTTCTTTTATTTAAAACAAATGTTAAAAGCTTTTTTCTGCTTGTATTCTATTTTCACTGGCAAATTATGTAAATTTCTTAATTAAAAAAACAAGTTATTTCAAATGTTCCCACTATCAAAAATAAATTACCCAATAGATCTACATCATAAAATAAAAATAGATACAAAACTTGGCTAGTATTCATTAAAAGGATGCATTTAGACTTGTACAAGTTCATAGTTCCATTTTCTAATGTTTTGAAAATTTAGGTGTCATTTTCAAAAACAAAGCCATTCTTTCTTGGATCCTGTGATTTTGTTTTTGTCAAACTCCTAAGAGTATCTTAGGGGTTTGTTTTGACTAATTTTATTAAAAAAAGTCACTTCTCATGTAATCATGCCATTTCTAAAAAATTTGACACCATTGGTGTATTTTTATTTATTGATTCTAACATGGAATGAAATAAATATTTTCAGTATATACCTTTTATATTCTTGTGAAACAATACCTACAAATGGCAGGTTTCATTGATTTTGCCATTCATTTAATGGTGTGGACCCCGTTGTTAATTCTCACACCTGGCTGTGTGGGCATTTCACTGGTTGTACAAAAATCTTTAAGAAATAAAAAACAGAGAGTGGAAGGAAGAAACTGACAAACACGGATTTATAACTGCAAACACAGAAAAGTGAAATCGGCACTTTAGCATTCTATGTATGTATATGTTCATGGCTATTATGAGAACTTTGAAAAATTCTCACACAGCTACCAAAAATGCCAACTCATCTGGCCATCGTCCTAACTTTCCAACTCCCTGCTGACTGATGTCCTTCATCCTTCTCTTCTGGTCTCACAGGTTTTTGTGGGCACAGCTCTTTGTGTGGTCTTCACACCATAATAGACAAAGGGGTCCCTCTAGACACTGATGCCAGTCAAAATTGCTGAAAATAAGATCCCCTCTTTGGCCTCCCATCCACGAACACACAGAGAAATCCACACATATTCATCTAATATATATATATATATATATAGGTATTATTCGGTCCAGTTAAACCGGAGTTGGGAGTAATTCCATTAGTACAAAAAAAAACATTCAACAGTGAACATTTAAATTTTCCTGGTAAAGAGCTCAATGTAACTGACATTACAGAGCAATAATTTTAAGAAAAAACAAAACCGGTCACATTAGGATTATAAATTTATTTCCATCCTGTTATGTGTTTTTGATATAAATCAAAAACACAAAAAATTAACAGGACTTCTTCAGATCTTATGGATAAAATAATTCAGAATAGACACAGGAAAGAAAGGTGGGAGTGGATAGAAGAGGGGTGAAGAGTTTTCTCCTCATTTAGCCCACTTCTGGTTTTTTATTTTATTGCCGGTTGGAATTATACTTAATTAATTATTTTATTTTTATTTTTTAAATTCTAATTACTTTTCAACTTAAAACTCCAGATTTAATACTAATTTAGATAAAATAACTTTATTTAATAACTTAACATAAGGATACAGTAATACTTATATTAAATTAGATTCAAGATTTAAAAATTAAAATTTTTTTAAATTTCCATTTTATTTTCGAGCCTATTAATTAAGTTACCCTTTTATTGAAGAGTACATATACATGATATGGTTTCTTCTCATTTTTTAAAATTTTATTTTATTCTTATTCATTTACCTTAAATCTCAATTTAATCCTATGTATTTTTAATCATTATCTATGATAATTTTTCTATAATTTAAATTTAGTCCTATGTCTACATCTAGGTATTAATTCACATCTCTTATTTAACAATTTTTCAGGATCTGGGTATATCATTATTTGTATTTTTTCCTCCAGGCATAGATTACATCTACAATCAAAACATTTTGGAGTATTTGACTTTTTCAATATGGACCATTGAATCTCAGGAGTTAAACCTTTATTTTTCAAACTCCAAAAATGCTTAGATAGGGCTGTTTGGTGTTTCAGATGCTCATATTCTTTCTCCCAGGAGCATCTGAAACACCAATCAGCCCTATCTAAACATACTCAAAATATCCAAATCAAGTATTTGAAATCATTATTTTCACCATTTGGTTATGTTAGTTTGGTTTATGACTTCCACATTAGTTAAGTGGAAAGGAAAATAACTGGACCATATTTTGAAGCAAAGTATAAAGAGGAATTAAAAGTGGATACTTTACATAGAATACAAGTGTAGTACAAGTGAAATGAGCCATAACAAGCTGTACCAAAAGGTGATAGTGTGTATATGGTGGAAATGGAAAGGAATATATAACTGTGAGCTCCTTCCAAAGAAACAAGATTGATTCAAGTAAGCACTGTTCCCAGTTAGGCCAACTGAAGGTGGTAATCTATGAAAAGCATCTAGAATTAGTTAAGAGAAAAAATATATTTAATCAAGATAGCATGAGACCATTTCTTTGATGACCAAGCAAAAATTATTATAGCTTGGATTGTTTTCCCTTATCCACCATAGTAGATATTACACCTTTGTATTACCATTTATTCTGGTCTTTACAAAATTCCCTTAATTTCCTGGAAGACTGCTAAAGGCATCTCAAACAGTTCTTTAAAAAATAAAAAGTTCTAGAGGGATGGAATTATGAAGTTAGCTGAAAGATGTCAGAAGAAAGTAAAACAAAAATGTTGTAAATAAAGCAAACTTTTTTTTTTTTTACTTAATAGACCAAACAAACATTTTAGATATTTATCAGAACATATACTTTTAGTAAATTAGATTTAAAAAAAAAAATTAACATAATAAAAATGTACTATATAATCATATAAAAAGATTTAGATTTATGATTAATAAATGTATTTATGTAAATCCAAATTTATCCAAGCTTGATAATTTTTTTTTCTTTTCCAGATCTGAAACTGCTTCCACATTGTTGCTACCATATCTCCTCTCTCACAATCTCCCACGGGAATTTCTTTCGCTTCTTGTCACTACACTGCCAGATAAAGAAAATTTAAGAAAGGTTAGTGTTTCCAAATGAAATTGAATATGTGTATCAGGAAATTTTCCGATTGTTTTCAGCTTTTTAGAAATATTTATTGTAAATCTGATGAAAGATGATATATTAAGCTAGTAAGCCTAAGATCATAAAAAATCAAAAACATCTATTAAAATCTTTGCTGATGATTCATTTACAGAGGCAAAAATAAAACACTATTCTCAAGTGGTTATTGTTTATACTTAACAGCTTTGTCTTACTTCTCTATTATTTGTCTTTTTAATAGATTTTTGTGCCTATCATCCACCGTCTTGGTCAGTTGGTTTCCTGCTTATCTCTGGACACTGATGACTACAAAGAACCCTTATCAGTCCTTTCTGAATTATGTGAAATTAAGCTGCCAAACAACTGCCGGCCAATTTGTTCTTTGGTAAGAACTATTATTTGATGTTTCCCTAACAATTTTTATTCATCTTTATCATTTTAAACTTTGAATAAATCTAGTCCCATGATTGATTTTTTTTTTTTCTTTATAAAGGTTTTATAAAAATTTTATTTTGAAGTGAAATGACTTTTAAATATTTTTAAACATGAATCAAATCATCTTTTTAAACCATCTTGTCAGCTGATGCTGTAAAATATGCTGACTGCACCTCTGCAGAGGTGTAAAAAAAACCCTCTCAAATGAGTGTCCTGGGTATGATTCTAATCTGCATCCGATGGTGAGGCTTTAGTCCTTGAGCTTTGGAGAATGTGGAGTACTCCATCTTAGCCATTACTCTCAGGTCCACACTGACCTAGATTGGTAGTATATGTTAGGGTTTTATCTATAGATCAAATAGAACTGTTTAATTAAGTATCATTAGTTATTTGAAACTAGACAGCTGTGTGTAAATTATCTATATTACATAGAAATAATTGATAAAATAGAATTAAACCTTTTATCTGTGTGCAAACTAACACATCACTCAATAAGTCCCTGGCCTGACATGTAGATGGTACCACTAATAAAAAATCCATATGATTTTGATGAAGTACTACCCTTCAAATGACATGTGTCAAAATTTGAACTTAATTGGATAATTGACAAATTACATTTATTTAAGTGAAGCTACTGTTCATTGGCCTAATGAGTAGAGTATTTGCCAATGGACTGGGAGACTAGGGTTCAATCCCAGGTTGAGTCATACCAAAGACTCAAAAAATGATACTTGATGCTGCCTTGCTTAACACTCAACATTATAACGTACAGATCAAGGGTAAACTAGAGCAATCCAGGGAAATGAGTAGTGCCCTTCCCTACACCTCAGTGTAGTAGCTATTGAAAAGGGAGACCTTTGGGTCACTCTCGACTGCGGTCGCCAACAACTGTTGTAAATTTTCAAAACTGGAAAAATCTGAATTTTGTGTAGTGATAAAGCATTGCTTTCTGATGGGGAAAAAGTACTGTTCAAGCAAAGCAATAGCTTGATAAGTGTTATTTAGACTCTGCTCCATCGGAAACAACTGTTAAGAGGTAGTATGCTGACTTTAAACATGATCATACAGACACAAATGATGCTGAATGCTCAAGTTGCCCAAATTCGGCTTGCCCAGTCAGCTGGGGCAGTAAAATACACTGACTGCACCTCTGCAGAGGGGTAAGTCCCCACCTAACGAGTGTCCTGGATATGACACTAAACAATCTGATGGTGAGGTTCCAGCAATACTGGAGCTTTGGGAAATGTGGAGTACCCCTTCATTGCCATCGCTCCCAGGTCCACTCTGGCCCGGAGTGGTAGCACCTGATAGGGCCCTATCTATGGGTTAAATAGAACTAACAGCATACTTATGCTAAAATGAATTGTTTGAGTAAACTGAATAGTTTGAAATAGAAATGTTTATGACAAACTGTACTTACATTTAAGCTGCGTGCTTATGCTTGACTGAGTTGTTTGAAAGAGAACTGTTTTTCGACATTAAAACTGTATTTACACTTAACTGAATTGTTACATATAACTGCTTGAATAGTTTGAAATGGAAATGTTTTTGACAAACTGTGTACTTATGCTAAACTTGTTTTAAATAGAACAGATTATTCACATAAAAATGGATTTGGTGTTAAATAACCTACAAAGGTTGATATGCCATAAAACCCTACAAACCAAACCAAATTCGGCAGTTGTCCTGGAAAACAAAAAACTCCTCAAACTTGTTTTGACCAATCATAAATTGAAGTTGTGTGAGATAGCAGAGGATTTAGATATCGGAAGTCAGTGTGTTCACCATTTTTCATGAACATTTGTTAATGAGAAAGCTGTGTTCAAATTGGGTGCAACGTTTGCTCACAGTCGATCAAAAACATGTTGATGGTTCAGAGCATTGTTTGCTACTGTTTCAATGCAACAAAAAGGGATTTTTGCATTAATATATGACAATGGATGAAACATGGATCCACCACTTCACTCCAGAGTCAAATCAGCTGTCAGCTGAGTGGACAGCAGCAGGTGAAAGCCATCCTAAGCAACTAGACACAAATGTCAGCAGGCAAGGTTTTGGCTTCTGTATTTTGGGATTCGCGAGGTATTTTGTTCTTTGATTACTTTGAGAAAGGAAGAACCATCAATAGTGAATATTATGTAGCATTATTGGTGTATTTGCAGGAAGAAATCACCAAAAAACGGCAACAAATGAAAAAGTAAAAAGTGCTCTTTCACCAAGACAATGCACCATGTCACAAGTTGATTGCAACGATGGCAAAACTACATGAATTGCACTCTGAATTGCTTCCACACCCACCCTATTTTCCAGATCTGGCTCTCAGCAACTACTAGCTTTGTGTAGACCTCAAAAGAATGCTCCAGGGAAAGAGATTTGGCTCCAATGAAGAAATGATATCAGAAACTGAGGTGTATTTTTAGGCCAAAGACAAATTATTCTACAAAAAGGTATCAAATTGTTAGAGAAGTATTGGAATTAGTGTGTATCACCCTAGAAGGAGACTATGTTGATGAATAAAGTCAAATTTAGTCTAAAAGTTGTTTTATTTGTTAGTCCTGGGACTTATTGAGTGATATGTTAATGAGCTCTAACAACTCATTTGAAAATAAAGTTAGTTACCGCCTATTCACTTACAAATCATATATAAAAACAAAATTTGGCATTAAATAATTCACAAAGGTTGATATGTCATAAAACATCCAGCCCTGGAGCTTTGGGAAATGTTGAGTATCTCTTTACTATTGTTCCCATGTCCTCTCTGACCTGGAGTGATAGCACCTGATATGGTCCTATCTATGGGTCAGATAGAACTGTTTGACATTTAAACTGTGTGCAAACAAATGATTTATTAAATTTGATTGTTAGAAATGACCATTTAACTGTGTGTAAACACATGACTGTCTAATTGAATTGTCAGTTATATATAACAATACGTGGAACTATTTAACTGTTTGCAAACAAATGAGACATGTTGAATAGAATTATTAGTGTAAAAAAGTAATTCTTGAAACTCTTTAACTGCATGCTTAAATTGAATTATTGGTATTAAACAGCAATGCTTGCAACCATTTGACTATATGCAAATAAATAAAGGAATAGTGTTGAATAATAGTACTTATAACCAATTTACTGTCCACAATCAAATGATTAATATTGAATATAATTATTTGTTACTAGCTGTACCCGGCCACACGTTGCTGTGGCTCAGTTTGTTTAGATGGAAAAAAAAAGAAAATGCATGTTTCTAATATCTTTAATTTTCCAATATTTGGATAATAAATATATATAAACACTCCTGAATTCGAATAAAATACTCTCAGAAAATTTTAAACCAATTAGTGCTATAAAACTGGAGATTATCAGTTAGTAACAAACATTTACATTTTTATTTATATAGATTATCCAAGTATTGGAAAATTAAACATATTAGAAACATGCATTTTCTTTTTTTTTTCCCATTTAAACAAACTGAGCCATAGCAACACGTGGCCGGGTATTCGAATTCAGGAGTGTTTTTATATACTTATAGCTGTATCCGGCCACGCGTTGCTGTGGCTCAGTTTGTTTAAATGGAAAAAAAAAAAAAAGAAAATGCATGTTTCTAATATGTTTAATTTTCCAGTACTTGTGGATACACAATATTCTTGGTAGTTCAGTTTCCGTGTAAAATTTAAGAATAAGTTTTTGGAATAAAAAGAAATTTACTTACTACTGAACCAACGAAATATGGCTTAAAGTTTATTAATGAAAGAAAATTTATTAAGAAATGTCTTTTGTTGAAGTTCAAGACAAAAAAAAGTCATGTTGAAAAAAAAAAAAAATATTTAGTAAACAATTTATATTTACTAAACCAACGAAATATGGTTTAAGAAAGAAAACTTTTTAATGAATGTCTTTCATTGAAGTTAAACAAAAAAAAGGAATGTTGAAAAAAATATAAGAAAATATTTTGTAAACAATTTGTTCGAATGAAAAAAAAAAATTTACTTGCCACTGAACCAACAAAATATGGTTTAAAGTTTAGTGTCTCTGTTTAATTCAACCAAAAAAAAAAGTGACTATGCAAGAAAAATTAAGTCGTGTAAAAAATTCTTTGAAATGGAAGTTATGTTTTCGGGTTCGGCTTTTCTCGGAGAAAAATGAATGATTAAGAATATTTTTTTTAATTATTGTAATATTTTTGGAAAATAAGTATATAAAAACACTCCTGAATTCGAATAAAATACTCTCTGAAAATTTTAAACAAATTAGTGGTATAAAACTAGAGATTATCGGTTAGTAACAAACATTTACATTTTTATTTATATAGATATAGCAATAATTGAAATAATTGCAATACAAGTGTGCAAACAAATTAGTTCTATCTTATTTAAAAATGAAATTTCCTACAATCTATTTACTTGCAAAATATATATGTATATCCATTTAAATGTATGCAAACAAATGATTGATGTTAAATCGTAACTGTTACAGAGCAATACTTGAAACCATTTAACTGTGTGTAAATAAAATGAGCTCAGTCTGATTTTAAAATGTTGTCTACAAATTATGTGTTTACAAGTCATATATTCAGTGGATGTGTGTGTGTATATATATATATATATATATATATATATATATATGATTTGGCATTAAATAACCTAAAAGGGTTGATATGCCATAAAATCCAAACAGACATTTTATACTCAGTTGTATTTATCTGAATATTTTCCTTTTTCAATGGCTTTTTAAAAATTAGACACTGAATACATCATTGAAAATTTTCTTTTTGTGCTCACATAATACAAAAGGTTGATTTTAATTAATTTGTGATTGATGCAAAATTTATGGAAAAAGAATACATTTATCAAATAGAAATATTTTAATCTATGCTTGTAATACATTGTATGTTTTCAAGGTTTTGTGAGTATTGAAAAAAATTCAACTTATAAATTGATCAAAATTTCTAATAATGACAACATAAATATTTACTCATTTGAATTATCTAAATGATGACAATTGAATAAGTGGAAATTGTCAGTTACCATATCTTTTCTGAATATTACAATACTAGTAAAATTAAGTCATTATGAAAAAATATCTTTCATATTTGAAGTACTGTTTCTCCTAAACTATTTGATATGATGTATTGTAATTTTAGATGGTGTCTCAGCCAAATTGGTTACCAAAGGATGTATCAAACACAACTGGATTAGAAATAGAGAAACTTACTCTGCTTGGTCCTTTTCTAACACTCTCTGTATTTGCTGGTGATAATGTAAGTATTTTGACTTAGTTACAAAATCATTTTAACTAACCACAGTATACAAATAGATGTTTTTTTCCTATTTTGGTACTTGAAAAAATTTATGAAACCAATTTGCTAGAATTAAATTCCATGCTACATAAAAATATTTGTAATTTTTTTAAAAAACTTGGTAAATAGGGTGGGAAGAAATTCATCTTATATTTGATAAATTACTATTTGTTTTCAGTGTTTTGATTTTTTTTTTTTTTTTTTTTTGCAATTCAAAAGGCAAAAGATTTTTTTTTCATTTTGTAATGTAATTATAGTTTTTCAAATTGTTTTACAAGAGTAAAATATCTTTTCAGTTATCAACTAATAATATACCTGTAAATTACTATCAAGTTTATAAATGACAAAAAGTTGAGCCTCACCATCTGAGTGTGCTTTTTCTTATATCATGTCTAATTATATTTTTCAGTAAAAAAAAATTTAAATGTCAAGTTTATTGCTTGTTTAAGAATGACAATAATGGGTATGTTTTCTTATTTATAGACTAGTTAGGTATTTCTTTACAAATTTTCTATATTATTAAGCATTTTTAACAATATCTTGTATTAAAATTTTCTTTTACTAGGTAAAAGTTGTTGAAAAATATTTCTCTGGTCCACAACCAACCCAAGAAAATGCTCGATTGATATATCAGACGCTACAGCATGGACTAGAATATGCTCGAGTAAGGACCAATATTTTTGTGTTTCTGTTTTTTGTTCTTTTTTTCTTTTTCCTCAGTTGTTTCTCTGGTTTTGATTCTATAACAGAGTTTATTCCAGGAATTTAGATTTTGTTAGAATGGATATTTTGGATTTGTGTAAAACTTCTAAAATATACTTGGAAACTTGTAAAACTATGTTTAAGAAAGTATTATAAATGCCAGCTGTATAATTGATATGCTCTAGGACATTAATTTTTTATGAATTGCTAAATAAAGAATATATACATATAAAGTAATGCAAAGTTTTTTAAAGGTTATTGCATAAAAATGGTGGTAAACCATCAAAAGTAGATATTCAAAATTTCATATTATGTCAATTAATTTTTGCTTTTAATTGTATTAAAAAAAAACTTGTCACTTTTTATTTTTCTCCTCATTAGGCTGAACAGTACAAAATAGTGCATGCAATTCTTGTAAATTCTGAAAGCAGAGATGCTGCTATGAAACTAATTGAAAAATTCATTGAGAGGAATGTGAAAAAATCTCAAATTCAGGTCAGTATCTTTAAAATTACAATCATTGTTGCTAATTGCCTTTCATTAGATTTGATTTGATTTGATTCTATTAGTCTCAAACTGAAAATCACAAAGTCGTATCCTGGGGCCCAAAATTGGGGTGGAGAAAAGCTGCAATTTTCACCAGTTATAGTGCTAAACTGCAATACAGCTAATAGGCCCTTTATTAATCAAAATGAATGTGTATATATCAATACATTCCTGGAAGTATGTGTACTAACACAAAAAATCAATGAATAAATGAAAATATTTATTTTTATTTAAATTCTAAAATTTTAGAAACCATTGGTTAATAATATGATTCTACTATAGGCCATAGATAATTAATCTTGAAGTTGGTAGCTATATATTTTTAATGCTCTGTACTGATAAAAATTAATCTCTCATGGAGGTCCTGATGGCCATATTTTTTCTTGTTACAGGTTGATGAAAGATATGTTGCTGGAGATGGTTTTATGTTGAATTTACTTACTGTTTTACAAATGTTATCCATGAAGATCTCATTGGATAAGGTTAGATAATTCATTTCTCTTCAAATTACTATTGTTCTTGAATTATTATAGTTTTGTACATGTTTCATAAAAGTTGACACAAAAAGTTTTAAGTTAGTGAAACTTATGCTCCAGGTATCAAACCTTACTTTTTGTATTGGACTTTATTTTGCAGATTGTTTTTTTTTCGGTCATGAAAAAACATTGAAAGTATCAATTGAATTGGTTTTCTTAATATATAAAAAAAGGTATCTACAAATTATTTTAATGAATTGGTGATTAATCCTTGATAAAAATTAGCAGTTCATTGGACTCTTTCTCTTTGTTTAAATGAATGTATCCTCTTCATGATTGACATTGATGTGAAACTTTTAAAATTGTTTTTAAATATTAATTTTGAAATATCAAGGACATCATCATCATCATGTCGTGCCGCCAGCACGGATATCAATGACCCTCTCTCACAACTTCTCCCTATTATTCATCGCCTCTGGCAGGTCTTCAGGGTTACATCCTGTGTCCTCACATAGCTGCTGTATGTAAGTTCGGGCTGGTCGTCCTGCTTTTGCTTGGCCATATGTGGGGGTCCATAGGAGTACATGACTTATGAGCTCGTCCTTGCTTCTCCAGCAGTGTCCTGCATGTCTGGTTCGTCTAACTTGTATAGTTTTTGTGATGGGAGGCAAGTGGCCGTATAGTTGGTGTCTTGTGGGGTGTTGTCGCCAGGACTTGTTCAATATTGCTCTCAACATTCTTGTGTAATTGCTGTCTAGTTTCTTCTCCAGCCGTTTAGTTAGCATCCATGTAGTATCAAGGACATAATGACTTCTTTTTCATTGAAAAGCTATTATTGTAATTGTAGAGATCCAAATTATGTTGAAAATAAGGAAATAAATAAGAAAGAGCTGATAATCAAATCATTCTTATTTGTTTATCATTGTATGTGTTGAGAAAAGCCTCTGAACTTGCTCATGTCATGTTTGACCTTTTGTGGGATTAAGAATTCACTTTATTGGTCACCATTCTTAGTAAAGAGTAGCTAGATGGCTGTTGACCTATAGAAAGTTTTATACACCTTTTAGTTTTTTTAACCTGCTGGGTGTCTAGTCACCCTCCTTACCAATTAAGCCTGGTAGAGGTTGAATTCAGAGTTTTCTTTTCTCAATTGCTCTAATAATGCTAAAGAAACTACTCTACCCTACCCTTATATATTGATATGTATATATTCTTGTTTTAACTTTCTTTTTGCAGGATGGAAACAACAAAAAGTAATAAACATTTTCTTTATGGAAAATGTTACTAATTATCTCATTTTTATAGCATAAGATTTAACGAGACAACTCTAAAATTTATTCTAATTCAGAATAATTTTTTCAAACCTTTTTAATCTGAAAAAATAAGACCAAATTAATCAAACAATATTACAAAGCTAATAATCTTGAAAATGAATTCATTACATATGTTCAATTTTACATAAATCTTGTTAATCAATGTTTAAAGAGAAAGTGTCTGTGAAAAACATGTAGATAATCAATATTTGTTTTATAGTTACCTCTATGGCTTTAAAACATATTGCAATAATTTAAATATCTTTTAAAGTTTTGATTTTAATTATAAAAAAATAGCTCAAAGTTAGCCCTAAAACAGAAGCAATACTTTTATATACTCAAAGGAGTTTTGGATCAAAATTGTCAATCAAAATTATTTTATGCTATGATTTATGAAAACCCATTTAAATTTACAAGCATCTTATAGGAGACTGTTTAAGTGTAGGTAACCAAACTGACAATTAGTTTCCTTTGTACAAACTCTTACGTGTCTAGGATAAACAAAGGAACTAATTTTATTATTTCTTAACAATATGTTAATTAGGTATGACTAAATTTGCATTAAAACTTTTCAGGGTAAAAATCATTCCAATTTTTAAAATCATCTTATTACTCGATTTTCTTAAACTTCTAAGTACTTATTTAATAAAGGAAAAAGTTTTTAGTTCAAATTTCAATGTGTAAACATCTCCCTCTTAATTAATTTAATGATTTATTAAATACATTTAAAATAAATTTTTTAAAATCATTTTTGAAACTAAGTAATACCTGGCTGCATGCTTTAATTTCTTCTATTGGCTGAAGCTATAAAATATGTTGACTCTACCTCTGCATAGGAGTAAGATGCCTCCTCCACCACTAATGTGAATGGCTACTCTATAAGGTTTTAGGACAGAATCCTGGTGGCTGAGTGGTCTTGCAACTTGAATGGTCAAGTGACTTGTAACACTCCACTTGGTTGTGTCAAGTTCTAGCACCTAATATGATTGTCTTGATTATATTCTTCAATTGCTCATGAGACAAAAGTACCCAACCCTATGTTATCTCATAGGTCCTAGAAGGCAGTGGCTGAAGGTCAGTCATGTTGAGAGAGTGGGACTTCAACCTCTGTTGAATTGTAGGGCATACTGAGGACCTGAGATGGGCTGGGGTTTAGGGTCTCACTCTCAACATGAGTATACTTGTAGTGTATCCTCATTTCAATCAACACAAATTGGTTCTACCTTTGGTAAATTCCCGACAGAATTTGGACTTCATAGTGGGTGGTTGTGAGCACAAGACCAGTGAAAATACAAAACAATAAATATGGCTTATTTAAACAAAAAAAAAATGTTAGTACATCCTGTACAAATTACCCAAGAGATCCTATCCAGACAGACACGTGTATAGACAGCAATATAGAAGAAATGACTACACTTTTCCTAGTTTTGTGGTCCTTGAGTTGACAGAGGGAAAACCTATTACAAAGCTCTCTCCTTTTTTGCAATAGAAAGATTTCTTTCAGCAAATGTAACTCCTAAAACAGTGAAAACAACTTGCAACAACAATCTAATTGTATAAGTAACAAAAAATTAGTATGCCACACTATTATTAAGAATAACCATCCTTCACAATATGAAAATCAAGGCCTATTCACATAGATCCCTCAATACATCCAGAGGAATGGTAAAAAGTCCTGAACCCATTAAAGAAATAAAACTCAACTTAAAAAAAAAAAACACAAGTATCTGATATAAAGAGAATATCAGTAAGGAAAAAAGGAGAAATGACCAATTTATTAACACTAACATGCTTACTTTTAACACCCTCAAACCTCCACCTAAACTTGGTAAAATTCCAAATGCTATGTCTGCAACATCTGATAAAAAAATAGATTTTACAAATAAATTGACTGAAATATCCAAGAAGTATATCCTAAAGAACTCAATCTCACACAAGTGAAACAGACCATCGTTTGATGAAGAATGCAAAAAGGCTATCCACTTACAATTAGTAGACCTGCACAAATTTTAAGCTGTTCTGACAACCACCAATCTAATCTCATACAAACATTACAGAACAAAAATATAAGAATAGTAAAGAAAGCCTTGAGAAACTTCTGGCAAAATTGTTTGTAAACTAAGCTCCTAAATTAAATAAAAAATTATTTGGGGCATGATTTGCAAAATCTCCCGGAAACAACAATCAACTCTCCTAAAATGTCTCCCCATAAACTATACCAAAGTTACTGCAAAAAAGGATATTGCAAATCTATTAACTGAAACCTTTTCAAAAACCTCATCCAGCCAAAATAACCAACAATTTATAAAAATCAAAGAAAATGCTGAAAAAAGTCAAACTACAATTCATATGCAATAACTCAGAAGCATATAATAAGCTGTTCACCTTACCAGAACTGATGTACTCTATTAAAGAAATCCCACAGTACAGGTGTCTGTCCAGATAAGTACATTATGAGTTCATAAAACAACTGCCCAAAGAATTTGATATATAACAATACATGGATGAACAACAAATTTCCAGATACATGGAGACAGATGAGTTATTCTCATTCCTAAAAATGGAAAGGATAATATGAATCCAGATAACTACCATCCCATTTCCCTGACAAGTTGCCTATGCAAAATGCTGGAACATGATCGAAAACTGACTTATATGGTTCCTAGAATCAAACAAACTAATCAACCTACAATCCGGAATCCATAAGGAGAGTAACTATAGACTATCTGGTTTGTTTAAAGACCTTCATTTGTAAAGCTTTTATAAAATTAAAAAAAAGCATCTGTCTAATCCTTTTTGATCTTGAAAAAGCATATGATTCAACATGAAAGTATTGCATTATGTAGGATCTACACAATCTTGGCTCAAGGGGAAGACTACTAGGCTTCCTAAGTAACTCTTTGATAGAAACTTCAAAGTTTACATTGGATCCACCTTCTTTGATCTCCATAATCCAGAGAAAGGGATCCCACAAGGAAGCATACTTATGGTAACCCTCTTTAGTATAAAAATCAACAGCATCATTAAATTCTGGAATTGATAGTACCTTGTATGTTGATGATCTCATGATATGCTACAGATCTGAATATGTCCTCATATTAGAACATCAACTCCCACTGAATGTGTACAAGATCAATTCAGAAGTACAATGCTGCAGAAAATTTAAATTCTGCGCATACTACAATTGTATCTTCAAAGCAAGTTACAAGCAGTGTTTTGCAAAAGAACAACCTAAAAAAAATCAATAAAAACTTTCAGCTCTCAGATGGAACCTGTCCTTAAAGGGTCTAAAATCTCTCTCACTAACATACGTGAAAGCATTATACTGAAAACACTATCTTAGATTATTAAAAGATATGAAATAATCCTCATATTAAGTGAACTCCCCAAAACAAAAACCCATCCCAGTACTTACTATTCCATAATATAGAACGCAACAATATACAACAGCAATAATAGTGACAATAATAACAGCAACACTTACCTGAGGTCCAGCATAGTCAAGACTAATGCTTACTGGACAGGGTTGGTATTTATGTACAATGGGATTGGACTTCATCGTGACCAAAACCTCAAGCATGTCTAGTAGTTTGCTTGGGTCCGTGTTGAAGAACTCAGGATAGGTGTTGATAATTGAGTTCTGGACAGTTTCTTCGGCGCAGTTGTATAGTTGGACGTTCATTTGTGTGTCAGAAAGGTTGGTCATCTTTGTGAATACGTCCCAATCTATCTTAAATTTCCGAAACTGCTGTGGTGTCATTTCTGAGTTAAGCTGAGGAGGCTTGGCGGTCGGTTTTACATGAGTGGTTGGTGATGCCGGATTTTCTTTGGCCAACTTTAGTATGATGAGTACTTCTCCCATGTTCTTTATACCGAGCTCCTTGAGCATCGTCCGGTCCAGCATATGCATAGTGTCCCTTGTGATGCCCTCGCTTGAAAATGTCTGCGCATAGATCTTTGCAGAGGCCGTGGTTATGCCTGCATTGGTGAATATGCTCTCCCAGTCAGTCAGGTCGGATCCTGCTCGCAGCGCCATGTTGAATCACGAAACACACTTGTAGTCAGTAGCTAGGCTAAGAGCAACGTCTTTAGCAAGGCCAAGACTAAAGTAATTTATTTCATTGTGAAATTACAATGAAGGCACGAGGCCTTGAGTTTTGGGGGGAAGGGGAAGGGAGCGGTCTTTCATTAGCTATGTTATCTATGGGAACCTAGCTAGCCACATTCGTCGACCCATTCAGCAGTACAATATATAATCATTCATTCGTCGCCATATGCGCAGCAATCACCAAAATACCACAATTTCTCTATGAAAAGAGCCCTACTTAAAATCCCGAGTGCAGTGTATGATTTTATTTACAATATGAATTCACAGTGAAAGTATATGGTGGGAATGGGAGAAAAACCCCGAAAACGAAAAAGACGAAACCAAGGAAAAAAGGATTCTCTCCGTTTGGTTGCCCTCCCATCCCCCCGTCTATAGAATTGGAGGCCGACTGTTTTCCGGGGCGAAAGAACCGGAAACAAGTTGGACCTGCCCTAGGTGGGACTGGGATCCTAATCTATAGGGGAGAAAAGAAATAAAGGGTCGGGCGCGGTATGGGTCGGTACAAGCCGGTAATATGATTTTTATACATGTGAATGTTCAAGATCTTCAGTAAATGCGGACTGGGATACGGCTTGAGGTACAAAAATAATGGGGATGGGGAAGATCTTGAATACTAATGACTAGATGACGGGGACAATGACTGACAACATACTGCTAACTAGGTTGCAAGGGAAAAAAGCATTGCCTACTTACCGGGGGTGGGGTCCCGAAGGACCCGTACCGTAGACGCCATGGGCAGGCAGAGGAGGGAAGGATGACTCCAACGTTGCCCCCTTTCGCACGACCAGGCTCGCTGCATTCACCCACCTTCTGTTGAATGTTATGCGATCCAAGCGTTTTCTATCGCATCTAATTTTGACCCTCAGCTGATGCCGAAAATACAAAACCAGATCACGATGAGAAAAGTTTGCATCTTCATACAATCCCTTCTTTCGCGTGATCCAAATCACCATTCGAGCTACAGCCAGGATCGCGAGAAACACCACACGTTTCTCACCCTGAAACGGAGGAAGAACGTTGTCCACGACGTAACCAACGTCGAGCAGCACGAGCTGCTTGGGTTCGATGCGAGCCGTCCACTCCCCGATGTGATCCCAGAACGGGCGAACTCGCTCGCAATAGTAGAAGGCGTGCTCAGCCGTTTCTTCTAATCCACTGCCGCAGTGAGGACAATCAGGCATGTCTGCTATGCCCGCTCTGTAGTTCAAGCCGAGAAGGGGTAACGCATTCCGTGCAAGTCGCCAGGTGAGCGAGAACTCGGAGTTGTTCAAGAAGCTCGATCCTGGCGCCCAATTCCAGTGAGAGCGGATCTCCTCCGCCGTCCAGCCTCGCCGCTCGCTAAGAGGATCAGAAGCGGAACCCACCACTAACTCCCGATATAGCTCTTTCCGAGGCCGTGAAAGGTCACTGGACCCAAGAAGGTTACGAAGGGCCTTTCGGCACTCGCGGACAAACAGTGCTTCGCCCAAAGGCTTACGTCGACCTTCAGCCTTTGGGTCTGACTTGAGGCGAGGAAAAGTCCGACTCGCCTTTCGTCTCCACACTGAGTCCCCCGTCAAGGACCGGCCGAGGTATGCAAGTCTTTCAGCAAGCCAGTGGCTCTCCAGATCAGGCATACCCAGACCCCCGTTGCGTGTACGTTGGATACAGACCTGCCTACGGACCATTGGCCTTGCACCTCCCCAGAGCAATCTGGAGAGGGATTGTTGCAGTGCCAACCGACGTGCCTTAGGCAGAGGAAGTACAGCCAATCGGTAAAGGATCAGAGGGAAGACGTACGTGGCGCACGCCTCCGCCTTGCCCTTTAAGGACAACCTCCTTGAAAGCCAGATTCCCACCTGAGCATTCACCTTAGCTTGTACTTCCGACCAATTTCGCTCCAGTTGGAGGTCGGGCCCGAACCACACCCCGAGGATGCGGACGGGTCCGTCACTCCAGCGGAAGGGCCCTGGAAGAGTATTGCTACCCCTCCAAGCACCAAGCCGCAAACCTTCGCTTTTGTCAAAATTGA
Organism: Sepioteuthis lessoniana; assembly: GCA_963585895.1. Lineage (NCBI taxonomy): Eukaryota > Metazoa > Mollusca > Cephalopoda > Myopsida > Loliginidae > Sepioteuthis > Sepioteuthis lessoniana. Next base: position 84,586,040 of record OY757904.1, on the reverse strand, counting down.
CCTTGGCTCCTGCGATCCGCTCGTACTCGACAACCGCCTCTTTCACAGCCATTATATCCAGACGGCGGGACACAAAGACTGTGATGTCATCAGTGAATGCGGAAACCCTTGCAGCAAGGCTGCTAACAAAGAGTATACCGCGCAGGGACGGACTCGTCCTCTCATCCCTAAGCCTGCGCAGGAGGGGCTCCAACGCGAGGACATAGAGAAGAGGAGACAGGGGGCAGCCCTGCCGGACCGAACGCTCGATCGCGAATACCCTCGAACGCCTTCCGTTCACCTGCACCACTGCCTGAGGGTTGTGGTACATCATGCTAATCCATCTGCGGAACTCCGGTTGGAATCCGGCAGTCTCCAAAACAGACGCCAAGAACCGATGGTCTACCCTATCGAAGGCCTTGGACTGATCTAAACTGATCAGCGCGGCTTCTGTGTCGTCTTCTATCCCCTCTAGGACCTCGCGAATCAAGTGCAGGTTGTCCTGGATCGATCTTCCCTTCACAGCGAAGGTCTGTTCAGGGCCGATCAGATCACTGATGACAAGCTGTAAACGATTCGCCAAGACCCGGGCCAAAATCTTTAACTCTGTGTTAAGCAGAGTTATGGGCCTGTAGTCATCTAAACCCTCCCAAACATGCCTGCCACCTTTCTTCAGCAATGTGATCACGCCCTTGGTAACGCAACTAGGGATAGCTCCCTGGGCGAACCAATGGTTGAACACATCCGTCAGAATAGGGACGAACATGTGCGACATCCTCAAGTACACTTCGTAGGGCAAACCATCTAGTCCCGGCGACTTGTTGAGGCCGACCTGCTTCAACGCATCACGGACTTCGCATTCAGTAACCACACCCTCGCAGCTAGCCGCTTCAGCCGCCCCAAGGCGGGGGAAGTCGGCAAGATAGCTACGAAACTCCCGGAACGGGAGATCAGGGCAGCGGGCAAAGCGATCCCGAAAGTGCGCCCGAAAGGCATCACGCATCTCACGATTCGAGTGCAGCAGTCGCCCGTCCGCGGTCTTGACCGATGCGATGTACCGATCGGGGAACCTTCGCACTTCTTCTTCACGCGCAGTCGCGTTCGATTTCACAGCTTCGTAGCGAACTCTATTTAACCTAGATCTAACTACGTAGCCCTTGTAGCGCTCGCTATTCTCACGCTCAAGGTCCCTCCTAGCTAGTTCTACACCTAGGGAGTCCCCCCCAGCCACCGCCCGGGAAAGTCTATCGTCTATAGACTTCGCTTCCTTGGCCTTATCTAGTTTGAGCTTTTGACCGTATTTGGTGGCGAAGTCACTAATCCTATATTTGAGAGAAACCCACCACCTACTCCCGGTAACCGCCCCCACTAACGCCCGCTGAATTAGGGATTCCAGCCGGTCCCGGAAGTCCCGTATCTCCAGTAAGGAGGTATTGAACTTCCAGTAGCCGGCTAGACTAGGTCTATTAACTAACCGCAGACTGACTCTAACAAGTTTATGGTCAGTCCACGCTATCAAGTGGAACGTGGGACAACTAACAAAATCAATGTCAGCTCGTCTAACTAACACTCTGTCCAAGTAGGAACCTACTTTGGCAGAGGGCGAGCTATCTAGCCACGTCCACATCTCCCGCCCTGGGTGATCAAGACGAAACCTGTCGACAAGACCGTGACGAGTCACGAAGCCGACAAGGCTGCTCTCACACCTTCCCGCACTCCTAGCTCCCCGCCCGACCTTATCTATCTTGGGATCAAGGATCGCATTCCAATCACCCATTAAGACTAGCCGCTTCGTATCGTCCAGGAACGGCGCCAACCGACAAAAGAAGGAAACCCTCTCCACAGGGGAATTGGACGCATAAACCGCAACCAGACGGAACTTGAAACTTTTCACGGCAACATCGGCCACAACCAGCCGGCCCCCGTCACCTGCAAAAACAACGTCAACATCAGCATCAAGGCTGCGTCCAACTAGCAAGGAGACCCCAGCGCTGAAGTTGCTGCCGTATGCTGAGAAAACGTTAAAATCGTTTTCCAGCACCCGACAGTCAGCCTCGCAAGTGAAGTGGGTCTCCTGCACTGCAGCAACATCTACACAGAGCTTCTTGAGTTCACCAAGCAAGCGCGCATACTTGCTTGGATCCCTCAGTCCCCTCACATTCAAACTGGCAATGTTTAAAGCCATCAATCCGACTTACCTTACTCATCGTCGACTACGGGCCGGAAATCCTTGGGCGTGAGGATGCCGACAGCCTGACGCAGGGAACCGGTACCAAGTTCAGTCATCACTTGGTTGTCCCTGGTGATTCCGCCGACATCTATGGGGAACTTCAGCTTTAGGGCCCTATAAAGAGACGGGTGAACCAAAATCGGGACCCTCCCTGAACAATAAGTTATACATTTTTTGAGGGAGGAGTGCTCCAACTCCGCCAGCTTTATGCCCGTATCAGTCTGACAGACCGTACTCAAGAACTTCCATACGCCCTTGGTACGGTCGCCAGCTGACCGGACAAAAGTGGTCACCATGGCTGCACTCCGGAAATTCGTGGGATTTGAAACTCTGAGGTTTTGAATTTTTTCTAAGCTGGCCAACGGCTTTAGTGCCTTCCGGAGCTGGAAGTTCCCAACTGCCTCCAGCTCTGCAGAGCATAAAGCCGCTGCCCGCTGTATTTGTCCGATTGTTAGTTCCTTGTTCTGGTATTTCTTTTTTTCCGCGGGAGCATTGGTTTTTCTTTTTGGGGAAATGATCGCCGGGAAAAGCTCTTGGGAGGAAAAGTCACTAGGGCTAAGTGAGGGAAGGGATGGGGTTCGGGCTAGGCCCGAGGGTTGTGCCCTTTCGGCAGACTGTGATCTGGGGAGGGGGATTTTATAAGGGCGGTAATGTTTTTGGATGAAGAGTTTCTGTTGGGGTGAAAGAGGATCCATTTGTTGGGGAGGAGATGGTAATGTTATTTTAGGAGGTGGGAATGTTGGTGAGGGTAGTGGAGAAAGTGGTGCAGGTACTGGTGGCAATGGTTGAGAGGAGGGGCCTGCCTCAGGATGCGTTTTTTCTGGGCACAGTTTTTTTGCTGTGCCCTCTCCACTGTCCCTTCTCCTCTTTAGATTTGTTATGGTCTCCATCTCTTCGACCGGTTTAGCTTTTTTTTTGGTCTTTTTGGGTGATGGAGTTGCTGGTGTCTTGGGGGTTGCTGGTGTCTTGGGGGTTGCTGGTTTTTTTTTATTTGTATGCTTCTTTACTGCTGCTGCTGCTGGTTGTTCTGTTGCTGCTGTTTCTGTTGTTGTTACTGCTGTTTCTGTTGGAGTTGCTGTTGCAACTGTTGTTGCCGCTGCCGATGGTTCTGCTGTTGTTACTGTTGCTGCTGCTGCTGCTGCTTCTTGTGTTTGGGCCTTGGTTTGTTTTTGAGGAGGGGATGTATTTGGACTTTTTTCACTCCCTTGTTTAGGGGATCCCCTCCTCTTTTTGGTCACTTCAGTCCAGCCCTCTTGCTTGTTTTGGGGCTGGACCTGACCCGGGCCCTTGGCCTCCGCTTCTTTGGTGATGGTGGAGGGCGCCGCGTCTTTTGTTGTTGTTGTTGTTGTTGTCGACGCCGCCTTTTCCTTATTTTCAGGTCGCTGGGGGCAAAACTTGGCGATGTGTCCAATCTGTTTGCACCCCCAGCACCTGGGGTGTCTTCCCTCCACCATCACCATCATTTGCCGATCCCCGCAAATCAGCGTTTCAGGGATGGCTTTGAAGCCATCCCTGGTCAGGCACAGCCGGAAGGCATAATCCCCGTAGGCTGTCCCGGCCGGAGATCTGAGGAGGTTAAATTCCTCAACGTTGCCATAGGCGCTTAGGTACGCCGCGAGGACCTCCCCAGTGATAATAGCCGGGACATTACACACTGTAACGCGGAGCCTACGGGTACCTTGGTACTCCGGCTGTAACCTGAAGTGCTTAGTTGTAATATCCGACTCAGCCGCCTTGGCCGCCTGCTTTTCAGTAGGAAGGAGGACATCCCATGTCGCAAAACTTTTGCGGCAAAAGTATTGGCATGGGATGCCTGCCTTCCTTATCAGCTCGTCGAATACTTCTTTTGTTAGCCCCACCAGCCTTTTGGTCTTAAGGTCGGAAACGACCAGTGAGAGGACTCTTGGGGCAATTTTATCCACAATTTCCGGGATGGGCAAGATTTCGTTTCCTTTAAAATATTTGGCGAATCTGCCCACCCGGTCTCTTTCGTACTCTTCCGGCCCCCTCTGCTGGCCTTTCCAGGCGGTGGGGCTTTTTTGGGCTGGCTGAATCGGGCTGTCCTGGGATGTTCCAGCTTCTGTTGTGTCTTCGGGGATCGGCAGCGAAGGCCAATTTGATCCAATAAGACTTGGAGTTGGGGTTATCATAGGAGTGGTCTTAGTTGTCTCATTTGGGGTTGTCGTTTCCCCCTCCATGGCTGAAAAGGGATTATCAGCCAGGAGGGTAAATGAAACTAACCTCCACCTGTTGCAAGTATGGAGAGGGGGGGTTCTACGATTTTAAACTGAAGAAAAGGACGTAAAAATAATTCAGCACAAAAACACAGTCACAAAAAAACTCGTAGAACCCCTGAAACAAACGACAAGTAAATAAAATTAAAATTAACAAATTCCGACAACACAAAATACAAGTCGGATAACAAAGGAAAGGTAACAAGTGACAGACCAGTGTCCAAAATAACAGATTCTCGGTAAGACTTTTTTTTTTTTTTAAAAGAAATTAAAAAATTCAAACAAACAAAGTCTTACCGAGATAACCAATCCAAATAACAAGTCTTGCTTAAAGGTAATATTCCAGGTAGCGTGAAGGAACGTAAAACTTTAGAAGCAAAGAAAAAAAAAGGCTAAGACTAAAGTAAATCAGTCCTCAATGAAGGAGCTATTTATGGCATATTGGGAGATTCCAATGTGCACACATTGGCCGGTCCATTCCTTGGATTGTGATTGGCTAGAACATCTAATTGGATATGTTTGTTCATAAATACCAACCCTGTCCAGTAAGCATTAATCTTGACTATGCTGGACCTCAGGTAAGTGTTGCTGTTATTATTGTCACTATTATTGCTGTTGTATATTGTTGCGTTTTTTTTTACAAGTTCTCGGAATGGTAGCATTATAGGGCTTGTCAACCAAGTAGCATGGGCATACTCATTAAGCCCTATAATGCTACCATTCCGAGAACTTGAAAAATAAAACTCCAACTTCGTTTGGAATGAAGGTCTCGAAAAAGCATTTCAGCAATCTAAACAAGTTATAGTGGGGCTAGTAAAAAAAGGAGTCACCACTTTTGATATAAATAGAACGACCTGCTTAGCACCTGACTGGAGCAAGGATGGAATGGGCTTCCTACTGTTACAGAAGCACTGCACATGCCCCACCGAGAAAGCCCCAGTGTGTTATCCTGACGGGTGGCACATTGTATTTGCCGGCTGCAGATTCTGCACTGACGCAGAGCGCTGATATGCACCCATCGAGGGCGAAGCAGCCGCTATCGCCTGGTCATTGGAAAAATGCCGCCTATTCATCATAGGCTGCCCAAATGTGATAGTAGTGACTGACCATCAACCGCTTACGGGAATATTTGGTGACAGGGACCTTGGCAAAGTAAACAACCCACGCCTCTTCAGACTTAAAGAGAAGTGCCTAAGATATCACTTCACAATTCAACATTGCCCAGGCAAGTGGCACAGGGGCGCTGATGCCATTTCCCGCAACCCAGTTGCTACCGTGGAATCGCTCATTAGCATATGTCCCACAAACCCATCCCCCAAAGATATCCACCTTTCTAACAGCAGAGATGTTGAAATGGAATTAGCTGCCATTCAAGCTGCAGTAAACATTGATAACAACACCACTGTTATAACCCCTGACCACATTCGGGCATTGGGTCGAAATGACAAGACCTATACAACCCTGATAAATGCGATTAACCAGGGATTCTCACCCAAACGCAACCTCACAGAACCTGACATCCGTGATTTCTGGGAGGTGCGACACCGACTTAGCAATGACAGAGGGCTAGTATTAATGGACAGAAGAATCGTAATACCAAAGCCCTTAAGAAAGAAAATATTGCACTGCCTACACTCAGCCCACCAAGGCGTAGATGGAATGAAAGCTCGAGCTAATGACTCTGTTTATTGGCCGGGAATGAACGCCTCAATACGAAACTTTAGAGCAAATTGCTCGATTTGTACGACCATCGCCCCTAGCCAACCACGAGAACCCATCACCATGACACCATCTCCAGAATGGCCATTCCAACAAATAGTGATGGACATATTCCACGTTGAGCATGTTACGTACCTTGCCTGCGCAGACAGATTGACTGGCTGGCTCATATTATATCATTTGAAACCAGGCCATGCCACAACATCAAAATTAATGTCCATCTGTCGACAACTATTTCAAACGTATGGCACTCCAGAGGAAATCAGTACAGATGGTGGCCAACCATTCACCTCTACTGCATTCCAGGAATTCCTTCAGATATGGGGCGTAAAGCACAGACGATCCTCGGTCGCATATCCCCAGTCCAATGGCCGTGCAGAGCTAGCAGTAAAAACTGCAAAGAGGATAGTCAACGGAAACACAGACACTCAAGGTTCCCTGGACAATGACAAGGCCGCTCGAGCCCTCCTGCAGTACAGAAATACCCCAATTCAAGGTATTGGCCTATCACCGGCACAACTACTACTCCACCGCCGGCTCCGGGATTCCATCCCTTCGCAACCATTCCTTTACAAACCACATCCTGAATGGATAGCGGCAGCGCAACGCCGTGAAGTAATTCTTCATAAACGCAATGCTAAGTTGGTAGAAAGATACAACAGACATACTCACAACCTATGCCCATTACAAGCCGGTGACACAGTGACCATTCAAAACCCACTTAATCGCTGGTGGAACACCACAGGAAAGATAATCTCCGCTCTACCTGAGCGTCAATACAAAATCAGGGTTGATGGCTCCGGAAGAATCACACTTAGGAACCGTCGCTTCCTCAAAAAGTGCCAGCTCAAGCCTACACCAACCCCGATACCAAGTGCGACACTAGGACCAACAATCCCGTCAACTGATGCTACAGTCACACATCCCCCATTGTCTCCCTGTGATAGCACATGCACAGCAACCAGACCCCAACAACAAACCACACATATATCCCCACGACTTCGATCATCAAGGATTCCCCGAGCTATCTCTAGGTTACTACCACACAACAAACCAGGCATAAAAGAGAGACACCCCTCCCAAGCAACCCGGTCCACCCGTGGGGGGGAGGGGAGATGTAGAACGCAACAATATACAACAGCAATAATAGTGACAATAATAACAGCAACACTTACCTGAGGTCCAGCATAGTCAAGACACTATTTATTGTATTTTTTTAAAAAGGTAAAAGAAAATACAAATATGGCACAAGGCCTAAAAATGGGGGGGGGGCTGGTCTACACTATCCTAATCTCTAACTTAACTAGACTCATCCACTGACCAATACATATCTCCAAATTAAGAAACACCAAAATACCTCAATTAAACATATCACTCTCAAACTGCATCCACCAAAAACAACAATCACCAAAACAACACTACTGCTCCATGGATTTCTAAACTTAAACCCATATTTACAAAGTGAGGGGGAGGGGAACATTTTTAAAAAACTAAACGAATGCTATGTACATTTATTTACAAGTATTTCCCCTAAAAACGAAAGTGAACAAAACATATATACATTATGATAGTTAGTATGGGGTCCCCCCCACGTACTAAAACATGGCAGAAAGAGGAGTTAACCAGTCGAAAATAGTGTCGAAGGAGGAAAAATAATCAAATAAGATAAATAATTGGGAAAAAAAAATATAAATAAACAATAAACATGAAATAACATAAGCCCTCCCTCGCACTCCTGGAGAACTCCAATTCCTGTCATCTAACAGAGGGGAAGGGAAGGGAGAGTAAAACAAAAGAAGGGGACAAAAAAGGGGGGGCCCGATGACCTTGCATACTCTAGCTAAGTTAACTAAATTAGGAACAAACTAAATCAAAAATGGCCTAAAAAAATTCTAACTTACCTGGGCTGGGTGGTCACGTCCTTCCGGTAACTCAAAATTCTTAAGTCCCTGGAACGTCCAAAGTGAAAATAAGGTTGGCTCCTACCACGCGACACAAGCGCGCAACAGTCACCCACCTTTCGCCAAAATCCCGCGAAGAGAGTCTTTTTCTCTCAGACCGGATTTTGACTTTGATTTGGTGTTTAAAAAATGCCACCAGGGTCTGAGAAGAAAAAGACTCATCCTCGCAGAGTTCCTTCATTCTCGTTGTCCAAATCACGACACGCATAACGCCGAGTAAGCAGAGAAACACATAATGTTCCTGTCTGTTCAACCTCGGCACCACATTGCTGCACACAGAACTGGCTTCCAGGACAAAAAAACTTTCCATTGAGGATGCGGACCATGTAGCCTTCAAGAAGCTTGCACAGCGGCCGTACGACCGGGCAATGAAAGAGGGTGTGACTAATAGTCTCTTCCAAATCACCGCACCGGCCGCACTCAGGCGAAATGACCTGTTGTGCTGCAAACAATTTCTTGCCGACCCAGAGGGCATTCCGAATGACCAGCCAGGTGAGGAAAGCCTCGTCATTATTGAGACACCTCATCCTGGGGGCCCAAGGCCACAGTAAGCGACCCTCCGCCTCCGTCACACCGAGCTCGCCAATCAGACCATCGCTAGCGGCCCCCCTGACTAAACAGAGAGACCTGTCTGCAGCCGAGAGAGAACTTTCAAAGCATGCCGGCACTTGCGATAGAAGGGGCATTCGCATCTGGGCAACCGATGGGCCTCCCCATCTGCAAAATGCACACTTCTTAGCGACGGGAAAGATTGTTTAGCGTCTTCTTTCCAGACGCTTCCCGTCGCTGTGTCTCGTGAACACATCCGGTCTAGGAAAGTAAGACGCAAAGTATGGCGCCGTACCTCGACGTTAGGCACTCCTAGACCGCCTTCAGAAGGGTGAAGGTAACAGATCTCCCGTCGCACCAAAGGATGTCTCTTGGCCCAGAGAAACTGGAAGAGAATCCTTTCCAGCTTGAATAGGATGGTGGGCGGGATAGGAAGTACTGAAAGTCGGTATACGGCTAGGGAGTAGATGTGCGAATTGCACACCTCTGCCCGACCCTTAAGGGAAAGCCTTCTACGCAGCCACAACTCAGTTGCGGCTACGACCTTATTCAGTACCTCCGACCAATTTTTCTCCAGTTGAAGGTCAGGCCCAAACCAGACGCCGAGTATCTTGCACGGACCGTCTTTCCAAATGAAGGGGCCGGGAAGAGCACAGCCTTTCCACGAGCCCAACCGCAAGCCGACAGACTTTTCGCGGTTAATCTTGGCCCCTGTTACAGCTTCGTACCTTCCGATTTCTTTGCTCACCTCCTCCACCTCGGCACTGCTCGTTACAAGCACGCTGACGTCGCGTATGCAGTGTACCTGGCCACCTCACTGGCGCCAGGTAACGTGAGGCCGCGTAGGACCGGGTTCGCCTTTATCCTGCGTAGAAAAGGCTCTAACGCCAGGATATACAACATGGGCGATAACGGGCAACCCTGACGAATCGATCGAGTCAGAGTGAAGGGCTCCGACCTTACCCCGTTCACCTCCACCATGACTCCGGGGGACGCATAAAGGAGACGTATCCAGGTGCGAAAATCAACCCCGAAGCCAGCCGAAGACAAGACAGCCTCAAGAAAAGCATGGTCAACCCTATCGAAGGCCTTGGACTGATCTAAATTGATCAGCGCGGCATTTCCGTCGACTTTTTCTACGATCGTGCGGACCAGATGAAGACTGTCCTGGATAGTCCTACCCTTCACAGCACAAGTCTGCTCGGGGCAAATCAGACTAGGCAGGACAGTCTGCAAGCGGTTTGCCAAGATCTTCGCCAAAATCTTTAAGTCCGTGTTTAACATCGTTAAAGGGCGAAAGTTACTAACCCCATCCCCACCATGTTTGTTCTTATGAAGCAACTTCACTATACCCCTGGTGAAGCGTCTGGGTATAGTACCCTGCCTCATCCAGTTGTTATAGATGGTTGCCAGCAAGGGGACAAACATGTGCGACAACCTCAAGTACACTTCATAGGGCAGACCATCAATTCCGGGGGACTTATCCAGCCCGACCGACTTGAGTGCAACCCGAATCTCCTCCTCCTTTATGCGCTCCTCACACCCAGCCGCTTCAGTCACCGAAAGGCGAGGGAAGTCGGCAAGATAGGTGTCGAACTGAGCAGAACTCAGTCCGGGCTCCCTGGTGAAAAGCTTCAAGAAATACTGCCGAAACTCCCCACAGATGGCTTCGTTTGTAGTTCGACGGAGCCCCTCCGGCAATGTGACACTGGCGATATGCCGATCTGTAGCATGCCTGAGTTCCTCGGCCCGTAATTCCTGGGCCATATTCGTCGCCTCGCAGGACATTCTCTTTAACCTAGCCCTAACTACCAGAGCTTGGTACTCCATAATTTGTAAGGAGGCCAGCTCGGCCTTAGCTATGTTAACTTGCCCACTATCTCCCGCCAACACCGCCCTATCTAGCTTATCCTTAATCGAGCTTTGCTCCGCTACCCTAGCTGACTTGAGTCTCCTACTATAGTCGGCAGCAAAGGATCTAATGCTATCCTTAAGGTTAGCCCACCACCTATTACCCATAATAGCCCCCGTCAATTCCCGCTTTATCGTTAGTTCTAGCTGGTTCCGGAAGTCAGCCTCCGCCAAAAGGGAAAGGTTGAACTTCCAGTAACCAGACATCCTACATCTAGCCTTATCTAACCTAATCGACACACATAAAAATTTGTGGTCGGAATTTTTATACGGCTCAAAACTTGGACCACCTAAATAGTCTAAGTCGACTCGCTTAACTAACATTCGGTCCAAATAGCTATACAGCTGGGCCGAGGCGCCCCTACCGGTCCAAGTCCAAACTATCTTATTTGGATGCCTTTCGCGAAATTTGTCCACCAGATCAAATTTCTGGACAAACTCACGAAAATATCTGGCATCCAAGGAGTTAGTACCCGCACTAGTAGCCCCTCTATCTAAGTTGGGATCAAGGACGGCGTTCCAATCTCCCACTAAAATTACCCGCTTTGACGGGACGACGTACGGCTCGATGCGCCGGAAAAAGGCAGGAAGCTCACTGGTAACATTGGGCCCATAAACCCCAATCAATCGAAAAGCCTTATCCTTTATGGTAACGTCCAGAACACAAAGTCTGCCCGCCGGATCTGAAAGAACAAGAGCGCACGAAGCGTCCAGACTTCTACTTACCAGCCAGGTGACACCTCTAGAACGACCATCAAAGCATGCTGAGAAGGACAAATAGCCCCTCGCCAGAATACCTTCATAGAAGTTGGAGTCGAAGTGAGTCTCCTGTAAACAACAGATATCAATGCCGCGACGCTGGAGGTATAAACATGGCTGGGGTCAGGACTCCGACGGTCTGGCTCATGGATCCCGTGGCCATCTCATTATCGATGGCTCCGTCATGAGCGAGACCCCCGACGTCCCGCGGAAAAGTTAGTTTTAAAGCCCTATAGAGGGAGGGGTGTAGAACAACAGGGACCCTCCCAACAAGACCCTTACATGATGAAAGATCGTCCTTAAGGAATGATATAGGGCCGAGGGCCTCGTTTGCCTCTCCTAACATCTTCATTACACCTTCCGACCCTCGGCCCTTTCGAATGACGGTGGTGATCCATGAATTGGGGAAGTTTTTAGGGTCCTCCACATTACAACCGTTAACTTCCTTGAAGTTGTGGAGGACCCTTAAATCTTTCAACAGCTGCGGCTGGACCTTGTGAAGACGATCCAGAGCCCCCTCATCCACCCGGCAGATGTTTGATCCGGTGTGATGGCGCGGTTTTTCCCGTTTTTTTATGTGTTTAGGGACCTCATCCCCCGAGCTGTCGATAGACGAGCTCCGCTGCCGTTTCTTCGGTGTGGTAGATGGTGATGATGAGGTTGCTGCAGCTGTTGCTAGTGGGGCTGGCTTGGTTGTTGGTGACTCCAACGGCAGCGGAGGGTGGGTGGGTCCCTTTTTTCTCTGGACTAGAACAGACATGAGAGGCGGAGGCATGGATCTATGGGGTGGTGTGGTTGGTGGTGGACGAATGGTTCTGAGTTGTCTTGGTGATGAAGGTGTGGAATGAGAGGGCCCTGGTCGTGGAGACGATTTCCGCTCCTGGTCCAGCCGCTTTTTAAATTCCAACTGCTTTTCGAATTTCTCCCGGCCTGGGCTGAAAGATCTGACCTTGGGAGAAATGCGCTGTTTAGGTGGGGTCTTGGGTGGGAATTTGTTTTTGGGGGGGAGGATTTCTGGGTATATGTGGGTGAGATGGACTTGTTTTTTGAGGAGGGTGAACTGTCGGTGCCCACCTGGGACGACTTTTGGGAGCGAGGATCCTCAGGTTGGAGCTTCCTCCCACCTTTTCCCACAGTCAGCCACTCAGCCTTCGCCTCTTCGGAATTAACCGTAGGGGACGAAGGGGGAGTGGGTTTTTTTTACCCGCTGGTGTGGGCGAGACTACGGGAGTCTCCTTTTCTGTGTTTGTTTTAACCACAGGTGAGAGGGTATCGGGTTTGTGGTGGGGCTTCTTCGGGGCCTTCTTCCCCGGGCAAACTGCGGAGAGGTGACCAATCTCGCCACAGTGCCAGCAGGCGGGTTTCCTTCCCGACACTATTACAGGAAGCCTGCGCCCTTCCACCTCCAACCAGTTGGGAACGGAGTAGAAGGTTTTCATATCCAACATTATGTCAAACCTCCATTCCATCGTGTGTTGCAGAGACGATGTCGCCAAACTGAAGCATATAGGCAGCTAAGTTTGCGTCTCAAAGGAAGCTAGGGACTTCGTATATTGAAACCGTGGTCCGCCGTCGCCCCATATATTCTGTTCTAAAGAAATATTCTTTGTTTTCCAAAGATTTTTTTGTTAGGGCGACGGCTTCTTCTATAGTCGGTAACAATATATCCCAGAAAGCGTAAGAAGCACCAGCAATTATAGCTTGTGCTTTTACGCCCAGGCTGGAAATCTGACGGAGAACCATGTCTTTGGCGGGTTTAACGATTTTTCTGGATCGCTTATCCACAACAAAGACAGACACCGTTCTTTTTTTTCTGGTCTTGTCTTACCTCCTCCAAATTGAACATAAGGCCATGCTCCTGTACTTCACTGGAGATGGCCTTTGCTCGCTGGAGCAAGTCGTCGACATCGACCTGTATTTTCTGGGGTGCTGTCCAACTATTTTCTTTTTCTTGAGAGATTTCATCTGGTGTGGCATTTTTGTCGGGAGAAGGTAATTTTTTGCGGGGCGTTTTTTCTTTCTGGTCAGGGGAATGGGCATTTTTTGGGGTAGGTGATTTGTTTTTCTTTTTCACCTGGGGGAGAGGGTCACCCTTGGTAGGGTTAAAAAGGGCCTTTATGGCCGAGCCGTCTGCCCGGCCGGCCATAAATGATAGGCTGGATGAAAAGGGAGGTGTAAAAATGAGGAGAAAAAAAACCCCAAAAAAACAACAAAAAAAATTGGGAGAAAAAGAACTTATCTTTGTTTATCCAACCGGGTCAGAAAATTTCAGCCCAGCCGGGAGAAGTCGTCGCGATGATATGAGAAAGTGGTAAAATCCGATTTGATGGTAGCGCTGAAATAAACTTTTTCTTTTTTTTTTAAAAAAAACGGTCAAAATTAGGACCAACCTAGACAAAAAGCATAGTCAAGACTATTTATTCCTGTATAAAATATACAGAAGGCACAAGGCCTTGAAGTTTTTTGGGGAGGGGAAGGGAGTGGTCATACTTTTCTATATATACTAAGGAGACCTAGCTAGCCACATTCGCCGACCCATTCAACAATACAATATATAGCCATTCTTCCATCGTCATGCGCGCTGCAATCACCAAAATACCACATTTGCTCTTTGAAGAAGTCCTACTTAAAATCCCGAGATTCATGAATGATTTTATTTACATGTATGATTTATTTACAATGAATGTGATGGGAATGGGAGAAAAAACCCCGAAATATATACAAAAACAAAGGAAAAATCCTCCGTTTGGTTGCCCTCCCATCCCCCCGTCTATAAAATTGGAGGCCGACTGTTTTCCGGGACGAAAGAACCGGAAACAAGTCGGACCTACCCTAGGTGGGACAGGAACCCTAATCTACCGGGGTAAAAGAAATAAGGGGTCGGGCGCGGTATGGGTTGATATAAGCTGGTGATATGATTTTTATACATATGCATGTTCAAGATCTTCAGTAAACGTGGCCTGGGATGCGGGTTGAGGTCGAAAAATAATAGGGATGGGGAAGATCTTGAGAACTAACGACTAGATGACGGGGACAATGACTCACAACATACTGCTAACTAGGTACCTGGGTACCAAAAGAAAAAGGGAACAGTTCTACTTACCAGGGGTGGGGTCCCTAAGAACCCGTACCGTAGACCCATGAGTCGGCAGAGGAGGGAAGGATGACTCCAACATTGCCCCCTTTCGCACGACCAGGCTCGCTGCATTCACCCACCTTTTGCTGAATTTTATGCAATCCAAGCATTTTCTATCGCATCTGATTTTGACCCTCAGCAGATGCCGAAAGAACAAAACCAGATCACGATGAGAAAAGTTTGCATCGTCATAAAATCCCTTGTTTCGCGTCGTCCACACCACCATTCTAGCTACAGCCAGGATCGCGAGAAACACCACACGCTTCTCACCCTGAAACGGAGGAAGAACGTTGTCCACGACGTAACCAACGTCGAGCAGCACAAGCTGTTTGGGCTCGATGCGGGCCGTCCACTCGCCGACGTGATCCCAAAACGGAGGGACTCGCTCGCTGTAGTAGAAGGCGTGCTCAGCCGTTTCTTCCAAGCCACTGCCGCAGCGAGTGCAATCGGGCATGTCTGCCAGGCCCGCCTTGTAGCTCAAGCCGGCAAGGGGTAACGCATTTCGCGCAAGTCGCCAGGTGAGCGAGAACTCAGAGTTGTTCAAGAAGCTCGATCCTGGCGCCCAATTCCAATGAGAGCGAATCTCCCCCGTCGTCCAGCCGTGCCGCTCGCTGAGAGGATCAGAAGCGGAACCCTCCACTAGCTCCCGATATAGTTCTTTTCGAGGCCATGAAAGGTCACTGGACCCAAGAAGGTTACGAAGGGCCGTTCGGCACTCGCGGACAAACAGTGTTTCGCCCAAAGGCCTACGTCGACCTTCAGCCTTTGGGTCTGACTTTAAGCGAGGAAAAGTCCGACTCGCCTTCAGTCTCCACACTGCAGTCCCCGTCAAGACTCTGCCCAAGTATGCAAGTCTTTGAGCAAACCAGTGGCTCTCCAGATCAGGCATACCTAGACCCCCGTTGCGCGTACGTTGGATACAGACCTGCCTACGGACCATCGGCCTTGCACCTCCCCAGAGCAATCTGGAAAGGGATTGTTGCAGTGCCAACCGACGTGCCTTAGGCAGAGGAAGTACAGCCAATCGGTAAAGAATCAGGGGGAAGACGTACACGGCGCACGCCTCCGCCCTACCCTTTAAGGACAACCTCCTTGAAAGCCAGGTGGCCACCTGAGCATTCACCTTAGCTTGTACTTCCGACCAATTTCGCTCCAGTTGGAGGTCGGGCCCGAACCACACCCCGAGGATGCGGACGGGTCCGTCACTCCAGCGGAAGGGCCCTGGAAGAGTATCGCTACCCCTCCAAGCACCAAGCCGCAAACCTTCGCTTTTGTCAAAGTTGACCTTGGCCCCTGCAATCCGCTCGTACTCGCTAACCGCCTTCTTCACAGCCTTTATATCCAGACGGCGGGATACAAACACTGTGATATCATCAGCGAACGCGGAAACCCTTGCCGCAAGGCTGCTAACAAAAGGTATACCGCGCAGGGCCGGACTTGTCCCCTCATCCCTAAGCCTGCGCAGGAGGGGCTCCAACGCGAGGACATAGAGGAGAGGAGACAGCGGGCAGCCCTGCCGCACCGAACGCTCGATCGCGAATACCTCCGAACGCCTTCCGTTCACCTGCACCACTGCCTGAGGGTTGTGGTACATCATGCTAATCCATCTGCGGAACTCCGGTTTGTCTCCAAAACAGACGCCAAGAACCGATGGTCAACCCTGTCGAAGGCCTTGGCCTGATCTAAACTGATCAGCGCGGCTTCTGTGTCGTCTTCTATCCCCTCTAGGACCTCGCGAATCAAGTGCAGATTGTCCTGGATCGATCTTCCCTTCACAGCAAAGGTCTGTTCAGGGCCGATCAGATCACTGATGACACGCTGTAAACGATTCGCCAAGACCCGGGCCAAAATCTTTAACTCTGTGTTAAGCAGAGTTATGGGCCTGTAATCATCTAAACCCTCCCAAACATGCCTGCCACCTTTCTTCAGCAATGTGATCACGCCCTTGGTAACGCTACCAGGGATGGCTCCCTGGGCGAACCAATGGTTGAACATATCCGTCAGAATAGGCACAAACATGTGCGACATCCTCAAGTACACTTCGTAGGGCAAACCATCCAGTCCCGGCGACTTGTTCAGGCCGACCTGCTTCAACGCGTCACGGACTTCGCATTCAGTAACCACACCCTCGCAGCCAGCCGCTTCAGCCGCCCCAAGGCGGGGGAAGTCGGCAAGATAGCTACGAAACTCCCGGATCGGGAGATCAGTGCAGCGGGCAAAGCGACCCCGAAAGTGCGCCCGAAAGGCATCACGTATCTCACGACTCGAACGCAGCAGTCGCCCGTCCGGGGCCTTGACAGAAGCGATATACCGATCAGGGAACCTTCGCACTTCTTCTTCACGCGCAGTCGCGTTCGTCTTCACAGCTTTGTTGAGAACTCTCTTTAACCTAGATCTAACTACGTAGCCCTTGTAGCGCTCGCTACTCTCGCGCTCAAGGTCCCCCCTAGCTAGCTCTACGTTTAGGGAGTCCCCCCCAGCCACCGCCCGGGAAAGTCTATCTTCTATAGATTTCGCTTCCTTGGCCCTATCTAAATTGAGCTGTTGACCGTACTTGGTAGCGAAATCTCTAATCCTATGCTTAAGAGATCCCCACCACCTATTCCCGGTAACCGCCCCACTAACTGAATTAGGGATTCCAGCCGGTCCCGGAAGTCCCGTATCTCCAGTAAGGAGGTATTGAACTTCCAGTAGCCGGCCAGCCTAGGCCTATCAGCTAACCATAGACTGACGCTAACAAGTTTATGGTCAGTCCACGCTATCAAGTGGAACGTGGGACAACTAACAAAATCGATGTCAGCTCTTCTAACTAACACTCTGTCCAAGTAGGTAGCCACTTTGGCAGAGGGCGAGCTTTCTAACCACGTCCACATCTCCCGCCCTGGGTGATCAAGACGAAACCTGTCGACCAGATCATGACGAGTCATGAGGCCATCACACCTTCCCGCACTCCTAGCTCCCCGCCCGACCTTATCTATCTTGGGATCAAGGATCGCATTCCAATCACCCATTAAGACTAGCCGCTTCGTATCGTCCAGGAACGGCGCCAACCGACAAAAGAAGGAAACCCTCTCCGCAGCGATATTGGGCGCATAAACCGCAACCAGACGAAACTTGAAACTTTTCACAGCAACATCGGCCACAACCAGTCGGCCCCCGTCACCTGCAAAAACAACGTCAACATCGGCATCAAGGCTGCGTCCAACTAGCAAGGAGACCCCAGTGCTGAAGTTGCTGCCGTATGCTGAGAAAACGCTAAAGTCGCTTTCCAGCACCCGACAGTCAGCCTCGCAAGTGAAGTGGGTCTCCTGCACTGCAGCAACATCTACACCGAGAGTTTTGAGTTCACCAAGCAAGCGCGCACACTTGCTTGAATCCCTCAATCCCCTCACATTCAACGCAGCAAGATTAAGAGCCATCAATCCGACTTACCTTACTCACTGTTGACTATGGGCCGGAAATCCTTCGGGGTAAGGATGCCGACGGCCTGACGCAGGAAACCGGTGCCGAGCTCAGTGCTAACTCGGTCATCCCTGGTAATTCCGCCAACATCCATGGGGTACCTCAGTTTTAGGGACCTATAGAATGATGGGTGAACTAAAATCGGGACCCTGCCCGAACAAAAAGGAAGCATTTTTCTTAGCATTGAGTTTTTTGTGTCCGCCAACATTACGTCCGTCCGACTGGCATCGTCGATAAATTGCCAGAGCTCTTTAGTCCGATTGCCAGCCGTACGGACGAATGTGGTTAACATTGGTGCATCCTTGAATAAGTAAGGGTTTGTGATGTCCAGCTTGTCCACAGTCCTTAATGACAGCAGTGGTTTCAAGGACTTTTTGACCACGTGGTCTAAATTCTGGGGCTGAAGTATATCTTCACAAAAATGATATGCAGTCAGTGCACGGCGAACTTCGTTTGAAGTCGACCGTGACCGCTGCTTTTGTACACTGGATGATGATAATGATGATGCTGGTGGCGTTGATTCTCTTGTCGCCGACTGGGAACGAAGGAGTAAGTTGGGGGTTGTGATAGGTGAGAGTGAGGGAGTTTTAGGGGAAAGTGGGAAGTCTGAGATGTGTGCTGGGGTACTTTGTTGGGGAGGGATGATTTGAGCTGGTCGAATGTTTTTCTCTCCCTTTGGTTGGGGCGAAGAGGGTGTTTAGGATTGTTTTGCTTTTACTTGGGGTGGCTTTTTTATATGTTTTTTTCCCCCCTTCCTCAGTTATTGAGTCCCCACTATCCCTACGTCGTCTTAAATTTATGGAGTAATCCATCGCTTCAATTTCTTTAGTTTTTTCTTTAGTTTTTTCTTTAATTTTCTTTGTCGTAGTGGATGGTGATGCTGCTGCTGCTTTTTTCGTTGTTGTAGTAGTTACAGTATCAGCACTAGTGGCTGCTATTGGTGCCTCACTATCCGATGTTTTGACTGGGCTCTTCTTTTTTTTTCCGCCCCTTTGTACTTGGGTCCACCCTTCTTCTTTGTCGGGGTGATCCCCAGTGTCTTGTTTGGGGCTTTCGCCTGTTGGCTTCGTCATTGTATTCGTTGTTGCTGCTGCTGCTGCTTTTGCAGTTACGGCCGTAGCATTTGTTTTTGTCGTCGTGTTGGTTTTTTGAGGGCAGGATTTAGAGAAGTGCCCCAGTTGTTTGCAGTTCCAACACTGGGGCTTCCTACCATCCACGACTACCGTCATTGTCTGGCTCTCATATTCCATGGTGTGGGGTATAGCCATAAACCCCCCTCTGTCCATGCAAATGGTGAACAAATAATCACCGTGCGCAGTCCCGCTTGGTGATTTTGCTTTAGCTGTATCTTCGATGTCCCCATAGCTACTCAGAAACGCAGCCAACACCTCCTCATTCAATTCAATCGGGACATTGCACACGGTGATCTTTATTCGCCTTTTTCCCAGATATTCGGGCTGAAGCCGGAAGTATTTGGATGTAATATTATCCCCGGCCAGTTTCTTTGCTAGTTCTTCCGTAGGTAACAGCACATCCCATGTTGCAAAGCTTCGCCTGCAATAATATTTTGCAGGGATGCCTGCTCCTTTCAGTAGCTCTTCAAAACATTCTTTCTTTATACCAGCCAGCCTTCTGGTTTTTAAGTCTGTAATAACAAAAGATATTTTCTTGGGCTGGACCTCTTGGACTAATTTGGGAATAGGGAGTATTCTATTTCCGTGAAAATATTTTTCATATTTTTCCCTAATTTGGACATAGTTTTTAGGGCATTTCTTTTGGGTTATTTTTTCTGTCCAAGAGGCTTGTATGGATGGTACTTTTTGAGCCGGTTGTATTGTTCTGGCCTGGGTAGATGACTGTGAGGGTACTGGCCCTCTGTCTTCCGGCTTTGAGGGGGGGCTTCAAATATGTCTGATGTCGAATCGGATGATTCTGCCATAGTTGCTTTTTAAGGCAACTTGGCGAGAAAAAAGTAATGAATGTTTCTTGAGAAAATGAGACGATGTTGGAGATGAAAAAGATGAGTCGTGTTTTGGTTTGTTTTTTTCCCCACAAAAGTTAACAGGAGTTGACCCCCCTCAACAAACAAAATAACAATTGTTTGGGGGAGGGGTAGTCAACAATAAAAGTTCAAACAATAACTCAAATCAACAAATTTAACAAATAACAATATTTTCCAAAAAGAGAACAAATTTAACAATAATTAGAAAAACTTACTGGTCAATAGCAATTACAAACAGACAAAAGCGTGGTCAAGACTAATGCTTACTGGACAGGGTTGGTATTTATGAACAAATATATCCAATTAGATGTTCTAGCCAATCACAATCCAAGGAATGGACCGGCCAATGTGTGCACATTGGAATCTCCCAATGTGCCATAAATAGCTCCTTCATTGAGGACTGATTTACTTTAGTCTTGGCCTTGCTAAGGACGTTGCTCTTAGCCTAGCTACTGACTACAAGTGAGTTTCGCGGACGACAACTTTTAGATTGTGGATCGGTATTGAGTTACTGCCACCTTTTTTTTGTCTGGCAACTGGACGCTAGTTGCTCCCCACTCCCCTCACCTAGCGCCAGTTGCTGGGCGGCAGTACTGCCCCCAGTTTCCTGGTTGTGAGGGTTTGCTTTACTACCGTTGACAAGTGACCCTGCGGTCATTATATCCATTCCATCCTGACCTCTTTAGTTATTTATATTTTTATTTTTGGACCTCCCGTCGAATCACACTAACCCTCCTGATTGCGATTTAGCAGTCATGGAGGGTTCCTCTTCTCCATCGCATTCATCTCATCCTTGCGACCCACCTTCACAAGCGGAAAAAAGAGAAGCCCTCCCTAAGCAGTCGGAGGAACAAAGGGAACCGGAAACACCAACGGTTAGCCTCATTGGCTCAAATTGGCCTTCTTTGCCAATACCTGATGAAACAGATAGCCCAATGCAGCCGGGACAAAAGGAGAAACCACCAAGCCCAGTACCTTGGAAAATCCAGACAAAGAACCCAGAAGATCACGAAAAAGACCGGATGGGCAAGTATGCCCAGTACTTCAAGGGCAACGAAATCTTGCCCATCCCCGAGATCATCGAAAAGCTGGAGCCAAGAATCTTGTCTTTGGTGGTTTCGAACCTCAAAACAAGACGGCTGGTTGGGCTGAAAAAGGAGGTATTCAAAGACCTCCTACGGAAAGCAGGCATCCCATGCCAGTATTTTTGCAGATGGAGTTTTGCAACTTGGGACGTCCTGCTTCCCACCAAGGAACTGGCAACAAAAGCGGCCACAACTACAATCGCGACCAAGTTCTTCCGACTGCAGCCGGAGTACATGGGGACCCGCAGGGTCCGCGTTACAGTATGTAACATCCCGGCCACTGTCACTGGGGAGGTGCTGGCCGCCTTCCTCAGTAGATATGGACAAGTAGAGGAAAGCAACCTTCTAAGGTCAGCCGCCGGGACGGCCTACGGGGACCATGTGTTCCGGCTATGTTTGACTAGGGAGGGATTCCGAGACATCCCAGAAGTTATCATCAGCAGAGAGAGGCAGATGATGGTGGTGGTGGAGGGACGACGTCCACGCTGCTGGAGCTGCAAACAGTTGGGACATATTTCAAAATTTTGCCCCAAGAAGGACCCTCAAAATGTTGCAGCTCCCGCAGCCTCCACAACAACTACTCCAACAGCAACAATCGCCACAGCCACCATCAGTAGCCAAACCAGCAGTCCAACAGCTAAGGAGCCGGGTCAGGTCCAGCCAAAAAAAGCGGAGGAAGGCTGGACCGAAGTGACCAGGAAAAAAAAACGGAAATCCCCAAAGAAAACGGAGGACAAGACTGCGACTGTAACCGCCTCTCCTGCTAGAAGCTCATCATCCCAATTCATACCCACATCAGTGACGGCGCCTATACCGCCCAACATTATCGAGCATCCAATACTCCCAGAAACCAAGGCCCCATCCAAAAAGAAGCCCAAAGATAAAACAACCCTCACCACTAAAGAAGCACTGGATCTCCCCATGGAGACGACAACAAATTTGAAAAGGAGAAGAAGCAGCGGAGAGGGAGCTGCGAAAAAGATGTGCGCAGGGCCACTCTGCACAGATGACCCCTTGGAAGGCCCCTCCAATGCCTTTCAGCCTACTCCTCAACAACCTCCCCCTCAACAAACCCTACCACGGATACCAACCCCGTTTCCGCCACCACCGTTCCCTCCACCACCACCGTTCCCTACACTACCTCCCTCTCAATACCCAACTCCACAACATGTACCCCCTGAACCCCTACAAATCCCACAACCTCCTAAACCTTTTCAACCTCCACAATCCCCACAATTGGAACAATCTCAACCTCCAAAAACTCGTCCTTATCAGATTCAGCACATGAGAAGACCGCGTTCTTTGGAGAGACAATCCCCCCAAAGTCTACCTAAAACTTTGTCTCTCCCATCCCTAAGTTCATCTTCCTCTCCATAGCTGTTCCTGGAGTTAATCCAGGCAGAGCCAGAACCAGCAGCAGCACCAGCACCAGCACAAGTAGCCCCAGAGGCCAAACCCAAGCCAGCTCGACGGCAGGCCAAGCAGGAAATCCAGGATGTGACTGATGAACAATACAGGAAGGCAGTGGCTTTTTGTACTGTCGGGCTGGACTCAGTAACTGACTTCCAGCTACGTAAGTTATTAAGGCCACTGCTTGACCTGGAAAAAATCCAGAAAAAAAGAATATGTAATCCTTTGAACTTTACGAGTGCAGCCATGGTGACCACTTTCATCCGCACGGCTGGCGATCGTACCAAGGGCGTATGGAAGTTCTTGGATACGGTTCGTCAGACCGACGTGGGTGTAAAGTTGGCGGAGTTGGAGCACTCCTCACTAAGACAATGTTTACCATTTTGCTCAGGGAGGGTCCCCATTTTTGTTCATCCCTCCTTTTACAGGTCATTAAAGGTGCGGTTCCCATTGGATGTCGGCGGAGTGTCCAGGGATGGCCGAGTTACAACTGAGCTCGGCAACCGCTCTTTGAGACAGGCCGTTGGCATCCTCACCCCTGAGGATTTCCGGCCCATCATCAGCACTGATTAGGTAAGTGGGCCAGAATGGCTTTAAACGTTGCCAGTTTAAATGCGAGGGGACTGAGGGACGCAAGCAAGTGTGCGCACTTGCCTGCTGAACTCTCGAACCTGTGTGTGAATGTCGCTGCGGTGCAGGAGACTCACTTCGCTTATGGGGCGGACTGTCGGGTGCTGAGGGGCGACTTTGTTGTTTACTCAGCATTCGGCAGCCGCCACGGCGCTGGGGTGTCTCTGCTAGTTGGACGCAGCCTTGATGCGATTGTTAATGTTGTCTTTGCAGGTGACGGGGGCCGGCTGCTGGTGGCTGATGTTGCCGTGAAAACTTGCGAGTTTCGGATAGCTGTGGTTCATGCGCCCAGTATCACTGTGGAGAGACGAGTCTTCTTTCGGCGGTTGGGGTCGTTCCTGGATGACTCGAAGCGGACAGTTCTAGTGGGCGATTGGAATGCGGTCCTTGACCCCAAGATAGATAGAGCCGGTCGGGGTGCTAGCAGTTTGGGAAGGTGTGAGAGCAGCCTGTCGGACTTGTTGACTGAGTTCGACCTGGTCGACAGGTTCCATCTCGATCACCCAGGGAGGGAGATGTGGACGTGGATAGGAGGTACGCCCTCTGGCCAGGTCCGGTCTTACCTGGACAGAGTGTTAGTGAGAAGAGCTGACAGTGACCTAGTTACTTGTCCCACGTTCCACTGGTTAGGGCGGTCTGACCATAAACTCGTTAGGGTCAGTCTGCGGCTAGTTAATAGGCCTAGTCTGGCTAGCTACTGGAAGTTCAATACCTCCTTACTGGAGGTATGGGACTTCCGGGTGCGGCTGGAAAACCTAATCAAGCGGGCGTTAGTGGGGGCGGTTATTGGGAATAGGTGGTGGGCTTCCCTTAAGTATAGGATTAGGGATTTCGCCATCAAGTACAGCCAACAGCTCGCTTTAGATAGGGCTAAGAAGGCGAAATCCTTAGAAGATAGACTCTCCCGGGCGGTGGAGGGGGAGGACTCCGTAACCATAGATCTAGCTAAGGGGGACCTTGAGCGCAAGGCTAGCGAGCATTACAAGGGTTTCGTAGTTAGAAATAGGCTAAAAAGAGTTCCGAACGAAGCCGTGAAATGTAACGCATTTTTGCGTAAGGAAGAGTGGAGAAGGTTCCCTTGTCGGTACATCGAGTGCGTTAGCGCCCCGGACGGGCGAGTGCTGAGATCGAGCCGTGAGATTCGTGAGGCCTTCCGGGCACACTTTCGAGGTCGCTTTGCCTTCTGTCCTGAGCTCCAGCTTCAGGAGTTTCATAACTATTTAGCTGACTTCCCCCGCCTTGGGGAGGCGGAAGCGGCTAGTTGCGAGGGTGTGGTTACGGAATGTGAAGTCCGTGATGCGCTGAAGCAGGTCAGCCTTAACAAGTCGCCTGGACTAGATGGTTTACCCTACGAAGTGTACTTGAGGATGTCGCACATGTTTGTCCCTATTCTGACGGATGTGTTCAACCATTGGTTTGCCCAGGGAGCCATCCCTGGTAGCATTACCAAGGGCGTGATCACATTGCTGAAGAAAGAAGGCAGGCATGTTCGGGGCGAGCTAGACGATTACAGGCCCATAACTCTGCTTAACACAGAGTTAAAGATTTTGGCCCGGGTCTTGGCGAACCGTTTGCAGCTTGTCATCAGTGATCTGATCGGCCCTGAGCAGAGCTATGCTGTGAAGGGAAGATCGATCCAAGACAACTTGCATTTGGTGCGCCAGATCCTAGAGGGAATAGAAGACGACACCGAAGCCGCGCTGATCAATTTGGATCAGTCCAAGGCCTTCGATAGGGTGAACCATCAGTTCTTGGCGGCGGTTTTGGAGACCGCCGGATTCGAGCCGGAGTTCCGCAAATGGATTAGCATGCTGTACCGCAACCCACAGGCGGTGGTGCAGGTGAACGGGAGGTGTTCGGAGGCTTTTGCGATCGAGCGATCGGTCCGGCAAGGCTGCCCCTTGTCTCCTCTTCTCTATGTCCTTGCTTTGGAGCCCCTGCTCCGAAGGCTTAGGGATGAGAGGGATGGTCCGGCCCTGCGCGGAATCTTGCTAAGCGGCAGCGTCCGAGCGAAGATTTCCGCGTTCGCCGATGATATCACGGTCTTTGTGTCCAGGCGTCGGGACATATTGGCGGTGAAGAAGGCGGTCGCGAGTTACGAAAAGGTAGCAGGTGCCAAGGTCAACTTTGACAAGAGCGAAGGTTTGCGGTTGGGTGCCTGGAGGGGAAGCGTTCCCCTGCCAGGGCCCTTCCGCTGGAGTGACGGTCCCGTCCGCATCTTTGGGGTGTGGTTCGGGGCCGGCCTCCAGCTGGAGCGAAATTGGTTGGAAGTACGGACTAAGGTAGAAGCGCAGGTGGTTGCCTGGCTTCGAAGGCGGTTGACCTTAAAGGGCAGGGCGGAGGTGTGCGCCGGGTACATCTTCCCTCTGATCCTTTACCGTTTGTCTGTACTACCTCTGGCTAAGGTTCATCGGGTGGCGCTAGAACAATCCCTTTTCAAGCTCCTTTGGAAGGGTCGAAGCCTGATGGTCCGTAGACAGGTCTGCTATCAACGTCCTCGCGATGGGGGTCTGGGGATGCCGGATCTCGAGAGCCACCGGATCGCCGAGAGATTGGCTCACCTAGGCTGATCGTTGACGACGGACGCAGTGTGGAGCCTCAAGGTGAGAGTCGCCTTTCCTTGCCTGAGGTTGAATCCCGAGGCTGAAGGCCGTCGTAGGCCAAGGGATGAACCACCATTCGTCATCGAGTGTCGCAGGGCCCTTCGAAAACTTCCTCGGTCCAGTAACCTCTCATGGACTCGTAAGGAACTATATAGAGGCTTAGTGGTGGGTTCCGCTTCAGATCCTCTGATGGGTCGGCTCGGCTGGTCGGCGGAGGAGGCTCGCTCCCATTGGAATTGGGCGCCAGGTTCGGGCTTCTTGAACAACTCCGAGTTCTCGCTCACCTGGCGGCTGGTTCGAAATGCGTTGGCCCTCAACGACTGGGCTTACAGAGCGTGCATTGCAGGTATGCCTGACTGCCCCCGCTGCAACAGTGGTTTAGAAGAAACGGCTTCGCACGCCTTCTACTACTGTGAGCGGGTTCGCCCGTTCTGGAGCCACGTCGAGGAGTGGACGGCTCGCATCAGCCCTAGAGAGCTTGTGCTGCTCGACGTTGGATACGTTTTGGACAATGTTGACCCTCCGTTTCAGGGTGAGAAACGTGTGGTGTTTCTCGTGATCCTAGCCGTGGCTAGAATGGTGATTTGGCAGACGCGAAACAAGGGATTGTATGAAGGTGCAAACTTTTCTTATCGCGATCTGATCTTGTTCTTTAGGCATCAGCTTAGGGTCAAGATTAGATGCGATAGAAGATGCTTGGACCGCATAACATTCAGCAAAAGGTGGGTGTATGCAGCAAGCTTGGTCGTATGCAAGGGGACAACGTTAGAGTCATCCTTCCCTCCTCTGCCTGCGCATGGTGATGATGGTCCGGGTCCTTCGAGACCCCACCCCAGGTAAGTAGGAACTCTGTGTAACATTTAGATAACTTGACCCCCTAGTTAGTGGTATGAAGTGTGTCATTGGCCCCGCAATCTAGATGTTAGTTCTCTCAAGATCCTCCCCATTCCCAGTTTTCTTTTTTCTGTCCCCTCTACCACTTGTGAGTCCCTGGCCTTTTATGAGGATCTTGGCCACATTTTCAGTATTTCATGTTCACTCCCCACTCCAGGCCGGCCCCCTTCCTGCCTGTTCTTTTATCCTGATTAGTTTTTTAGGATCTTCCCCTATAGGGAGAGTTTTGGCTTGTTTTTGGTCTTATCCAGGTACCAGAAAACAGTCGACTCTCCACATCATAGAAGGGGGTATGGGAGGGAAACCAACCGGGTTTATATTTTGTTTACTTTGGGGCTTTTTCCTCCAATACCTCATCACATTTCATCTATTGTACGTACGCCATTCCATTGCATCGGGTTTTTAAGTAGGATTCTCATGGACTGAATGAGGTGTTTTGGTGATTGTGGCGTGGTTGGTTGGTTGAATGAATCCATTGTATAGAATGATTGAAATAAAATGACTGTTGACTGTTGGCGATGAGTGTGACTAGCTAGGGCCCATAGAAAAATACAGTTCTCACCCCTTCCCCTCCCCTAAACTCTTGGGCCTTGTGCCCACCAAAAAAGCATAATTTGTACTTTTTGGAAATAAATAGTCTTGGCCTTGCTAAAGAGGTTGCTCTTAGCCTAGCTACTGACTACAAGTGTGTTTCGTGATTCAACATAGAACACCATCCCAACCACCTATACTTTACAGATGGCTCCAAGGACAACGATAAAACAGTGTATGCTGCCATTTTAAACAAGAAAATTGCAAGAAAAACTCTACCTTTTCAATTGAAGCCTGTGCAATAGACCAAATGCTTGACATCATCTGTGAAAGCTGCCACTAAAGCTTTATTATATTTTCAGTCTTTCCCTCTGTCTTAATATAACTTTAATTTTTTTTTAAATGACAAAACCTCTTAATCATTAAACTACTGAGTTGATTAGACTCCATATTTAATTCCAAAAAGATTTTTATATGCTGTATACTTAGCCACATTAGAGTGAGGGGGGGGGAATGAAAGAACTGACTTGGCAGTCAAATTCGTTTTAGATTTGGCCTTCAAAAGATTCAAGATTTCGTATACTGATGTGGAACCTAAAATTAAGATTTTTTATAAAATGGCAACAATGTTAGAATAAGACATTCACAATAAGCTCATGATCAAACCCACTTTGTGAGACTAGAAACCTGCATTCAGAAAATCCAGGGAGGAGCATGTCACTATATCCCTATTATGCATTTGTCACACAAAACTTACTCCTTTATAGTCAAGCAAGAACAACATTGCCCTGTCCGTTGGGGCTGTAGAATACGCTGACTGCACCTCTGCAGAGGAGTAACCCCCTCCCAATGAGGCTACCTGTTCGCCGTGGGTGGCGACCTGTAACGCTTGAGGATGGGATCCTGGTGGCTGAGCAGTCCATGACCTGACAACTAAACAGGTCATGTGACTTGCAACTCCTCTTTGGCCCTTGCTGGGCTAGACGGGTGGTCAGAGAGACCCGATCCAATCAATCAGCTTGTCATGTCAGCCCTCTTTCAGATTTTTTAAAAATCTGAATTAGAAGGCAATGGCTGTAGGGTCAATCACGCTGAGGAAAGACCTATACTCCTTTCTGTCCCTGGCTAAGTAATTATGTTGGGAATAAAAACCCAGGGATAAAATTAAAACTGTCTACCATCAGTATGAGTATACTGGCGATGTAGCCCTGATGTTACTAGGCGAATGGGTTTCCCCACTAGGCACAACCCCGTGTGGGGCTCTGTGGTGGGTAGGGAGCCTAGCCAATGAAACACATGAACCTTCCTTATGGCTCTTGAAAATATAACCCAAGCAAAAACCAAAAAAAATTTCAAATGACATTACATAGTCGGACAATTCTGATGAGGACAAAAAATACAGCCTGGACCTCCATTCCCCAAATTCATGATATTAGAATCGCTTGAAGATACCCCATTAACAAAACTATCCCCATTTCTTATACAGAAAATCATATCTACAAATACCAGTCCAAAAACAGTTAAAAATTTAAGAAATGGCACAATAATGATTGAAACTGAAAATAAAAAACAAACTTTTTACTAAATATGAAAACATTTCACACCTTAAAAATTAAAACATACTCCCATAAAATCCTAAACTCCTCTTAAGGAGTTATAAGAAACAAAGAACTCTCCCAGTGTTCAAGAGAAGACATATTAGCCAAACTAAAAAACTAAGGCATAACTGATATAAAAAGAATTACCCTCAAAAAAGAAAACCAAACAATACAAACAAACACTTATATATTAACCTTCAACTCGCCTACAATTCCCAAAGAAATAAAAATTGGCTACATTAATGAAAAAATTGAATAATACATCCCAAACCACTCTGATGTTTTAAATACAAAAAATTTGGCCACCATGGAAGTGTATGCAATGGACACACTATATGTAATAAATGTGCAGAGAGAGAACCAAACCGTACCACCATTGACTGCAATCTCAACAACAGATGTGCCAACTGCAGTGAAGACCATCCATCCTATACCAGATCATGCCCAGTCTGGAAAAAAGAAAAAGAAATCTTAATTATAAAACACACCAGAAACTTTCCCTATCCAGAAGCCCGAAAAATAGTTGAAGGCTACATCAAAAAATAAAATCTATTCCCAAATCTCCCAAAACAACCCAAAATCAGAGAGTAAAAAAGTAGAAAACTACCAAGAACTAATCTCCAAACTATTCCAATTGGGACCTCAAGACTGGCCAAAATTCATACAAGAAATAAAACCCATACTCTTAAAACTCTCCTCCTACAGTACAAACCCTAAACCTATGACTAGACATAACCTGGGAAAAACATCAAAATACACTGAAACAAATCTCTCTAAGCAACCTCCAAGAGAAGAAATAAGAACCATTTCTCCACACAAAAACCCTATTAAAAACCAACCAAACCCCAAAAACCTGACTAAAGAATTTACTTTAAGTAGTCCAAATACACAGAATTGAACCCCCACCCTCTGAAACAGAAGAAAACCAAATGGAAAACAAGACCATAACCGAACCATTAAATAAAACATACCATATAGAAAATGCAAACCAAAAAAGGACCAAATCAAGCCAAATCTCCAAATCTATCTCCAAAAATAGAACTAAAAGCAAAATAAAATCTTTCTCAGGAAGAATGAAACAATCTGAAAATTACAAGAGTATAACTGAAAGTATCCCCCCCACCTTAGACAGGATGGAGACCCAAGACACTATACCCACCAATCACAACTAGTCCACAAACCAAACATGACTCAAAACATCTCCCCTACAAGGAATTACAATGGGACCAAAACAAATTTACAGAACAAATAAAATCATACAGTGGAACATCAGAGGCATAAAAGCCAACCTTGAGTTAACACTCATCATTAAAAACTTATGCTCATGTGTTATATGCCTCCAAGAAACTTTTTTAAAAGAAAATGACAAATTAAATATAAGGCAACACACTATATATAATCAAATAAATAAACATACAAGAAGAGCATCGGCAGGTACATCTATCATTGTAAACAATACACTACCGCAAAGCCAAATAAACTTAAACACAAACCTACAGGTAGTATCAGTAATTCTACACAAAACAATTAGCATATGCTCACTATACATACCCCCCAATAGCAATATAATTGAACTAGAACTTGAAGATTTAATACAACAACTCCCTAAACCTTTCATACTCATGGAAGATTTTAATAGCCATAACCAAATATGGGGCAGTAGAGATACAAATGAAAGAGGCTGTACAATAGAAATCTTTATAAACAAAAACAATCTATGCCTTCTAAATAATAAATCCCCCACCTGCCTTCATCCTGCAACAGGTACACACTCAGTAATAGATCTGACCTTAAGTGACCCTACAATTTATTTAGATTATAATTGGAAAACCAATGAGGATAACTGCAGAAGTGACCACTATCTAATCATACTAGAAAAACTTGAACCTGAACCAGAAGAAAAAAATACCATGCTGGAACCTACAAAAGGCCAAATGGGAACATTTTAAAAGACTTTGCCATATCAATTTAAATCCAAAAGCCAATATAAACCAAGAAGACCACAACACCTATTTCACAAAAACACTCCTATCGCAGAGAAATGTATACCAAAATCATCCATTCAACCGAAATTCAATAAACCTTGGTACAATAATAAGTGCAAAAAAACAGTAAGAGTACGCCATGCTGCTCTTAGAAAATTCAAGACAAACCCAACGAAAGAGAATCTTGAATTCTTTAAAAATTGCAGAGCCAGAGCACAAAGAACAATTAAAGAAGCAAAACGAGAAACT
Source organism: Sepioteuthis lessoniana (assembly GCA_963585895.1). NCBI lineage: Eukaryota > Metazoa > Mollusca > Cephalopoda > Myopsida > Loliginidae > Sepioteuthis > Sepioteuthis lessoniana. The sequence goes on along the minus strand of OY757904.1, from coordinate 84,555,113 downwards.
TGGAAAAACTTCACATCAAAAATAAACACCAGCACAAAAACTAAAACAGTATGGAATATGATTAAAAAAATATCGGGTAAGAATAACAGCACCCCCTTGAACACCTTTTAAAAAAAGACCAAACAAAAGCAACAAACAAAAAAGACATACTAAACCTCCTAGCAGAAACCTTTTCCCAAAACTCTTCGTCCAGAAACCTCAAATAAAAATTCCAAAGTAACAAATTAAATGAAGAAAGAAGAAAAATAAACTTTCACTCCAATAATACAGAAAGCTACAACCAACCGTTTACCATGACAGAACTAAAAACCTCTTTAAGAAAATCCCATAATACAACTCCTGGACAAGATGAGGTTCCATATGAATTCTTAAAACAACTACCTAAAATTTCACTCCAATATTTACTCCAAATCTTCAACAACATTTGGCACAGTGGGAACATCCCTAATTCCTGAAAACAAGCTACAATAATACCAATACCAAAATCTGCAAGAGATACTACAAATCCAACAAATTACTGACCAATAGCTTTAACGAGTTGTATCTGTAAAACTCTTGAAAAATAAGCTAATCACAAATTAAATGACAAACCTTCAGACAGGCTTTAGAAAAGCAAGGAGCACAATTGATCACCTTATCTGCTTGGAAACCCTCATAAGAGAGGCTTTTGCCAAAAAAGAACATATGATAGCCATATTTTTTAATATAGAAAAAGCCTATGACACCACGTGGAAATATGGCATAATCCAAATTTGAAAAATATGGGATTGAAAAGTAAACTTCCAGTTTTTATAAAAAAACTTATGGATCGACACACCTTTCTCAGAACTACAAGAACAAGAAATGGGAGTGGCATAAGGTAGCATCCTATCTGTGACCTTATTCAACATAAAAATAAATAACATTGTGAAATGCTTAAACTTGGGAGTAGAAGGCTCACTATACATACATGACTTTCTAATCTGTTGCAAATCAAAATATATCAGAACAGTAGAATGTCAACTCCAACAATGTCTTAATAAAATAAACAACTGGACCCTTTAAAATGGTTTCAAATTCTCCAAAAACAAAACACAATGTATACATTTCTCCAACCTCCACAAAATGCATAACAACCCTGTTCTTAAACTAGATTCAACTGAAATCCCTATTGTTGAAGAACACAAATTTCTAAGAATTATCTTTGACCAAAAATTAACATTCAAACCCCACATCAAATACTTAAGATCAAAGTATAATAAAGTAATCCAACTCCTTAGAGTAATAGCACACAGAGACTGGGGTGCAGATTAAAAATCTCTATTAAAACTCTACCGAACATTAATGCAATCCCAACTTGACTATGGCACATTCATCTATGGATCAGCTAGAAAATCCTATTTAAAATAATTAAATACTATACACCGTCAAGGACTGAAATTGGCACTAGGAGCCTACAAAACCTCTCCTATAGAAAGCTTGTACATCGAGGCGAAGGAACCGCCACTATCAATTAGAAGACAAAAACTGGCTTCATGTCCTTCAAACCCTGCTCACAATGTCCCCTATTGCCCACAAAACAAAACCTTCTTTGAAACAAAAATAAACCCCATCAAACCTTTTAGACTCTAAATAGAAAATCTCATCACCGAAATACCAATTGATAAAACACAAATACTTAAATCCACCATCTTAAAAACCCCACCCAGGTTATTGAAACCAAAACAAAAATATCACTAAATCTAACAAAATATAATAAAGAAAACACACACCCATGAAGAATTCCTTCACCTTAAAAATAACCACCCTAACCATATCTGTATTTATACAGACAGTTCCAAAAATGGAAACAGTATCATGTGCTGCCATCCAACATAATACCAAAATAACAAAACGACTTCCTAGCAGCATTTCTATCTACAGTGCAGAATCGAAAGCCATAGACCTAGCACTCAATATTATAACACAAACAGAATCCACCAAATTCATCATTTTTTTCTGCCTCTTTATCAGTCTTAACATCCCTAAAAAACCAAAACCTGAATAATCCCCTAACTATGCAACTATTGAATAGACTAGAAATCCTATCAAAAACCGAAGAGATAGAGCTATACTGGATTCCAAGGGAATGACCCAGCTGATTCCGCAGCCAAGACAGCCTGGAAGATGCCCATGGACAAAAGCTTTGAGATTTCATATACTAACTTAGAAATAGAAATAAAAAACTTAACCCAAAACAAATGGCAATTAAGATGGAACAGTACCCCACACAAACTCCAGACTATAAAAGCCGAAATAGGAGAATGGAAGGAAGGATACAGAAAATCCTGCAGGGAAGAGATTATCCTATTGCGTCTACGTATCGGACTCACAGACATCACCCAGTCATATCTACTCAAACAAGAACAACCACCATGATGTGTGGGATGTCACACTTCATATTTCAGTAAAACACCTATTGATAGATTGCACGACCTAACACCAAAAAGACAATATTTCTACACTGTAAACAATATGAAAGAACTATTTGAACATGTCAAAGTAGACAAAATACTAGCATTTCTAAAAGCAGTTGGTCTATATAAAAGAATTTAAATCTTCAATATTCCATTTATATGTACATGATGCAAACACTAGATAACCAAACCAACAGAAATTGGCATTAAATAACCTGAAAAAAGGGTTGATATGCCATAAAACTAAACAATCAATCAAAAATAACAACTTCTATGTATAACATGTCAAATACCCTGCATTGTTAAACATTTTCTCATAGAATGTAAAGCTTTCACACACATGATAAAACACCTTTTCAATGCAAATAATATGAAAGATAAATTTGAAAATGTCAACACGGATGAAATTCTGTCCTTTTTGAGAAAAACAAAATTATACTAAAAATATAAATGTAATTCTGATCCATATCATACAAAGTAACACTGCAATATGATTCCCAATGATGTTAACATATCAAAACTGTTAACTACAAAGATATAATTGTAGATGTACAATGTATCTTATTCTCTTAACCTCTTGGCATAAAATAACCCCAGATGAGTTGACATACTGTTAAAATCCATTAAACCAAACCACACCTTAATTTGCAACAAAAAAAATGTAAAGTAAAGTAAAAATATTGCTCTTCTTGATAACTTTTTCTTTTATTTTCTAATATGAATTGTCAAAGAAAAAATTTGGGTTGGAAACTTTTTTCATAAAAACTTTATCCTGAAAATTAGTTGATTTTTGGTAGATTTTTAAAACTGAATTTAAAAAACTTTTTTTTTTTCACCTGAAAAGTTTTAATGTGAATTTCTCTATGTAATTTTTTTCTGCAGTGTCATAAAATTTCACCTCATTTAATTTCTTCAGAATTTGTCTAATAGAATGTACATTTTTTGTCCTAAAAGATATTTTTGGATTTCATAAAATCAAATTAAAAGAATGTGATTCACTTGAAATTTTCACAATTTTTTCCTAACAAAATATCCTTTTCATAAATAAATTTATTTATTAGTAAATTTTGCAAATTTTATTAAATCAGATAACTGATATTTTTTAACCTAAAATTTTCTCATACAAGTTATTACATCATACTTTTTTTTATTCAATGTAAATAACTTTTCAAAGAAAAATATTTCTTGTTCTATACAGGGAATACAATTTTCATTGCTTACTTTTTGCCATGACAGAAACCTTACAAAATTAACTTTTACTCAGTATTTAGTTTTTTTAAAAATATTTTTGTCACACATTGACTTTTTATTAGTCAATAGTGTTTTGAGATAATTATTAACAATGTATGTAGTTGGTTTTTATTATAAACAATTTTGAAAAATATGCATTTTTAAGTGCTTGTGCCTCAAGATGTAGAATCATTATTAGTATATGATAAAATTGAACTTTTATATATTACATAAAGCTGCTGATCTCATGATAATACAAATTATAATTATGCATCTTAGGTTGATGTTTTATATCCATATCATCCAAATTGCCGAGTTGATATTAAATCTGAATCTAGAATTAAATGTACATCCCAGGAAAGTGAAGATTGGTTAGAAAAACTCAGTAAGTATTTTATCTGTTTAGATTTTATTCTGTAATGTACAATTGATTTTTAGAAATTTTATGTCCTTGGTTTTATTTATTTTAGGATATTTTAATCAAACGTAGTCACATTAAACTTTTGATAGGTAACTATTTAGATATTTGCATAAGATAAAAATACTTTTTAGTTTTTCTTCTTGCACCATTTCTAAACAGATTAAAATGATTGTAAACCATATATTCTCTTTATCATACATTTAATGACTGGTTTATTCTGAAGTTTGTTTAAATGTGACAGAATTTTTTTCTTGGAAAGCTTTTCAGTTTTGTTAAGTTTTCAGATAAGATAGGGTTGAATCTTATTTGTTAAGCATTTTATTCTTCTTTAACATGAAATTTTCAAACTTACATAATGTTTTAATTATACTTAATATCAAGCTGCTGATATTAGCTTTTAATCTTTTTTGATAAAACAACTCTTTTATATTTTGAAAATTAAGTTAAAAAAAAATATGTATTTGCTAGAGAAAGGATTAAAGAATGATTTTTTTTTTTTTTAAGAAATAAAGGTTGTGTATATTATGAGTCTAAAATTATTTGACTGATTTAATTTTATGGCTAATTTTTGTTATCAGATAAAACAGAAACTTGGCAAGATCCCAAGTTTTCCACTGAGTGTTTTTTCCTGACCCTACATTGCCACCATATTTCTATCCTGCCTATTTCAAGAAAGTATCAGCGCCGTCTTGTCATTATCAGAAATTTACATCGGGTCATTGAAGAGCTGGAAAGCACAGAAGCCCAGTGGAAAGATACGCTTGTCGCCCCAAGGAACAGAGAATCATTGAAGAAGTGGAAAGCTCAAGTTAAGGTAATCATGACTTCCTTTTTGAATTTTATTTTTCATGATATATGACTCTTGAATATAACAATATTGCTAATACTAGACTCTTTTGTGCTTCATCTTTTACATATATATTAGAATAATAAATCTGTAAGGATACTGTGGTCTAAAAAGTAATGGCATAGATTACTCACATCGCGTCTGTGTTTGACCGTTGGAAAAAGAAAAAAAGAGGAATGTGAGTTTGTGGACTCCTTATATGTGAGTAGTGGTAATTTGCATATGAGGAGAAGAGGCTATAAAAAGACCAAATTGGCGAAGCAGGGGGTGTTATTCTGAGAGCAGAGAGCAGACATTGAGTTAAGAGGAATTGGTGTGAGTTGTGAGATGTGACTATAAAGGAAGCAGAGATGAAGTTTGGAGATGTACACTGTGTGAGAGAAATCGAAATAAGAACTGATTCAGCCATGGTACTAAGTTGGGTGACTTCTGCAGTGGAGGAGAGTGGAAGAATATGAACAAAGGGTGCTGGAGAAGTGATTGTAAAGCGGAGATTAGGGATATAGAGTTGATATTTGAATTTAAACTGGGAATAAAGGCAGTGTTTGTGCCATCAGAGAGAAACAAGGCAGATGTGCTGGCACAGATTAAAAAACAGTGGTTAGTTAAGAAAGAAGAGGTCCGAGTATGCTGTCTAGGAATTGGAGAACTAGAAGAGTTGCATGGTATGCACCACATGGGAGTGGAAAGAACACTATATTTGGTGTGGAAGGTTGATCCATATATAAAACGGGAAGAAGTTCGGAAGGTGGTTAAGAGTTGCGTCCGATGTCAATTGATCGATCCTGCTCCAAATATACATGATCCTGGGGAAATTGGGTCTTCGAAGAATTGGACAAGATTAGCTATCAACATTTCACACTATTGTGGGGCAGCATACTTGTCAATGATTGACTGTGGACCTGGTAGACTGGCAATATGGAGGGAGTTGCATGCAGAATCAGCATCAGCAGTTGCAGAAGAATTGGAAAAGGTGATGCTTGAATGTGGTCCCGTAATGGAGGCGATAATGGACAATGGCACTGTTTTTCGCTCAGAAATTTTCCAGACGATGCTAAAAAAAAATGGAAGATAAGCTATTACAGGGCAGCCTATAGGCCTGGAGGAAATGGAATAGTAGAGCAACATCATTGGATGGTGAAAGCAATAGTTGAGAGGGGAGGGTTATCACCTGAAGAGGCCACATTCTGGTACAACATGGCTCCCAAGGTCGGACAGAGAGATGACACAGTGCCACATAGATCAGTTTTCAACTATGAATGGAGACACCTGAGAGATACATCCCAAGAAATTGATGAGCAGGGACTAGCCAGAATCCAAGTTGGAGAAGAGGTTTGGGTGAAACCACCGAATGCACGATGTATGACGCAATGGGGAAGAGGAGTGATTACTCATGTACAATCCCCTAACAACTTGAGTGTCGATGGAATGCCACGGCATATTTTAGATTTGAGGCGTGTGGTTCACATAGACGATGATGTAAGTGCTGGGCCAGAGGGCAATGAAGATGAACCACTGGCAATGCAAAGACCACAGAGAGAACGTGCTGTGCCAATCTGGGCACGGGACTATGTACTGTGAAGTGATCATTAATGATCATGGGGGGCGTGTTGTCTAAAAAGTAATGCGTCTGCGTTTGACTGTCAGGAAAAGAAAAAAAGAGGAATGTGAGTTTGTGGACTCCTTATATGCGAGTAGCGGTAATTTGCATATGAGGAGAAGAGGCTATAAAAAGACCAAAAAGTCGTGTTATTCTGAGAGTGGAGAGTAGACATTGAGTTAAGAGGAGTTGGTGTAAGTTGCAGAGTTGTGTTACTCTGAACGTTGGTGCGAGCAGCATAGTTGGCATGAAGGAGTTCCGACCCATTTTTTCATTACAGATACATATTTTAAAATTCTATTCAAACTTTATTCATAACTGTAAATGAAATTCTTGATATCATGTAAGTGTGCAAAAGAACTCGCATACAAAATATGTTAATGTACAAGTAAATGTATGCTATTCCCTAGCATGATGAAATAACCCCAAATTGGTTGACATGTTTAAATCAATCATTACAAACAGAACTGCTTAGCTTAGGTTTGTACTAACATTTTAGAGGTTCTTTGCTTCTACAACTTTGAATCATTTCACTGATGAATTTGTATAATTCATGAATTGTATGTAATAATTTTCAATCCTATTTAATTCTCTGTTGAGGTCAGGATGGTTATCATTTTAATAATTCTTATATTATTCATTTCAACAGAAAAAGTGTCTGATTGACTTTTAAACTTTCTAAAGATAGTACATCTAAAATCACTAAACATGTTGAGAATTATTTCACTTGTATGTGGCTAATACATGTATGAACATTTGAAAGTGAACTATTTGTAAATATGTTTATAACATCTTAATTTTCATCCTGTTTGGTGTCTCGCCACCCTCCTCATTAGATCAGGTCACTCAAGTAGTGCTACCTACCATATAGTGGAGTGGTCACTGACTAAACTGGCTCTCTCTATGGGCTTAACTACGATCATAAATATTTGCAAACTTAATATACTTACTTATTAAGTTATGAATAAATGTAACTAATAAAATTTCAATCTTATATTTCAAAAGCACAATCAACAAGACCTCCTCAAAATCAGTATCTAAATTAAGAAAATTCTTTAGGTGCAGGTGACTTTCACAAAAGACCTGCATATACAACAAACCTAGCATTTTTAAAAACACAGAATATTACAAAAGGAAATTTGAAAAAAATCCCAGCTATGGGTTCTTCTATAAGGATGGCTTTGGCATTGAATAACCCACTGAGGTTGATATGCCATTAAACAAAGAAATCGAACCAAAAAACATGGGTTTTCAAATTCAAACTTTTATCTTCCTAGCCAGTCACCTACAACAATACTGTCAATGCTGTAACTAATAAGATTAAAAGGATCTTTGAAAAAACATTTATAGAAAAATTATCAAAATTTGCTTATGTTTTATTAAAATTATATGTACATCAAGAAATTTTGAATTGAAAATTATATTAGTTAATTTATTTAAAAAATGAGATTTTATGTGCATGCACATACACATTACAATGGAAGTACATTTATAATCTTCTGAAAACTTAGCATCATTCCAACTATTTTCTCTACTGAACTGTCCTGTCAGCTGGAGCTGTAAAATGCACCAACTGCTCCTCTGCAAGGAGTAGGAACTTCCCCTCCTCACAATGAGGTTTCCTGTTGGCTTTGGGTGGTAACTCATAATGCTTGAGGATGGGATCCTGGTGACTGAGCAATCTATGACCTTGCAACCAAAGAGGTCACGTGACTTGCAACACTCCACTTTGGCCCTTACTAGGCAAGATGGGCAGTTAGAGAGGCCTAATCCAATCAGTTGGCTGGTCATGTCAGCCCTCTTTCAGATTTTTGCAAAAATCTGAATCAGGGGGCAATTATACTAAGGAAAGATCTATACCTTTTCCTGTCTCTGGGTGAGCAATTATTTTGGGAATGAAAAACCAGAAACACAATGTAACAGTTTATTATCAGCATGTGTGTACTAATTATGTAGCCCTGATATTCCTGGATTTCCCCCTAGGCATATCCCCATGTAGGGTTCTGTGGCAGATGGCAGATCAATGAAACAAAACTTATTTTTATGGCTTCTGAAAAAAAAAAACAAGCAAAAAGAGACCCCATTACGAATCCAATTCTGACAATGCTCTAAATTCGTTGTACTGTAATTGAAAGAACTCCTTTTTACAAAATTATCACCTTTTATAATTGAAAACCATTCTCTCTATAATTACCCCCATTTTGGTCAAAAACCTAAAAAAGAAACCATCCTCATAAAGGGTGGCAAAAAAAAAAAAAAAAAGCTGAGATATTACTAAAACTGAAAAAATTCCATAACGTATTACTCCCATGAAAGACTAAACACCTCTAGAGGTGTGGTATGGAACAAAGATATATCCCTGTGCTCAATTATAGAAATAAATGATTTGAAAAAAAACAAAATGCAATAGATGTCAAAAGAATAACAATCAAAAAATTAAACCAAATCATTGACACTAACACATACATATTTACTTTGAACAACCTAAAATCTCTACCTGAAATACAAATTGTGGATATATGTTAGGAAAAGTGGTAAAGTATATCCCAAATCCCAGAATGTGCCACAATTGCCAAAAATATGGGCATTTGAAAGAAATTTGCTTAAGAAAACCAGTATGTGTAAAATGTGGAGCACAGGAACTCAACCATACAGAAGAAACTTGCACTAATAATTTAAACTGTAATGAAAGCCACAGAGCAAACTCAAAACACTGAAGATGTGGCAAAAAGAAAGAGAAATGTTAAAAATTAAATCACCCAAAATTCCCAGAAGCAAGAAAACTTGTGGAAATGCCTTTTATCAAACAAACTTTTGCAAAATCACAAATATAAATGAAAACCAAGGAAATACTCAAATAAAAAAAAAAAAAAAAAAAGAAGAAAAATTGGTAAATCTAATAAATGAACTACAAAACCTAATTAAACCCCTAAAAACCACAATACTTGATATAGAAAAAACCTTTGTCAATAAACCAAATAACACCTCAACAATGGCCCAATCAGCTGGGACTATTGAATAAACCAACTGCATATCTGCAGAGGGTTAAGACCCCCCAATAAGTGTCCTGGATATGGCACTAAACAATCTGATGGTGAGGTTCCAGTAATGTTGGAACTTTGGGGAATGCAGAATATCTCTTTATTGCCATCACTCCCAGGTCTACTCTGGCCTGGAGTGGTAGTGCCTGATAGGGTCCTATCTTTAGGTTAAATAGAACTAAATGCTCTACTTATGCTAAACTGAATTGTTTGAAATAGAACACATTTTGAGATTTAAACTGTACTTATACTAAACTGAATTGTTTGAAATAAAACTCTTTTTATATTTAACTCTGTATTGCCCAGTGGGCTGGGGCTGTAGAATACACCGACTGCATCTCTGCAGAGGTGTAAGACACTCCCGCCTCAATGAGTGTCCTGAATATGACACTAAACCATCTAATGGTGAGGTTCCTGTGATGCTTGAGCTTTGGGGAATGCAGTGTAACCCTTCATTACCATCGCTCCCAGGTTCATTCTGGCCCAGAGTGGTAGCACCTGATAGGGTCCTATCTATGGGTCAAATATAACTAAACTGTGTACTTATGCTAAACTCAATTGTTTAAACTGTTTTGACATTTAACTGTTTGTAAACAAAAACTATACTTATACTAAACTGAATTGTTTGAAATTTAATTCAGCATTAAATGACCTGAAAAGGGTTGATATGCTGCAAGACAAAACAACCAACTAACACCCTTGCCCAGTCGACTGGGGCTGTAGAATGCACCGACTGCTTCTCACCAACGAGTGTCCTGGATATGACACTAAACAATCTGATGGTGAGGTTCCAGCAGTGCTGGAGCTTTGGGGAATGCGGAGTACCCCTTCATTGCCATCGCTCCCAGGTCCACTCTGGCCCGGAATGGTAGCACCTGATAGGGCCCTATCTATGGGTTAAATAGAACTAACAGCATACTTATGCTAAAAAGAATTGTTTGAGTAAACTGAATAGCTTGAAATAGAAACGTTTTTGACAATTAAACCGTACTTACATTTAAGCTGCGTGCTTATGCTTGACTGAGTTGTTTGAAATAGAACTGTTTTTCAACGTTAAAACTGTATTTACAGTAAACTGAATTGTTACATATAACTGCTTGAATAGTTTGAAATGAAAATGTTTTTGACAATTAAACTGTGTACTTATGCTAAACTGAATTGTTTTAAATAGATTATTAATATATTTACATAAAAATGGATTTGGCGTTAAATAACCTACAAAGGTTGATATGCCATAAAACCCAACAAACCAAACCAACTAACACCCCAACAACAACTACCAAAAAAATGAAACACATTCTTCAAAAAGTAGACACAGATCAAATTCAAGAACAAAGGAAAAAGAAGAAAATCAAAAAACAACCCCCCCCCCCATCGAAACTAAAAATTAATTTAAAAATAAAAAGTAAATGGAAATCAAAATGGACTCATAATTCACAATATAAAATCCATGACACACAAAATAATGCTGTGGAATACAGAAAACCACAACCAAACCAACTTTATAACAAAAGAGACCATACACACTAAATAAACACTCATGACCAAATGCCAAAATACTCACAGGATAATCCACTGGAACTGCTGTGGCTACAAGACAAATTAGAATCAGCTGCTTCTGCTACTAGCTGAACTCAACCCTTCCACTATGAAGATTGTAAAGGAAATGGATTGTGATGCTTGCTTTCCCTGCTGGCAACTGGTCCTGTCTTTTTCATTTGCTGTGTCAATATGCTGGTTTTGTCTTTTTCACTCGCTGCGTCAATACACTTGTTTGCTCAGTCCTACTGTGAATCAACAACAATGCTGAGATTACTCCTTTTATACCAGTTCTGACTGGCCAAAATTTGCATATGTCACAAACCCCGTCCCACCAGAGACGAGACGTGTGACCTACAAATTGCACCCCCAAGGATGCTCATGCTTCTCTTTTTTTTCTATACTTCTGGCACTCCACACACAAGACATGTTCACGCTCATTTTGAACTTTGAGGTAGGCCATTTTACTTGTCACTTCTTTCTTTCTTCCTTTTGGTGTGGCTATGAAAGGAATTCATTCCACATAGCTTTGTTGTCGCATTTCATTTCTCTCGTTGTCCAGCTCACCACCTGTTTTTTATCCAGCCGGGAATGGTTGCTAGATTTACAGGTCAGCTGTTCTGCCTGCATATATAGCACCCCACTCGTCTCTTTGAACGACGAACCCCAGTTAGTTCATCGGAGGCAGCATTTTGCAGGTTCTGCCTTTCAATTTCACTACACACTATATATCACCGAGAAACCTTAAAAAAAGCAGTGACAAACCAAAAAGAAAAACCTTTGAAAAATATAACTACTTACATGATACTAGACTAAGAGCTTCAGGTGAAGTATCAATTCTAAGGAAATGTGTCCCCTAAAGTAAAGTCAACATCAACACCCACTTGCAAGCAATTGCAGTCTCAGCAATCTCACAGAAAACTGTCTCACTATAACTTTGCTCAGTATATATCCCACCTCATGACCCTATAAATGAAAAAGAACTAAACAACTTGATGAAACAACTCCCTAAACCATTTATCTTGATGGGTGATTTTAATAGCTACAACATAATATGGAGAAGTAAAACAATGAACAAGAGAGGCCTGACCCTTAAAAAAATCATCAACAGCAACAATTTATGCCTCCACAATCAGAAATCTTGACCTATCCTTGGGCACATTCTCTGCCATAGACCTAACCTTCAGTGACCATAACTGGAATGACCACCCCCCAATAATAATGGAAAACTCTATAATAGAAGACTCAGAACCACAAACAATAAGAAAACTCTCACAATGGAATTTTAAAAAAGCAAACTGGTAATCCCACAAAAAACTATGCTTTATTATACTAATCCCAGAATCAAATACAAGTCAAGAAGAATCCATAATAAATTTTACAAAACCATCCCCAAAACACAATAAACCATGGTTCACAGAGGAGTGCAAAAGCATGATAAGAGAACATCAAGCAACCTTCAGGAAATTTAAAACAAACCTCTCATCAGAAAATCTAAACAAATATAAACAACAGAGAGCCAAAACTCTATGTACCATCAAAGAAGCCAAAAGATCCTCTTGGATAACCTTCACCTTAAAAATAAACCCGAATACCAATCCAAAATAATTTGAAACTTTATAAAGAAAATATCAAATAAAAACATCAACAACCTGATAAATCACCTCTCCCAAGGAAACACAAATGCTACAAGTAAAAAACATATAGCCAACCTGATCACAGAAAATTTTGCTCAAGCTTCATCAACAGAAAAACTAATCAATTCAACTCAATCTGAACAAAAGATGAAAAGAACATAAAATTAATCTCTGATGATACTGAGAGCTATAACCAACTCTTCCCCCTGACCAAGCACCAAAATTCAATATCCAAATCCAATAACTCTGCCACCGGTCCAGATGAAATCCATTACACCCTCCTCAAAGAACTCCCAACAATATCCCTGAAATATCTTCTAGGTATGTACAGCAATATCTGGATCTCTGGTAAATATCCCTACCTTATAGAAACAAGCCACAACCATCCCTATCCTCAAAAAAATAAAAATATCCTACAAACCCTACCAGTTATAGACCTATAGCTTTAACTAGTTGTACTTGCAAAACTCTCGAAAGTATGTAATCAATCTAAGATTGATGTGATTCCTTGAATCAAACAACCTCCTCTCAAATCTACAAACAGGCTTCAGAGCCAAGAGAAGTATCATAAACCAAATAGTTCACATAGAAACCCTAATCAGGGAAGTATTCACTGAAAAAGAACATCTGGTTGCAGTCCTATGACATATCAAGATCAAATGGCATACTCAAAGATCTCAGTGATGAAGGAAGATTTCCTATTTTCATGAAACACTTGCTATAAGATCAAACTTTCCAAATACAAATAAACAATACACTTTTCAATCTCAAACCACAAGAAATAGGTGTACCTCAGAGTAGCATCCTATCTCAGATCTTATTAATGTTAGAATTAATGCCTCACCCCTAGAAGTCAACAGATATTGATGACTTCTTCATTTGCTACAGGTCCAAAAATATGGCTACCATACAAAGGAAAATACAACAATGCATTGATCCACAAGATATCAAAATAGACCATAGAAAATAGTTTCAAAGTCTCTAATAACAAAACCAAGTACATTTACTTCTGCCAAATCTACAAAATACATAATCAACGTATTCTAATACTAAATGGTACTGAAATACCTGTAACCCATAAATACAAATTCTTAGGCATTACTCTTGACTATCTGTTATCCCCCATATTAAGCAACTGAGAATCAAATACAGCCAAATTATCCAACTCCTGAGAACTATATCCTACGCTGATAAAAGAAAAACCCTTATCAAAGTTTACCAATGTCTCACATGATCAAAACTTAGTTATGGCTGCTTCATGTATTGAACCTCTGAGAAACCATCCTCTACTAGGGACTTTGTATTGCCCTAGGAGCCTTCACTACCTCTCTTATTAAAAGCTTATACATAGAAGCCAAGGAACCCCATTTTTCTGGAGAAGATTTAAACTTGAGCTGCAATACTATACTAAACTTATCTCATGTCCTCAAAGTCATGCCTATAACTGCATTATGGAAATAAGATACAAAAACCTGTTGGAAAATAAAGCAAAGGCCATCAAACCTTTTAATCTAAGAATCCAAACCTTCCTATATGAAATCAAAATCACTTCCAAAATAATATATTGTACCATCCTCCCCAAAACAGCACCGTGGAGAATAAATCAACCAATAGTAAAACTAGAATTAACCAAACTATCCAAAACTAAAACACACCAGCACTTTCCAAGAGGAATTCCTCAACATCCCAAACAATTTCCCAGATCACTACCATATCTACATAGATGGGTCCAAACAGGGAATGAAAGTTGGTTGTGCTGCTATCTTTCAAAACTGCTAAAGCATCTCCCAAATGAATCATCAATCTATAGTCATAGCCATTGACCTGGCCATGATCATCATTGCTCACCACAAATCCTCTAAATTTATCCTCCACTCTGACTCTAAATCTGTCCTCCAAGCTCTGAAGAACAAAAATACATCAACTTCTCTCATCACTAGACTCCCTAGATAAAATGAATACTCTTTCCAAAAATAATCGCATCATTCTCACTTAGATACCAAGCCACATTGGTATATATGGAAATGAAAGAGCAGACAAAGCTGTTAAAAACACTCCTGGTGGATATATCCAATACAAAAATCCCATATATTGATCTAAAACCAATGATTAACAAATTCATACTTGGTAAACGGCAAAAATCTTGGGATGGTCAAACACAGAACAAGCTCTACCATATGTAAGATATAGATAAGTAGCCAGCAGGCTACAGAAGAAATTGAAAAAAGGGATACTCTCCAGAGTGGCCACACCCACATTACCCACTCACACCTCATACAAAGGGAAGTCAACCAATATGCTCAATGTGCAAAGAACCCCTGACAGTCAATCACATTCTCATAAACTGTGACAGGTTTAGACAAATCTGTCCAAAATACTACTAGACAAGCAACTTAAGACATCTTCAAAAACAACCAAACCAGAGGAAGTCTTGAGCTGTCTCAAAGAAACCAACCTCTTCATCAAAATCTAACCAAATATAATAATATGTATCAAGGTCGTGGATTGAAAGCAAATATTGATGAATTGCTCCTATTAATAATGCAAGAGTATCCTGCAGTTATGTTTCCAGAAAACCTTCCTCCAGCCAGATGATAACATCAAGAATTATCAGCTGTTTAATTACAGTTATGGCTCCAGATGCGGGACTTCTGGAGGAGTATTGGTTCTGATCAGAAATGATATACCACACAGCAAAGTAAACATAAAAACAAATATCTAAGCAGTTGCCATCAAGGTCACACTGCATAAAGCAATATATATTCCACCAAGTGATGACATAGATGAAAATGAAATAAAGAAGCTAGTTGATCAATTACCCAAACCTTTCATCTTATTAAGGGACTTTAATAGTCACAATACCCTATGGGAGTGCAGAGATACAAACAAAAAGGGCAAAATTCTAGAAAAGATCATCAATGAGAATGATATGTGCCTACTTAACAATGGCACACTTACATATATCGACTCATTTAGCGGAAATCACTCGAACATTGATTTAACTATATGCCACCCCACGGTCGATATGGACTTTACTTGGAAGGTACATGATGACACTTGTGGTAGTGATCACTTCCCCATCCTGATCTAAAGCACAGAACTCAGCAGTGAAAAAATATCCTGCTGGAAGTTAGACAATGCCAACTGGGAAATATTCAAGGAAAAATGTAAAAATAACCTGACCCATATAGAGACAAATGTAGTTTGAAAGTTGATTTCAATAATGTCACTGACTCAGACAATCCTGTTGCACGTGTCTGTCCATGTAACACGCCTTCTTTCAACTACCTCCCTTCTTTTTATAACACCTGACTGTCTCATTTGCATAGGAACACGAGAGTCTGTGTTACTTCATGCGAGATAAGCAAATACAAAAGCGACTGTGTGTCACCATTTTAGCTTTTTTTTTTGTTAAGCGACTGAACCGTGCAGAACGCAGCCACATGCTAGTCAGGTAAGTCACAATTTTCCTTACAACAAACCATGACATAGTAGAGCACATCACAGAATTGCTAATTGAAATAGCAAAAGATTGCATTTCTAGAAACTCAACACCAAATAAACACAACAGACCCTCGTTCGACAATGAATGCTAAAGAGCTATCAGATTGCAAAAAATTGCTCTATAGAATTTTAAAAAGGAGCCAACCACCTCCAATCTGATTGAGTATAAGCTAAATAGAGCTAAGGCCCGCAGGGTGATAGAGACAGCAAAAAAAGAATGCTGGCAAAGATATGTCAGTTAATTTGGGTTCATCCTCTAAACCAAAAGCTCTATGGAAGATGATCTAGAAAATTGTGTGTAAATATCAGGCAACACCAATAAAACACCTCTCCAAAAACAACTGCACAATAACTGACAAAAAGAATATGGTAGATTTACTGGCCAAAATATTTTCTCAAAATTCATCTAGTCAAAATGGCAAACCAAAATTTATAATGGTCAAACAAAACACGGAAAAGAACAAGTTAAACTTTCAATCAAAAAACCTGGAAAATTACAATGGCCTATTTTCACTTAGAGAATTAAAAGACGCTATAAAAAGATCTCATAATACTGATGTAGGACTGGATGAGGCCCACTATGGATTCTTGAGACAACTACCTAAAGAACCTTTAAAACTGCTCTTAAAAATATATAATAAACTATGGACAGAAGGCAAGTTTCCTGATATACGGAGACAAACCACAGTAATACCTATTCAAAATCTAGGAAGAGATAACTCAGATCCTCAAAATTATTGACCAATTTCACTGACAAGCTGTTTGTGTAAAATAATGGAGAGGATGGTAAATGACAGATTGGTTTGATATCTGTATTCCAATGACCTTATTTCCAATCTACAATGTGGATTCTGGAATAAAAGAAGTACAACTGACCACTTGATCTGTCTGGAAACAACTATTAGAGAGGCCTTTATTCGGAAGGAACATGACAGCTATTTTCTTCTATTTAGAGAAGGCCTACGATACTATGTGGAAATATAGAATAATGAGAGACCTGTGTGATCTCGGTCTAAAAGGCAGATTTCCACACTTTATCAACAGGTTTCTATTAAATAGGAAATTTGAAATCCACATTGGATCCACTCCCTCTGATTTGAAAAATCAGGAAGAGGGAGTTCCTCAAGGCAGTGTATTATCCATGACTTGGTTTAGCATTAAAATGAACAACATAACTAAATGCTTATCTCCTGGAGTGGACTGATCTTATATGTTGATGACCTTTTAATATGTTACAGGTTGAAATATATACATGCCATTGAGCGCAAACTACAACAGTGCTTAGACAAAATCAACAAATGGGCAACAGAAAATGGATTTAGATTTTCTAAAACTAAATGTGTTCATTTCTGTCATCAGAGAAAACTTGTAAAGACAGAAATTCCAATTATAGATGAGTACAAATTTCTAGGGTTAATATTTGATTTGAAAAAACTGACCTTTATTTCCCACTTGAAATATTTGAAGGCTAAATGCAGTAGAACATTACAACTGTTGTGTGTGATAGCCATAACAGAGTGGGGAGCAGTTTGAAAAACTCTACTGAAATTGTATAGGTCACTGACTAGATTGAAACTGGATTATGGTAATTTTATATACCAATCTGCAAGAAAGACCTATCTAAAAATACTTAACCCGATCTACCATGCAGACCTGAGATTAGTACTTGGAGGCTTCAAAGCATTCCTATTTGAGTCTAATGCAGAGGGTAACAAAGCACCAGCAAATATCAGAAGCAATAAATTGGCTTTCCAGCATTATGCTAAACTAAACTCACGCTCATCTAATCCTGCATATGATGGTGCATTCCACCCAAAATATAGGGAACTATTCAAAAGGAGTGAAAGGGCTATAAAACTTTTTGGCCTTCAGATGGAAACAATAAAAGAAAAAGCAAGAATAAATTTAACAAAAATACACAATATGATCATACCAAAATCCCACCTTGGACCATAAGGACTCCAAAAGTAATTCTAACTCTGTGCAAACTCCAAAAGATTAAAACTCTTTCGCTAATTTTCCAAGAAGAACTTGAGAAAATTAAAGATAAATATCCTAGACATTCACACATCTTTACAGATGGTACTAAGTAGGAGAAAACAACTGGTTGTGCTGCAGTATACATAGGAAAAACAATTAAAAAACATGCCAAACAATACCTCCATATTCAATACTGAAGCATGTGGAATAGATATAGCGCTCAATCTGATTCAAAAATTAAAACATCCAAGATTCATTATTTTTTCTGACTTGTCAGTGTTAACATCATTACAAAGCAAGAAACTTGACAATCCACTTATAAAATTCTTATGTAAATAAGAAGAAATTTCAGATGACAATGAAATACTGCTATGTTGGATTCCAAGTCACACCAGAATTAGTGGAAATGAGCAAGTTGATAAAGTGGCTAGATCTACCTTAAGTATTGTTCCTAAAAGAACTTTTAAAATTCCATATACAGACTTAAAAATCAAGATAAACAAATATATACTACAACAAAAGCAGTATTGTTGGAGCAACAATAACTATAACAAGCTTCTAGAAATCATTCCTATACTAGGAGAATAAAAGCAAAACTTCAGAAAAAGCTGAAAAGAGGTTGTTGGTTTATCCAGATTGTGCATAGGTCCCACAAGAATTACACATTCTTACTTGCTTAAAGAAGAGCAACCTATATGCCATGCATGCCAGACTGCACACAATAAAACACATTGAATGCATTGATTTGGCCCCTACAAGAGAAAGATTTTACAAAGCAAGCTCTATGAAAGAACTATTTAAAAAACTAAAGTGGATGCTATAATGTCCTTCCTGAAAGCAGTGGGCCTATATGGAAAATTTTAAATACCTACCCAATATAGTATAAACAATACCAAAGAAGATAAAAATAAATGAGTATCTGAAAATTACTGTACACCATGAATAAATATTTGAAGATACGAAGACCTTGAAATAAACTTTCATCAAATGGCTTGATTTGGCGTTAAATGACCTGAAAAGGGTTGATATGTCATAAAAACAAAACAACCAACCAACAATTCCATGATGCGATCTATATCTGTCTGTTTGTGTCATATTCTTAGTGATGGTAGCAGATTGGCTTGTCACTTTGAGGAAATTTTACCTCACTGGTGCCAGTCATGGACATCCCACCCAGCTGTTTGATTCATCCAGCACTAGCAAAAAGTCAAATCCAAGGAGTTCCTCATCTTTGACCTGAACTTCTACATCGATTGATGGCCTGTTGTTGACGCCAAGCCAGACCTCCCCAACTCCACACTACTTAAGTGTACTCTTGCCTACAGTCAGCACATTTACCTCCTTTATCTCCTATGCCTGACAGCATGCTTTGTGTATGAGTGTTTGCTTGCAGCCAGTGTCTTCAAGGGCTGTACGCTGCATTCCATTGATCTGCACAGTTATTGTAGATAGTGCTCTATTTAAAGGGGATTTGGGGAGAAGACTGGCACCAAAGTCTTGTTCAGCTAGTTGCCCAGACAGTTTCAGATATGTCCCTGCTTCTTACATCAATAGCACAAAACTAGTCTTCAGGATCTAGCATCCTCTTTCTT
This sequence comes from Sepioteuthis lessoniana, assembly GCA_963585895.1. Taxonomy (NCBI): domain Eukaryota; kingdom Metazoa; phylum Mollusca; class Cephalopoda; order Myopsida; family Loliginidae; genus Sepioteuthis; species Sepioteuthis lessoniana. The sequence goes on along the minus strand of OY757904.1, from coordinate 84,535,287 downwards.
TGAAGTTTCATGCCACAAGAGGCAGTCGTGTGCCAAGTGATTGGGTCCATCACACCCACATCATTTTGTTGGCATGTCAACTTCCTTCGCCTGACAACCTGATGGCTGTGAAGCCACTGCTACTTGTTCAATATTTGCAGGGCACTTCTTCAGTATGGCTTGTACTTGAGCCAGCACTTATGAAATATGCATATCATCTAACTGGGAAGAGGCTCAGAGCAATTCCTTAGCATGTTCTGGCAACTCAGTGGTAAACACACACATCAGACTCTGATCTGTCATGCCACTGATCAGAACTGTGATTTTATGCAATTTGGCCTAAAAGACATCGACAGTCTCTCCTGGGCATAAGCAGTGTGCTACAAATTTCTTCTAAGATTTAGTGGCAGAGTCCAGAGCAAATGCCACATACAAAAAGAGTTTTTAAATGCAGGTAAAGTCACTCTTCTTTTCCTTGCGCAGCTGCTGGTACACAGCATATGTACCACCTGATTAGACGCATTGGAACCACACACTCTATATGCTTTATGCTACTAAACTAGTATATCAATTCTGCTTTCTCGATCTGCTTGATAACTGTTCAGAATCGCTTCTTTCAAATAGTGGTATTAATTTAGGATTGAAAGCCATAACTACTGAAATAGCTTAAAATCTTCTCACGAACAGGCATCCAAGATAGTCCCTGATATATTGGCCAAGCTTCCAAACACACTCATATAGACCACGACAAGGCGGTGGATTGGTTAAGTGGCAGTTTTACATTTGCATCATATTAATTTGCATTGGTCCACTTTGATTTTTTTTCTTCAATTGCTCTACATCATATGCATGCAATTCATGGATATTTTCGTGCATTATGTTGCATATCTTGCTCATGACAATCACAGATCCCTCAACACACCTTGAGGAGTGGTGAGAAGTTGAGAACTATCTTCCTGTTCTATTGAAGAAATTAAACACAACTTAAGAAAACAAGTATCAGAGGTAAAAAGGATAATGAAAAGAAAAAAATGACCAACTTATTAACACCAACACCTACGTCCTTACCTTCAGTACCTCCAAACTTCTACCTAAACGTAAAATTGGGTACATGATAGTGAAGGTTTACACTTATATCCCCAATCCTCTTCATTGCTACAACTGCCAAAAGTTTGTGTACCACAAAAGTCTGTCCACAAGAAAGAGAATATGTTAAAAATGTGGAGAGGATGGTTCTGATCACCCAAAATCCACCTGCAAACAACTTAAATGTGCTAACTGCAATGGAGTTCACTTGCAATGGAAAAGAGAAAAAAAGATCATGAAAATGAAATACACTCAAGACATCCCTTTTCCAGAGGCAAGAAAAATTGTAGAGATCACCCTCCCAAGTTGGTTCTACTCAAGAGTAATGCAACACATACAAAACCCATCAACCCCAGAATGCCATAAATGCAATTTCCTTATAGAGAAACTTCTTAACTTGAAACCAGATGAATTCCCAATCCTCCTAAAAGAACTACAGACTTCTATGCTCCAAACCAAACAAACCTCACCTTCAAATTCAACTTCTAAACTAAACCCTACTAAAAAAATCAAATGACACCACCATCATCCTTCCAATCAGAAATACCCTCTCAAGGCACCCAAGACTCTCCTAAACAAAACCGATTCTCTCTATGGAAACCTCACCGACACTAAAAGAGAGAACCCCAACTAAACAAAAACCACTTAAACAAAAACATCAAGGCAAATCATGTCAATGATCCCACTCCAGACACAAAACAAAAGAAAATAATTTCCAATGAACCTATGGAAACTCACAACAAATTCAATATATTAACAAAAAGGAAACAAGAAAACCCCCAACCCACCAAACATCAACCCCCAAACACTCAAAAACACACAAAACTAAACTTAAAACATAGGTCAAAGCATCACACAATAGAACTGTCACAGAATCAAAACAAACCTTAATGATTTGCTTTTGTTGCAAACAAATGCATCTGGTTGTAATCTACTTACAAAAAACATTTCTTATAGAAAACAGCAAAATAAATATCAAGAACTTGGAAAGCTCCAACTGACTCAGAGCCTCAGGGGGTGTATTGATCTTAATTAGAAATGATATTTCCCAAAGCAAAATTGATCTGAATACCAACCTCCAAGCAATAGCTGCCAAAGCAATCCTACACAAAACTATCAACATTTGCTCCCTTTACAGACCACCACACGCCCAGTCGGCTGGGGCTGTAGAATACACCGACTGCATCTCTGCAGAGGGGTAACCCCCCACCCCCAAATGAGGCTATTTGTTGGCTGTGGTTGACGACCTTTAATGCTTGAGGACGGGATCATGGTGGCTGAGCAGTCCTTGATCTGGCAACCAAAGAGGTCATGTGACTTGCAACACTTCACTTACACACTTACTGGGCTAGACGGGTGGTCAGAGAGGCCCGATCCGATCAATTGGCTGATCATGTCAGCCCTCTTTCAGTTTTTTGCAAAAATCTGAATTAGAGGGCAATGGCTGTAGGGTTAATCATGCTGAGGAAAGACTTATACTCCTTTCTATCCCTGGGTGAGTAATTATCTTGGGAATAAAAACCCTGCGACAAAACTAAATTGTCTACCACCAGCATGAGTATATTGACTATGTAACCTTGATGTTACTTGGCGAATGGGTTTTCCCCCTAGGCACATCCCCATGTGGGACTCCGTAATCAATGAAACTCAGACTTTCTTTATGGCCTATGAAAATATAACCCAAGCAAAAACCAAAAAAATGGAAAGACCTCTCACAGAATCAGAAAGTGAACATGAAACGGATAAAAACTTCTATCAATTCATTGTACTTGGATCAATAGAAGAAACCCCAATCACCAAACTATCCCCATTCCTAATTCAAAAAACAATAGAAACACACTGTAAACCAATCAATATCAAAAAAGCTATGAACAACACCATTATTATACAAACAACAAATCAAAAACAATCCGAAAAAATACTAAAATGGAAACAATTTGGAAAACTAGACATAAAAACATACCCTCACCCAATCCTAAGCTTCTTGAAAGAAGTTATAAAATCGTGTTCCCTTGAAGAAATAAAACTACATCTTAAACCACAAGGCGTAACAGATGTGAGGAGAATCTCCATACGCAAAGAAACAAACCATAGACACAAACACATACATTCTAACATTTATTAAACCCACAACTCCAACCAGCATTAGAATAGGTTACATAAATAAAAAAAATAGAAACTTACATACCAAACCCCCTAAGATGCCAAAAATATGGACATCCTAAAGATAAATATGTACTTGACCATCAATATGTGCAAAATGTGGAAATTCAAATCACATAGAATTAGAATGTAAAAATCCCTTGAACTGCATCAACTGCACAGGAGAACACCCTGCACATTCATGCGAATGTGAAATGTGAAAAAAAGAAAAAAGAATAAGAGAAATAAAATACACAAGAAACATCTCCTTCTCCGAGGGCAGAAAAATAGTAGAACAAACATAAGAACAACCTAGTTATACATATGTAACTAAAAAAGGAAATGAAGAAAAGGAAGATACAAAACCAAAACAAGAAGACACCCTGTTGACTGGGGCTGTAGAATACGCTGACGCACCTCTGCAGAGGGGTAAGACCCCCCACCACAACCATGAGGCCACCTGTTGGCTGTGGGTGGCGACCCGTAAGGCACTAGGATGGAACCCTTGTGGTTGAGCAGTCATTGATCCGGTGACAGAGTAGTCAATGGCTTGGAGCACATCACTTTACCCCTTACTTGATCTGATGGGCGGTCGGGTTGGGCCTGATCCGATTAATCAGCTGGTCCAGAAATGTCCTATCACATATGTTTGTTTTTCTCCCAATCGTATCATACAATCTGTTCTTGTGGAACTACTCAATCTACTTTTGTGGAACTATTCCCAACACTTTATTCCATACGTGCTAGAAGGTGGGGGCTGAGGGTCAATTGTGCTGAGAGGTAGGACTTATGACTGCTGTCAGATTGTTGTGTATTTAAAAGCAGAATTTCGCAGAGGCCCAGAATCATACTCTTTGCATGAGTGTACTGGTATTGTATCCCTGTCTCAGCCAAGACGAATGAGTTGCCCCTTTGGTTTAGTCCCAACATAAGTTGGATTCCATGGTGGGTGGTGGAGCATAGAACCAGTGAAGAATAATTACCACTCATGGCTTCTTTCTCAAATAAAAAATTTAAACGCTCATTTATAGATACTGATAATTCAGATGATGACATTGAGGTGCTTTTCCCTAGATTCATTGTAATTGAATCTACGGAAACTCCCATTACACAACTTTCACCATTTATAATCAAAAAGTTATTTCCAGCAACTTAACTCCAATTAATGTGAAAAAACTGAAAAACCAAACTTTACGAGTTGAGGTAGAGAAGAAAAAATATGCAGACTTCCTACTTAAAATGACGAGATTCCACAACACAGCTATAAAAACCCACCCTCACAAGTCCCTGAACGTGAGTAAAGGGATTGTGAGGAGTAAAGAACTTTCACTGTGTTCCCTTGAATAAATAAAATCAGAACTAAAGAATCAAGGTGTAACGGTCATTCAAAGAATGACAATTTAAAAAGGGGGAAAATAATAAAGACAAACACATATGCCATGACATTCAATCAACCTACAATACCTGAAAAAATTAAAGTTGGCTATACAATGGAGAGGGTGGGACAGTTTATTCCAAATCCTCTACAATGTTATAAATACCAAAAGTATGGATATCATGAGGATAAATGTAAAGGAAAGGAAGTGTGCGGGAAATGTGGTCAACAAAATCCTGATCACCATATTAATGATTGTGTTTTCCCGAATAAATGTGCCAATTGTGGTGGAGACCATCCTGTTTATTCAAGAACTTGTGAGAGTTGGAGACTAGAAAACGAAATATTGAAAGTCAAACACCAAAACAATATTCCTTTTCATGAAGCATGAAAGAGAGTAATAGAATCTAAGGCCACCACAAGCAGTCCAACATAACAAATCTACTCACAATTATAGTCAATGATTAAAACTCTAATCCAATTGGAGCGGGGTGAATGGGAAGGCTATATCAATAAAATTAAATCAACATTTAACATCATCAGAGGTCCTGAAATCCCAAATACATCAGGGGATCTTGCAGAAAATAAGGAGCCACCTGCTCAAACACTGTGACCCCCTTGGAAAAAGCTAATCAAGATGAAAAACCAATACCATCAATCTCATGATTAATCAAAAATTAAATTATGAAATCACCCAAAAAAACTAGATTAAAAGACCAAAGATCCCCAATAAGACCTCCCACTTCTACTCACTTTTCTCCAAACAAAAAAACCCTCAAAGACAAACAAAAATCAAAACTAAAGTTGCAAGAAACTGAAAATATTGAAACGCTCAACAAATCTAGTCAACTAGAAAAAATGGAAATAGGAAACAGCCCCCAAGAAACTAAAACTAAATCCCTAAAGAATAAACCATCAAAGAGTTCTGAGCAAAGGACTACTAATGAACAAAATAATAATTCTGTCAAACTACCCTGATCAAACACAAAAAATGACCAACACAATATTACAGTGGAACTGCAGAGGTATTGAAGCCAATCATGAAGAATTACTATTACTCTTAAAAAGATATCCGAAAATAGTATGTCTTCAAGAAACATTCCTCAAAGACATTAACCATTTACAAATAAAAAATTTTCAGTTATATCATTACATACACAAAGATGGACAAAGAGCTTCTGGAGGTGTCTCTATCTTCATAAGGAAAGACATTCCCCAACACCAAATAAACATCAACAATGTACTTCAAGTAATTGCTGTCAAAGCTACACTACACAAACCTATACATATTTGCTGCATATATTTTCCTCCACATGATCCCATACATAACCAAAAACTCAATAAACTAATAGAACAAATCCCTAAACCCCACATGTTACTAGGTGACTTTAACAGTCACAATACTACATGGGAGTGCCAAAAAACCAACAAAAAGGGCACAGATTTGGAAAAGTTTATCAATGACAATAACCTCTGCATATTGAATAACAAAACTCCAACTTATGAGGATCATTAAATAAGTTTCCAGACTTTTTCATATGGGACTTTTATTGATAGTACACACATGAAACTCAAGTGCCCTTCAAAGTAATCTCCTCCGGCTGCAATGCACTTGTACCATTCCAACGACTTCTGGAAGGCCCCATGGAAGTCCTCTTGTGTGAGCATGTCAATGACCTTCATCACAGCCTCTTTCATTTCCCCAATTGTCTCATAATGACAACCTTTAAGTTTTTTCTTGAGCTTAGGGAATAAGCAAAAGTCACAGGGAGCAAGGTCTGGACTACTGGGAGGGTGAAGAACTGTCTTGATGCCCATCTTGGTCAAATAGTCTGTGACAAGGATGAAGTTGTGGATTGGTGCATTGTCCCAGTGGAAATGCCACTGACCCGATTTGAAGAGTGCTGGCCTCTTCCGACGGAATCTCTTCCTGAACTACCTTAAAACATAGTAACCCTAACCCTAACCCTTTGGCCAATCAACTCTGGTGTATTGACTTCCTTACTCCTCCCACACCTCTCATCATCCCTCACAAACTCCCTGCCTTCCTTGAATCTCTTATGTCACTCAAAAATTGATGCTTGATTCATGCAAGATGGTCAAAAAGCAGTCTGAAGCATTCCATATGTTTCTGTGGGCTTTTTTCCAAGTTTAAAACAGAATTTTATTGCATATCATTCTTCTGAAGTGTCCTCACATCCAGATTGCATTTTTGAAATTCACCAGCTGTGACAATCAGGCTTTAGTAGGGTGTATTCCAATTCCTGCTGTAGCTGTTCATTTGAACCTGAAATCATAAAAATTGGTCAGTCATCTCATAAGATGTATAGCAATAACACACTGAATTTTCAAGAGTCTACGACAATTTTAAATGCCTGTACAAAAAAATGTCTGGAAACTTATTGAAGGCACCACATATCTCAACCCATCTATCGGTTCCCACTCGACAATCGATATCACTCTCTCTGATCCATCAAGCTACTTGGATTACATTTGGAAAGTCCATAATGATCCTTGTGGCAGTGACCAGTTTCCCATAATTCTGGAAATAACACAACCAATCAAAGAAAATAACAGACCTCCTTACTGGAAAACAAACAAAGTTGACTGGCAAAAGTTTAAAAACTTATGCAATACAAAACTAGTCCAAGACCCAAACTGTACAGTCCTAATAAAACACTTCATAGAAACCTTAATTGCAATAGCAAACAAAACTATACTGAAAAACTCTCCATCAAACAAGCACAACACTCCCTGGTTTAACAATGACTGTAAAATAGCAATCCGTGAATGAAATGCGGCTCTCCGCAAATTTCAAAAAGAACCTCTCACTCGTAACCTCAACTCATTCAAGCAGCTCAAAGTTAAGGTAAGAAAAACGATCATACAAGCTAAAAGAACTAGTTGCAAAATTTTGTAAACCAACTAAATTCCTCCACCAAAACAAACACAGTCTGAAAAATGGTACGAAAAATTGCTGGCAAAAATCAACCTTTTCCCCTCAAGCATCTCATTAAAAACAACATTCAAATCCCTAATATAAAGGATATTGCTAATACACTGACTGAGACCTTCTCAACAAATTCCTCTTCTAAAAACTCCAAAACAGAATTCCATAAATACAAAGCTATGAAAGAAAAACAAAAGCTCAACTTTCAATCAGATAACACTGAAAATTATAACAAATCATTTACATTGTCAGAACTACAGGAAGCCATCCAAAAATCTCATAACACTACAGTCGGACCAGATGATGTCCATTACGAATTTCTCAGACAAATCCTTAAATTATCTTCTAAGTGCCTTCAGTGAAATCTGGCGAAATGACACATTCCCAGAATCATGGAAAATGGCAACCATCGTCCCAATAACTAAACCTAGAAAAAATAATCTCTATGGATACAATTATCGTCCAATAGCCTTAACAAGCTGCCTGTGCAAAACAATGGAACACATGGTCAACGGTCAACAGGAGGCTCATTTGGTTCAAAGAATCCAACAGCCTTTTTACCAACTTACCACAGGTCAGATTAGAAACTTCCATAAGAGAAGCAATTATACAAAAACAACACCTTTTAGCTGTATTCTTTGACCTAGAGAAGGCATATGAGACCACTTGGACTTGGAGGTATGGTATCATGAATGACCTGCTTAACATGGGATTGAAAGGCAGACTTCCTAACTTTATAAAATCCTTTCTTTCAGACAGAAAATTCTGAGTCTACATTGGTACAACATTATCGGATATTCAAAATCAAGAAGGTGTTCCACAGGGTAGCATACTATCGGTAACATTATTTAAGATAAAAATTTACAGCATCACAAATTGCCTCAATCCTGGCATTGGTAAATATTTGTTTGTTGATGACTTCTGCATTACTTCATCATCCAAATATATTCGTACAGCAGAACATCAGTTACAACAGGGCATCAATAAAATAAATAAATGGACAATAATAAACGGCTTTACGATCTCCAAAACCAAAACTCAGTGTGTGCATTTTTGCCAACTAAGAAAGATGGACAACAACCCAACCTTAAAACTGGATTGATCAGAAATACCAGTCGTGGACCAATATAAGTTCCTCTGCGTTATTTTTGACAAAAAGCTCTCCTTCATTCTTCATATTCAGTATTTAAAAGACAAATGTAATAAAACATTGAAACAAAGACTGGGGTGCAGATCAGCACACCTTGCTGAAGCTGTATTGAACATTAATCCGCTCCAAGATTGATTATGGCTGCGTAATATATGGAGCAGCCAGAAAAACTTACTTCAAACCATTAAATACAGTTCACCATGAAGGATTGAGACTCGCCTTGGGGGCTTTTAGAATATCCCCAATGGAGAGCCTTTATTCTGAAGCATATGATCCTCCTCTAAAACTCAGAATTATAAAATACCACTCCCGACTAATCCAGCTCTGGGTTGCATTTTTTACCCTAAACAGCAGAGCCTCTTTAATTAAAAAGAAAAGACCATAAAACCTTTCGGCCTCCGTATGAAACATATATTGGAAGAGACTGACATTTCACTCACTAGCATTCATGATACCATACATCTAAGCTCTCCCCCTTGGCTACTCAAGCAGCCTGTTATTATCCTTGACAGGATTACCTTAAAATAAAAACTCATCCTTTAATATACCAAGAAAAACTAAACAACATCCAGGAAATTTATTGAAACTACCAACACATTTTCACAGATGGCTCCAAAGGTAATTACGGAACTGGATGTGGAGCAGTTCTCCACAAGAAATCTCTGAAAAAATGCCTCACAAAAGAAGCTTCCATATTTTCTGCCAAAATCTATGCTATAAACTTGGCACTTGACCTAATTTCGACAAGTAACCCCAAAAAATTTATCATCCACTCAGACTCCATCTCAGTTCTTCAATCATTCAAATACACTAAATTGGAAAATCCATAACAAAAAGGTGATATTTTGCTGGATTCCAAGCCATATCGGAATTCAGAGCAATGATAAAGCCGACTTATTAGCTAAAGCTGCAATCAACATTACTCCCGATAAAAACATTAAAACTCCATATACTGACCTCAAACCTAAAATCAAACTAGTAGTAACCAAAAAATGGCAACAATTATGGGATGAAAATCCCCACAATAAGCTCTTTCAAATACAACCAATTTTAAAAGAAAGGAAGCTGGCTCCTAATAATACCAGAAGAGATGAAACTACCCTCACTTGACTACGCTTTGGAGACACTCAACTGACTTACTCCTTCATTCTTAAAGAAGAACCTCCCCCAAAATATCCATGTGGAAACCAATACTCAATCAAGCACATTTTGATAAAATGCACAAAACTTAACCACACCAGGAAAAAGTTTTATCAGGCGAACAGCATGAAGGAACTATTAAAAAAAATTGCTCTCAAAAACATAATCAACTTCTTAAAAACAATTGGCCTCCTATTAAAGATATAGACTATGTTACCAAAACCTTCGACCATCAAGTTTATACAAACAAAAAGCTGTGACCTCTTTTAAAACGCTAATTCCGGACTATTTATTTACTATCAATATTCATTTATATATATATATATATATATACACACACACACACACACACATCAGCATTTGACACTCAATGACCCTTAAGAGGTTGATTTGCCATTAAACCCAACCATCACCAACCTAAAAATATGCGTTTACAAATGATATATGTATGTGTTAAAAGGGTCTGGCATTAAATAACCTATAGAGGTTGATATGCCATTAAATCCAACCAAAACAAGAACTGAACAAACTGATTAATGAATTTAAAAATCTATTAGAAATACTAAAAACAATCACAAGAGACAATCAAGGAACGCATTTCAATATTTCCAGACAAATATGCGACACACAACCAAAATCAGGAAAAAACCCATAAGCAAGGAAAAAGAAAAATCCAAACTAAACAAAAAGCACTAACAAATGAACCAATCCCATTATCCAACAGATTCAGCTCAATGGACATAGATCCTGATGAAACAACCACCCACATCAAACCAGACACCATAAATCTCCAAAAGAGACTTCATAAAAAAATAAATATCAAAGACAACCCAACAGAAAATGAAATGACAAATCCTACTAAAAAAAAAATCAAATGCAAGCTACAAAAAGTAGACATAGATTGACTTCAAGATCAAAGTAAAAAGAAAAAAATCAAAAACCCACTCCAAATCCCCCTATAGAAACTAAAAACAAACTTAAAAAATTGAAATGGACTCAACGCCCACAATCAAAAAGCACAGGCCCCCGTTGGCCAGGCTGGAAGAGTAAATATGAACACAGAAGTGATCAGTGAAAGACCAGGAGGCACATTTAAACTGCCCCCAGCCAAATTTGATGCAATCTCTTCACGATCAAGAGCTAAGTCACCGATGGAAATAGATAAACAGTCCAATGTTCAGGGAACATCAAAATCCCTACAAAGATCCTATAGTATAGAAAGCATGGACAGTGACACAGACTGCATAGTTGCCAGCCTTGATCTGGAAGGTATAACAAATAACTATTTGACTTGAAACCATTTTACTGTGTGCAAACAAATGAACTCAATCCTTTTTTAAATGTCGCTTACAAACCATCCACTTTAAAAGTAAAAACGAAATTACTGACAAACTAAACTCTCACATATCCTGTATATTCATTTGAATGTGTGCAAAAAAGTGACTGATGTTGAATTGCTGCTGGTGCATAGCAGTATTCAGGACTGTTTGACTGTGTGCAAACAGATGAGGTGAATAGAATGATTTGTATAGGACAAGATACTTGAAATCATTTGGCTGTGAAAAAAAATAAGCTTGAGCTTGTTGAAAAATATTATTAGCAGAATGTTTACAAATCATGTATTCACTTACAAGTCATGTAAAAAAACTATTTAACTATGTGAAGGCAGATTATTGACGTTGGGTTGAATTGTTGATGTTGTATAGCTGCGATGCTGAGTGCTATTAGTTTGTGTGCAGGCAGGTAGGTTCTGGCTCATTTGGAATATTATCTACTAAGTATTCGTTTGTAAATCTTTGGTTTAATATGTGTTTAAACGAAGTTTAGCATTGTGTGGCCTGCAGGGGTTTTTATGCCATAAAATCAACCAAACCAAACTAAACTTGAGAACATTTTGTATCTTCCAAAAAAAAGCTTGCCCTTTCACTGAAATCTGACCAAATCAACTTTTTCACCAATATCTGGCTAAATAGAATCAAGAACTATCGAAAAAAAACAAAAAAACCATGCCCTAAAACCTGCATAGAAGACAATACCAACCTAACCTTTCTTGGCATTGAATGACTTGCAAAGGTTGATAGACCATTAAACAAAACTCAAACAGCCCACCACATGATACTATCAACAAAAATAACCTCAAAAACTTATAACTTCCCAAACTTTTTATCATATTGGGAGATTTAAACAGCCTCAACACCACTGGGGAAGTAAAAAAAAACAAAAACAAACAAGAACAAAAAGGGCAGAATACTTGAAAGGATCAGTAATGATAACAATCTATGCTTCCTCAATAAGAAATTCCAAACTCATCTTCATCCATCTACTTAGTAATTAATCTAACTCACCGCTATCCTCAAATCTTCCTGGACTGTACCTGGAGAATGCACAACGATTCCAATGACAGAAATCATTTCCCCATTATAATTAAGGGCCTACATCCTGAAGAAGAAAATCTCCCTAAATGGAGGCTAAACAAAGGAAAACAGGAAAAATTCTAAACTCTGTCCCTAAGACTTGATTAAAAAACACTACAGATAACTGTAGAAGTTCATCCTAAAGAATTCAGCCCTGCATAATCAGAACAGACCATGGTTTGATGAAAAATGCTAGAAGGCTATTTATTTATGATGAACAGCCTTGTACAAATTTAAAGCGGCTCCTACTACCGCCAATTTAATCCAGTTCAACTATCTCAGAGCAAACGCAAAATAATCAAGAAAGCCAATAGAAACTCCTGGCAAAATCATGTTAGTAAACTCAACCCCTCAAAAACCATCTGGGACTTGATCTGCAAAATCTCTGGGAAACAACCATCAACTTCCCTCACACACCTCTCCACTAACTATACCAAAATAACTACAAAAATTTCATTGCAAACCTATTAGCTTTTCAAAAATCTCTTCCAGCCAAAATAACCCTCAATTCCTAAAAATGAAACTAAAAGCTGAAAACGTCAAACTTTAATTCAAACCTGATAACTCGGCTAACAAGCTGTTCACTTTACCAGAACTGAGGAACTTCATAAAAATTCCTGCAGTACATCTGTTGGTTCAGACAAAATACACTATAAGTTCTTGAAACAACTGCCCAAAAAATCCATCGTATATCTTCTCCAGGTTTTCAACAATATGTGAATGGGCAACAAATTTCCAGACATATGAAAACAGACAATAGTCATTCCGATTTCTAAAAACAGAAAAGATAGTACAAATCCTGATAACTACTATCTCATTACTCTGACAAGTTGCCTATGCAAGCTTTGTTATAGAATGTTTGATCAACAACAGACAGACAAGATTCCTAGAATCAAACAAACTTAACACCGATCTTCAATCAGTATTCTGTAAGAAAAGAGGAATAATAGACCACCTGGTTCATCTAGAGACATTTATAAGTGACGCTTTCATAAAGAAGGAGCACCTGATAGCAATCTTTTTTTAACCTGGAAATATGGCATTATGTGGGATTTACAAAATCTGGGCCTAAGAGGAAGACTACCAAGCTTCCTAAGTAACTTTCTTTTAGACAGAAACTTCAGGGTCCATATTGGATCCACCCTCTCTGACTTTCACTATGAAGAAGGGATCCCACAAGGAAGTATCTTTGCTGTAACCCTCTTTAGTATAAAAATCAACAGCATTATTAAATGCCCAAGTCCTGCTATAGACAGTGCCCTGTATGTTGATGATCTCTTGATATGTTACAGATCCTAATACATCCACATACTGAAATGTCAACTCCAACTGAATGTAAATAAAATCAACAAACAGCAGTTTCAAATCAAAAACTGGGTGTGTGCATTTCTACTCACTGAGAAGGATGCACAACAATTAAATTAGTGGAAACTAAAATACCCATCATTGATGAATATAAATTTTTCAGAATTATATTTGATAGAAAATTGTCTTTCATCCCTCACATGAAATACCTGAAATCAAAATGCAACGAAGCACTACTGTTCCTATTAGTAGTGTCCCACACAGAATAAGGAACTGACTGGCCAACCCTCCTCAAATTATACAAATCACGAGTCTGCTCACAACTAGACTTTTGGTAGCTTTTTATACAGATCAGCCAGAAGGTCCTACCTCAAAGAGTTAGACCATATACATAATAGAGGCTTAAGACTAGTCTTGAGAGCTTTTGAAACCCCTCTAGTGGAAAGCTTACGTACTCACAAAGTACCCCTAAAACTCAAAAGCAAAAAATTGCCCTACAATTCTATATAAAACTTAAATCCGGCCCATCCAATCCAACTTATGATTGCACTTTTAATCCAAAGTATACCCAGCTATTTGAACAAAAAGGAAAAGCAATAAAACCTTTTGGTCTCCATATAAAAGTCATCTCTGAAGAATACCAAATCCTTCTCACTAATTTACATGATACTAACTTATCCTATACACTCTCTTGGACATTTAAACAAGCAGAAGTGATCCTGGATCTAAGTAAGCTTCCCAAAATGAACACTCACTCTGCTACTTATCTAGAAAAACTCCGGAATATCATGGGGTAATAATCACTCCTATGTTTTTACCGACAAATCCAAAGATAATGATCAGATGAACCACCTCTTACACTAAGATGTGAAAAACTGGCTCTACAATACTCTACAAAGCTGAAATCTTGCCCATCCAACCAAGCTTATGACTGCACCTTCAACCTGAAATACAAGCAACACTTTGAAAGAAAAGAAAAAACAATAAAACCTTTTGGCCTTCGGATGAAGTCGACCCTACAAGAATCAAAAATACCACTAATTAATATACATGAAAGTATTTTTCCACAAACACCAGCCTGGATCATTAAAACTCCCAAAGTGATTCTCGAACTGAATGAACATTCCAAAACTAAAACCCACCCCAGCACTTATCAAGAGAAATTTTACAATATTCTCCAACATCACCCTGATCAGCTCTATGCCTTTACGGATGAATCCAAGGACAATGGTAGGGCAGCATGCGCGGCTATTTTGGACAAAACAGTTCTTAAGAAAGCTCTTCCTTCACAGTAGAAGCCTGTGCAATAGACCTAGCTCTCAACATCATCTCGAAGACTAAGCATAAGAAATTTATAATATTTTCAGACTCACTCTCTGTCTTGCTATCATTAAGAAATAAAAAATTTCAGAACCCTCTTATCATCAAACTGTTGAGTAGATTAGACTCAATGTCAAATAGAAAAGAAATAATTATATGCTGAATCCCAAGCCACATTGGAGTGAGTGGGAATGAAAGAGCAGACTCGGCAGCCAAATCGGCCTTAGATCTGACACCCAATAAATCCAGGATCCCATATACTGACCTGAAACCAACAATTAATAAATTCCTTCACACAAAATGGCAACAACAATGGAGCAATAACATCCACAATAAACTCTTCCAAATTCAGCCCACTTTAGGAGAGTGGAGACCAGCATTGAAAAAATCAAGAAGAGAACAAGTTGTTATATCCCGATTGCGAATTGGTCATACAAGGCTTACTCACTCTTTCACTTTGAAACAGGAACCACAGCCACAGTGTTAAACCTGCCAGACAACTTGCATGGTTAAACACATTCTTATAGAATGCAGAACTTTCGCTGTTATCAGAAAGTGATTTTTCAAAGTAAATAACTTAATCAATCTGTTCGAGAATGTCAAAATAGATGACATTCTGTCCTTCTTGAGAGAGACAGAGTTGTACCAAAAAATATGACAACTTAAAACTGGTTAATCTTGTGCAAACAAATGAAATCCTTCTAATAGAAAACTTTACCTACCTTAATATTCATTTCGAAATCTTTGGTTTGATATCTATGTATATAGACAAAATTTGCCGTTAAATGACCTACAATGGTTGATATGCCATAAAACCCAAACAACCAACCTAACCAAAGCTGGCACAGCAGTCAAATCAGCTCTAAAAATATCCCTGACATTTTCAAATTCCCATATACAGACTTGAAAACCAAAATCATCATGTTCTTCTATTTAAAAAAAAAAAAAAAAAAAAAAAAAAGAATGGTATTGAATTCTTTTTTTTTCCATCATACAACATAGGAAAGCACGTGCGATACCCTGCCATCTTCAGCCACTGACCTGAGGTGATAACACAGTTTCAGTAGCTCAAGGTGGTACTGCCTCTCCTGGTGATACCAAGCAACTTTTGTCACTGGACAGGGTATTTAAAAGAATTTTATTTATATATATATATATATATATATATATGCTAGATCAACTAAAAGCTGAGATTACATTGTATGTTCATCTTCATTTTTAGTGCTGTTTGTGATTTTTAAAAATGCGTTTACTTTCAGCCGTTGATGTCATTATGCACTTACAGTAACCGTTTCTTGATGTTACTTAATCACACGGGAATTGGAGTAACAACATCCATAAACTTGCCCAGTCAGCTGGGGCTGTAGAATACACTGACTGCACCTCTGCTAAGGAGAAGACCTCCCCCACTCCCAACGAGTGTCCTGGATATGACACTAAACAATCTGATGGTGAGTTCCAGCAGTGCTGGAGCTTTGGGGAATGCGGAGTACCCCTTCATTGCCATCACTCCCAGGTCCACTCTGGCCCGGAGTGGTAGCACCTGATAGGGCCCTATCTATGGGTTAAATAGAACTTATGCTAAAATGAATTGTTTGAGTAAACTGAATAGCTTGAAATAGAAATGTTTTTGACAATTAAACCATACTTACATTTAAACTGCGTGCTTATGCTTAACTGAATTATTTGAAATAGAACTGTTTTTCGACGTTAAAAATATATTTACACTTAACTGAATTGTTACATATAACTGCTTGAATAGTTTGAAATGGAAATGTTTTTGACAATTAAACTGTGTACTTATGTTAAACTGAATTGTTTTCAATAGAACAGATTATTTTCATAAAAATGGATTTGGCGTTAAATAACCTACAAAGGTTGATATGCCATAAAACCCAACAAACCAAACCAAACATACATAAACTCTTCTCAATAAAACCTAACATAGGAGAATGGAAAGCAGGTTTCAGAAAGGAATGAGTCACTATTCTAGTGATATATAATTCACACAAAACTTGCACACTTCTTTTTACTTAAATAAGAGGACTAGCCAGAATGCTTCGTCTGTCAAACACTCTTTACTGTTAAACACATTCTAATTGAATGTGTTGTTTTTGCTGTTAGACAATGTTTTTACAACACAAACAATATGAGATATATTTTTGAAAATGTCAATATCGATAACATTTTGTCCTTGCTGAAAGAAATAAAATTATACCAAAAATATAACTAACTCAAACTTTATCCTATAAACATCCCTTCAAGTAATCTTCAATCCATTTAGCAATAAACAACTGCAAACAATCTGTCAAAATCAAAAACCTTTGAAAAAGACATAACATTAAATTTGCCCATTCTTCACAATTTGCCACTTGGCAAAAAATAACCCTGGATGGGTTGACATGCTGTTAAAATCTATCAATCAATCAAATATTTTGTTAACAAAATCAATCTGAGCTAAAATCTAGGCTTATGAATGATCACCTTATTTTAAGTTTTATTTTTCCTGTTTGGGTTTTAACAGTAAATGGTAAGATCATGTGAGTCATGAGAAGTAAAAAAAATTATTTTAGGAACATTGCTCTAGTTGTGTTTTTTTATTATTTTACAAAGCAATTATTCTTTGATATGTTCCATTCTCAACATCTCATTTTAAAAAGTTACTCTCATATTGATTTTAAATATTGTTTCTTTTAAACAGAGTTATAGTTTCTCCTCTTTAAGAAGTAATAGTTAAAAAGATCAATACTAATATACTTCATCTTTTACTTTTTTAATTTTAATTCTTGCACCTTCATTTTTCTTCAACTTGGAAAAAAAAAAAAAAAACTGTGCCTAGTACAATTTTTCAGTTAGAAAAAATAGGTTCATTGCAAATATGTTCTTAGGGTTCATAAATGACCATACATAAATGAACATCATCTGATGTTCTGATTTTACTATTTTCATGACGGGTAATGTACTGTATCTTGGTTATTGCTTGGAAGCTTTTGTTTCTTAGGTGAATCTGTATAACTTCTTGATTTCATAAAGATGAAGTTGTCTTTGTTTCTATTTTTGCTTTTTAAGTTCTTTTTGACTGTATCATTGTCTTTCAGCGACTACAAACAAGCAAGCTGTGTTCTAATGCTGGCCTATTGGATGAATCTCTTCTACGTAGATGTTTACAGTTCTATGGTTTAGTTGCTGATTATTTATTAAAATTGGCTGATCCAAAACATCAAGGGTGAGCTTTTCTCTTTTAGAGCCAAATTTATTAAATTTACTACATTGTGTTTTAAAATGAGTAAAATGAGCTTAATTAATATTTTATTGACAATATTTATACACCTGAGATGATTAAGATTTTTAGGATAAATATGTATTCAGATATCAGAGATTAGATATTTTTAATCACAATAGTTTCTGATAAGCATCTTTCATTTATCAATATTTTAAGGTGCTTATCCATTACAACATAAAATTAATTTATAGTTACCTGGGTTTACATGCAGTCTTTATTTTTCTTGGTTTTCTATTTAGAAGTAGAAATCCAACATACAGAAATAAACCCTTGATCAATTCACTCTATTCATCCTGTAAGTTATTGGTACTTTGAATAAGTAAGTGTTAATATCTTTCTCTCTCTCTCAAATTTGTTTTTATGATAACCATTTTTTGTTTCCTTATTTTTCTTGCAGATCTTCTTTACCTCTTCCTCAAGTAACCAATATGGCTTTTGCAGCTCTTCCAGAGTTTTATTTGGAAGATATTGCAGACTTCCTCCTTTTTGTATTACAGTAAGTATTCAAAATTGCATATATTTATTTTCAGACTATTTTTGTTTGATTACATTTCAACTTATATGCCCTCCTCCTTTATATCTTGTATCTTTGTACTATTTTTTCTTGGTTAGCAATTTGCTTATTCATTATTGAAGAGATTGGCCAAGTATAAGAACTGATACAAATTGCAGGATAATTGAAGATTCAGAAAGAAATTACATTACACAGCTGTCCACCAAACTATTTTATTGTGAATATAAATCAATCTGCTGAGAGGAAAGCATCCAATTTTTGTTTATATTTCTATCTGCTTTGTAGGCCTAATAAAAGAAAGACACTTTCCAGTTATAAAATGATCTTGTGAAGCAGTTTAACAATTTCAAATACAAATCCTTAAGACACAAATAGAAAAATGATCACTCATTAGGGGAACATAACTAGCAATCATATGGCAATGTTGATGAAATTTCCAATAACAAGCAAGTGTATGTAACTCTGAAAATATGGTTATAAAATTGTATATATTGGTAATGGCTAATATTTTTAATGTATACTTTTAGGATTTGGCCCCGAAAACAGTTCCTTTGTAACTTATACATACTGTGAACTGGATATATAAATGACTCTGTCTTGCTCTGGCTCCAAAAGATGTACAAAAACTATTAGATTATGTTAAATCCATCCAAAGATTAATATAATTCATCATCAAAAAGAACTCAATTGTAAACTTAAATTTTTAGATCCCCTACTGGCTTGTATAGAATGTAGAACTAAAATATCTACACAGTAAACCAACATATGCATTTACAGTTAAATTTTAATTTAACTACCCCCCCCTTTATTTATTTATAGGAAGGAATAGTTTGTTACTTAGAGTAACAATAAATAGAACGTAACTTTACAGTGTAAATTGACCTACTGACATAACATCTGTAATTTCCTAATTGTCAAAAATCAGAAAACCTTGAGAAAAACAATTATAAAGTAATAATGCTCTTACTTTACACAAAAAGGTTACTGGAAAGATTTAAAGGATCTGCAGTCAATATAATATCAGAAAATCTTTTTATAGTAAAACTACAATTTGCCACTCCCTCACCAAGATCAGTTTAATGCATGAAAATGTATGACTAAGGATTTTTTATTTAGCAATCCTATACAATTATTATAAAGGAGAAAAGGTCAGATCTGAGGAAAGTTATCATTTGAAGTTAGACATCAAAATCATGCTTAACAAACTATATGTGTTAGGAAAAAAGCATATGATTCTCTTTGGAATGATGTCAAAAAAATAGGAAATCTGTAAGATTTAGGTGGTTGCATAAAAAATTATACATAAACATCTTAAGTGTAGATTTTAACAAAGAAAAAAACGAAAGCTCAAAATAAATTATTGTTGCAGTTAACTATACTGGTAGTTAGTTTATTAAAAACAAATTAAAAATACACTCTGGTCTATTCTCATGTTAACATTATTGACATGTCCATGTACTTGTAAATCATTTGTATTAAGAATACTTGAAGCTATAATGGTTTAGTAAGTTCTGTTCTTATTAATTGCTTGAAACCATATTACTGCAAAATAGTATTAAATAGAAATAACTAAAACCATATATTTGCATATAAATTATTAGTATTAGATTAGAATATTTGATACCATGCAACTGTGTGCAACTTACTTGTATGAGATTGTAAATCTTGATATCATATAACTGTGTGAAGGAAAAAAACTAACTACCCAAATGTAAATATAGTGATTACCTAACCTCTAGACATAAAGTAACCCTAGATGAGTTGACATGCCATTAAATCAGCCCAATTGCTTACATGATTTTAGTATTTAGTCCTGAAATGATAAGGAGGTGAGAAAAGAGTGACTTTTAAGGCTGACTACATGCGACATATATCTGCCAAAACATTTTTTAAAAAATCATCAGAAGAGTATATAGAATAAGATTAACTACCTTTGTCTATATAAATATTTACTTATAAGGGTAATACTTTTAATATTTAGCTTTATGATTACAAAAACATGTTAAAGGATTATGAAAGAAGGATATTAAGTTTTGTAATGGTCTATTCAAAAGCTTATGAAGTAAAAGAATAATCTTGTTGATATCAGTTTTTCATCTGAATAATTGTTTCATTCTCTGTGAAATAATACAAGCAATTTATGAACAATACTTATCAAATTTTAACCTTTTAATTTTAATTTTTTTTTTCTTGATTTCTATCTTTTGATATGATTCAAATTTTTCTGGACTGGAATTGAGAAAAAAAAAGTTTCTGTCCTAAATAAAGCTAGAAGATAACTTTTAATTGTAATAAGATTATTCATTCTATTTATTTTTTATGTTGTGAATTTTTAAATAATTATGATAGTTATATTTTACCTTTTCTATGTGTTGAATGTCGTCTCTCAGTTAAGCTATATTTTATTTCTTACAGTTACAAATGTGAAGTGCTTGGTAGTGAACCCAGTGTCAACCAGTTGGTACGAATGCTGATTGTATTTGTGTGTAGCCCAAATTATTTTAACAACCCTTATCTAGTGGCCAAACTTGTTGAAGTTTTGTTTGTTATTAGTCCCAGTTTTCAGCCACGAACTGCCAAGTTAAGTGAAATGATGCTTGGCCACCCATTGGCTCTTAATTACATGGTTCCTGCTTTAATGCAGTTTTATACAGGTAAATTTAATTTTTCAATTTAAAGATTTCATGATTTGTCTATATAAGAATAATTTCATTAATTTTTTAACTAGTATTTCTTTTTCATTCTAACTTTATGAGCTATCAGTCAATAGCAGTAGGCTAGGAGGGAATTACATCACCCTAGCCACAAGTTAAACTTCATTGGTGTTTTCTTGTAGCTCTGGGTTCTGTGGTACCAAAAAAAAATGTTACCAGTAGTAAACTCATTCCCACATCAGTTTTTAACTCCCCCTCCCCAATTGAAGAAAAGAAAATCTTGATTTGGTGGGGAAGGCAAAACCTTAAAACCAATAACTTTTCTTTAGATTATCCAATTTTAGTAAATTTAGCATTGTTTTCTATTCTATCTCAAAATCCCGTCCTAATTTTAAAAATCATGTAAATGACTTTTTTAAAGGTGGAAAAATGAAATCAATGCAAAAATATCTTTATTTGAAGAGCAACAATCACAAAGAAAATTATTTATACCCCCAGACTAAACTTGATTGGTATTTTCCTAGAGCCTAGGGTCCTGTTAAACATAAAAATCATATTACTAGCAAATATTTTCATTTGCACTTCATCAAATGCACCAGTTTTTAATACTTCTGAATGGTGTAAAATTTATTTAGAGATTGGAAAGAATCTCATACCAATAACTTTTCTTGACCATTTTTAATAAACTTGGTATAATTTTGTTGGATGATAATCGCTGTATTATAATTTTTATCACTGGTAATAAATTAGATAATTGATGATATTATTAAATTGGTAAATGTAAAATAAAGGGTCCAATGCAAAAAATGTCCGTTTCAAATACCATAAACTCGGGAAATTAGATTTATAGTTTATTAGTATAAATCATGAAAGTAAAGGATAATAAGATTAGAGGATATTCATCATTTATTTTGTAGTATATGTAATGTTATAATAAAATTCAATTACAGAAATGTACAGTTCAACTAGTGGACCTTACACTGGCTATAATTAGATTTAATGTTGTGAGCTTATGACTTTTTATAAATTGAATTACCATGACCAGAAAATCCAGCAAGTACTGCGTGAAACATACAAAACCACTGGACAACTGTTTAGATCTTATTAGGTCTCATCAGTTGTGTATACCGTGATCTCCCCCACTGGAAATCAAACCAGTGACCAAAGAATGCAGAGCCGATACTCTAACACTGAGATACTGGTCTACATCGCACACAAAATTAACTAGTCATTACCTGCTCATTAACTGATGAGACCTTATAAGATCAAAACAGCTGTCCAGTGGTTCCATATATCACACACTGCTTGCCAGATTTTCTGGTCATGGTAATTTAATTTATAATATAATTCCTCTATTAAAAAAAAAAAATGGATGTCTATGACTGTTTTTATTAAAAAATATATTTACCTAATGATATACTCTAGTTATCATTTGGTTAGAAATGTATGTCTATTTCTTTGCACATGAGGTTATGATTACGCAGATGCACGCCCTGTCAGCTGGGGCTGTAGAATATGTCAACTGCACCTCTGCTGAGGGGTAAACCCCCCCCATTGGGCCACCTGTTGGCCGTGGGCGGCGACCTGTAAAGTGCTAGGACGGGATCCTGGTGGTTGAGCAGTCATTGATCTGGCAACAGAGTGGTAAATGGCTTGAAACACACTACTTTGGCCCTTACTTGGTTTGACGGGTGGTCGGATTGGGCCCGATCTGATCAATTGGCTAGTCTTGTCATGCTCTAGCACCTGTATGTTTTTTCTCCTGAATAGACTATTCAATCTGCATCTGCGGAACAATTCCCAACCCTTTTATAGGTGCTAGAAGGTGGGGGCTGAGGGTCAATTGTGTTGAGAGTAGAGTTTTGACCACTGTTAAATTTTCAGGCACTAAAACCAGAAATTAGCAGAGACTTGGAATTTTGCTCTTGATACGAGTATACTGGTAATGTATCCACATCTTAGCCAGGGCGAATGGGTTTCCCCCTTGGCTTATTCCCAACACAAGTTGGACTCCGTGGTGGGTGGTGGAGCATAGGACCAATGAAAAACATACACCAATCATGGCTTCTTCTTTCAAAAAATCCAAAAGATATTTATCCGACTCCAACTCAGAAACAGAAAGTGACTTTCCCAGATTCATCATTATTGAATCATTACAAGATACAAAATTAGATCAACTGTCACCTTTTTTGATGGAAAAAAATAATATCCAGTAAATCCAACCCAAAAACTGAAAAGAAACTCTGAACTGGAAACCTGCTTGTAGAAGTGGAAAGCAAAAAAAGACATTGAAAAGCTATTGAAAATGGAGAAATTTCATAATCTCAAATGTCGTGCTTATCCACACACCAAATCAAATACCTCCAAAGGCGTTGTGAGAAGTAAGGAACTGTCATTAGCAACACCAGAAGAGATTGAAACAGCCTTCACAAAATAAGGAATAAAAGAATACAGAAGGGTCACTATTCGCTGAAATGATGAAACAATACAGACTCATACATACATTCCAACTTTTGAGAAATCTGAATTGGCTACACAATAGAAAGAGTAAAGCAGTATATACCAGCTCCCCTGTGATGTTTTAAGTGTCAAAAATTTGCATACCACAAAGAAATATGTAGAGGACGCCAAGTATGTGGCGAACGTGACCCAGATCATATGGAAAATGAATGCAAGAGCATAAAATGTGCAAACTGCCATGAGGAACACCCTGCCTTTTCAAGAAGTTGTGTGATTTATAAGAAAGAAAAAGAGATAATGTTTATCAAACACACAAAAAATATACCTTTCCCTGAAGTAAGGAAAATTGTTGAAAGCTATATAGGAACCAAACCATATGCTAATGTAGTACAAAAAGTAAATCAACCACCCCAGGATAGCACATCAATTGATAAATACCAAAAACTAATAGAAAAATTGATAAATTTAAAAGCTAACGAATGGTTAACATTTCAAGAAAACCTTAAAAGAATGCATTCAACTGAAATGAAACAAAGCAAGCCTTGTATAAAAACGAAAGTAAATACTAATACCAACACAGGAGAAAACCCTAAAACCACTGAACAAACTAAAGAAAAGCGACAAAGGTCACCGTTACAACCTCCAGACATTAACAAAGATATAAATGAAAATAAAACGAAAGATATTACCATTAAAAAACAAAACAAAACCCAATTAAAAGAATTTCTCAAACATAGCCCACCCCAATAATCACATCAAATAAATTAGAAGAGATGAAGAAATGGATATTGAAAATAAAACTCTAACGAACAAATCTTAACCAAAAAAAGTCTCAAAAATCTAAACTAAATGAATAAGATAATCCAATGGAACATCAGAGGAGCAAGGATCAACTACTGTGAATTGTTACTACTTATCACAAAATACTGCCCAGCAATCATATGCATCCAAGAAACTCACCTCAAAAACAACACCTCCACCAACATGAAAAACTGTTATTCGTACAACTATATTAAACAGCACACTGATAGACCTTGTGGCGGATCATCTATAATTATTAACAACAACATTCCTCACAGCGAAATTACTCTAAATACAAACATGCAAGCAATCGCTATATCAGCAACCCTCCACAAAACAATAACAGTGTGTTCAGTATATATATTCCTGCAAATGAAGAACCCAAGGAATTGGAGCTGAACAAGTTAATAGAACAACTACCAAGACCCTTTGTTATAATGGGGGACTTAATAGCCATAATGAAATCTGGGGAAGTAAGAAAACCGACAAAAAGGGCAAAGTAATAGAATCTTTATTAAACCAACAACAGTTGTACATGTATAACAATAAATCCAACATATATCTGCACCCAGCAACAGGCACATATTCTGCAGTAGACCTGTCAATATGTGACCCTTCCTTGTTTCTAGATTATGATTGGAAAGTACATGACGACACCTGTGGAAGTGACCACTTTCCGATTCTATTAGAAAACACCACTGATGACTTGAGTAAAAGAACTCCAAGCTGGAACCTAGGAAAGGCTAACTGGGATGGATTTAAAACTTCATGCCTTGCCCAACTAACCCCAGAAGTCAATATAAACAATGCAGAAAACATTTTATATTTTACGAACACACTGTTAAACATAGCTGAAGAACATATACCTAAAAGCTCTACCTCTATAAAGTACAATAGGCCATGGTTCAACAAAGAATGTAAAATTTAAACACTTACAAAAACAACCAAGCCAAAGCCTGAAAAATCATCAAAGACTCCAAAGGAAATACATGGAGAAATTATGTTGCCAAAATAAATAGTAACACAAAGCCAAAAAAAGTATGGCAGATGATTCAGAAAATAACTGGCCAAAATAACAATACTCCTACAAAACACCTCACTGACAATAATCTGAAAATCACAGATGAGAAAGATATAGCAAATCATCTCGCCAAAACTTTCTCGCAAAATTCATCCACAAAAGTTTTCAAATCATCAAAACAAAAGCAGAAAAAGTTAAAATCAAATTTCAAAGCAAAAACACTGAAACTTACAACCAACCTTTCTCTATAGCAGAACTAAAAGAATCCCTCAACAAGGCACAGAATACAGCAGTCAGACCCAACAAAATACATTATTGGGGATGTCCTCATGGTGTAATGGTTAAAGCGATGGACTACAGAATCATAGTAAGTGAGCTCATCCTCCAGTCGTGCTATTCTGTTCACTTTCGGGCAAATACCCTTCGGAAAGGTATGAACCCCCTTATCCTCCCAACTATGGGTAAAATAGTATCACTACTGTTCTTCCAGAAGAATAGCTTTGGCATTAAATAACCTACAAAGGTTGATATGCCATTAAACAAAAAAAAAAAACAAATAAAAAACACAAAAAATACATTATCAGTTCCTGAAAGAATTACCTGAACCATCTACAAATTTCCTCCTACAAATCTTCAATGATTTATGGAACAGCGGTGACATACCTAAAATATGGAAAGAAACTACAGTTATACCAATACTGAAACCTTTCAAAAACAATACAAATGCCAAAAATTACAGACCCATTACCCTTAGCGGTTATGTCTGCAAAACATTAGAAAGAATGGTAAATGCCAGATTGATCTGGTACTTAGAAACCAATAAATTAATTACAGAATACCAATCTGGTTTCAGAAGCCAAAGAAGCCCTACGGATCACCTGATTCGATTAGAAACATTTATCAGAGAGGCTTTTATTAAAAAATAACATCTAGTGGCAGTTTTCTTCGATCTCAAAAAAGTATACGACACAACCTGGAAGTACGGCATTGTAAAAGATCTGAAAAACCTCATATTAGAAGCCAGAATGCCAATATTTATCCAAAACTTCCTTTAAGATATACGATTTAGAGTAAGAATGGGAGAGGTTTTCTCTGAAGAAAAACAACAAGAAATGGGTGTACCTCAAGGCAGTGTATTGTCTCATGCTGTTCAATATAAAAATTAATAATATTGGGAAAAACATAAATAGCTGAACAAACTGTGCGTTGTATGTGGATGACTTCCTGATCTGCTACAGAGCAAGAAACATGAATCATATAGAAAGACAGCTTCAAATATGCCTTGATAACCTCTACAAATGGACCACGGAGAATGGATTAAAATTTTCAAAAGAAAAAAACGAAATGCATTCACTTCTGCAACCAACGTAAGCTCCACCTAGGTCCAGTACTGAAAATTGACCACACCGAAATACCAATTGTTGAACACTACAAATATCTAGGAATCATTTTTGACCGCAAACTCTCCTTCATCCCACATATAAAATACTTGAGAACAAAATGCAACAAAACCATACAATTACTTAGAACTATAGCACATACTAACTGGGGAGGAAGCAAAGAAACATTAAAATTATATCGTTCATTAATCAGATCAAGACTCGATTGTGGCTGCTTTATATATGGGGCAGCCAGAAAGACATACTTGAAAGAACTAAACACTATACGCCACCAAGGACTCAGACTAGCCCTTGGAGCGTATAGCACTTCTCCTATTGAAAGCCTATACACAGAAGCAGATGAACCACCTCTTACACTAAGACTTGAAAAACTGGCTCTCCAATACTCTACAAAGCTGAAATCTTGCCCATCCAACTCAGCTTATGACTGCACCTTCAATCTGAAATACAAGCTACATTTTGAAAAGAAAAGAAAGAACAATAAAACCTTTGCCTTCAGATGAAGTTGACCCTACAAGAATCAAAAATACTACTAAATAATATACATGCAAACACTTTTCCACAAACACCACCCTGGATCATTAAAACTCCCAAAGTGATTCTCGAACTGAATGAACATTCCAAAATTAAAACCCACCCCAGCACCTATCAAGAGAAATTTTACAATATTCTCCAACATCACCCTGATCACCTCTATGCCTTTACGGATGAATCCAAGGACAATGGTAGGGCAGCGTGTGCGGCTATTTTGAACAAAACAGTTCTTAAGAAAGCTCTTCCAATAGAAAGCTCTATCTTCACAGCAGAAGCCCGTGCAATAGACCTAGCTCTCAACATCATCTCAAAGAGTAGGCATAAGAAATTTATAATATTTTCAGACTCACTCTCCGTCTTGATATCATTAAGAAATAAAAAATTTCAGAACCCTCTTATCATCAAACTGTTGAGTAGATTAGACTCAATGTCAAATAGAAAAGAAATAATTATATGCTGGATCCCAAGCCACATTGGAGTGAGAGGGAATGAAAGAGCAGACTCGGCAGCCAAATCAGCCTTAGATCTGACACCCATATGCCGACCTGAAACCAACAATTAATAAATTCCTTCACACAAAATGGCAACAGCAATGGAGCAATAACATCCACAATAAGCTCTTCCAAATTCAGCCCACTTTAGGAGAGTGGAGACCAGCATCGAGAAAATCAAGAAGAGAATAAGTTGTTATATCCCGATTGCGAATTGGTCATACAAGGCTTACTCACTATTTCACTTTGAAACAGGAACCACAACCACAGTGTTTGACCTCCCAGACAACTTGCACAGTTGAACACATTGTTATAGAATGCAGAACTTTCGCTGTTATCAGTTAATCGATTTTTCAAAGGAAATAGCTTAACCGATCTGTTCGAGAACGTCAAAATAGATGAGATTCTGTCCTTGAGAGAGACAGCGTTGTATCAAAAAATATGGCAACTTAAAACTGGTTGATCTTGTACAAACAAATGAAATCCTGCCAATAGAAAATTTTACTCAAGTGTTTGTTTTGAAATCTTTGGTTGAATATGTATGTATATGTATACAGAATTTGGCATTAAATGGACCTATAAGTGTTGATATGCCATGAAACCCAAACAACCAACCAACTACACGGCTCCATATATACGATCCTTTTGGGAAGACATAGCCCTGGCGGTGGCTATGTCTTCTGTAAGAGTACAGATGTAACTATAAATCACATCAGGTTAATTGGCTGTGTATTTACAATAATTAGTTATTTTGGCTGCGCTTGTGTGCGATGTTGACAAGTAGTTTATTGGTAGTTTCGCCTCTGCATCTAGTTATCATTTGGTTTGAAATCTTTATCAGAATTCTCATAATTGTCAGTGTTAGCTGACATTTCATTTAAATCTCCTTGGATGTCATTATCAGTCAATTTCATACATAGTTTTCAAGAATATTGACTTGCTGAATGGCATGATGTCTCCACAAGTCCAAAGCAATTCCCTCTTAACTCATTGCTTACAGCAAGCAGATTGGAAATAAAAAAAAAGAATTATGTCTTGGTGAGGCTCAGACTCTTGTCTCCTTTTGCCCTGGGAAGAAGCCTGCTTATCCATAACGGCTTCCCTAACGAGATCTCAAAAGTTAACCAATCAAATGTAACCTTTCAAACCTATCTTTTAATTCTTTCTGATATCTCTTAGCATCATATTTGTTATTGTTTTGACATTAGTAACAACATTATCTTTAGTTTTTAGATGTGGTATTGTGACCCATCGTTAATTTTTTCTTTTTTTTTTACTTTTCATCTTGCTTTTTATGTATTTTAGTGTTTTTCAGTTTCAGCAAGAGCTTATCCCTTATTTCTGACCAGTGCTGTTTTACTCATTGTTGTAGACTGATCGCCCCAGTAAATTAGGATGGAAGAAAACCCCAAATATTGTTGATATTATTTAAACTAAAAAGTAAAGATAGTATTGTTAAATATAATTTTGTTCTAGTCTATAAAGTCATTCATTCATGTTAATTTCCAGAATATATTCTGATGTAATTATTTTTTCATTTCAGACATTGAAACTACTGGAGCCAGCAGTGAATTTTATGATAAATTTACAATACGTTATCATATCAGCATCATCTTTAAAACAATGTGGGGTATTCCATCCCACCAGAAAAAAATTATAGAAGAAGCTCAGTAAGTACTTGAATCTTTTTCATTTACTGATATTTCAAAATTTTCTATAAAATAAATCCAAAATACATTTGGATAAATTCTTGAAAACATTGTCTATTTTGATCTTACTTGAAACATCTTAGCTTAAAATTGATCAGGAAGGTTTAATTTATAAAGAAAGCAAATGAAACTGGCATCTATAAGAGTGTTTACTTCACTGTAGAAAAATTACTTTGAACTCATTTAGCCCAATCGGCTGGGGCTGTAGAATACACTGACTGCATCTCTATAGAGGGGAAAAGACCTTTCAACTTCAACAAGTTTCCTGAATATGACATTTAACCATTTGATGGTGAGGCTTCTGCCCTGGAGTTTTGAGGAATATTGTTCTTCTTCATTGTCATTTCTCCCAGGTCCCCTCTGACCCAGAGTAGTAGCACCTGATAGGGTCCTATCTATGGGACAAATAGAACAGTTTGATATTTAAATAGTGTGTAAACAAATGGCTAATGTTTAATCGAATTGTTAGTGATACACAGCAATACTTGGGGCTCTAGAATATGCTGACTGAACCTTTGCAGAGGAGTAAGAACACCCCAACATGGCCACCTGTTGGTGAGTCATGATCCTTAAGGACAGGATCCTAGTGGTTGAACAGTACTTGGCCTGGTAACTGAGTAGTGAAATCACTTGCACACATGACTTTGGCCCTTATTGGGCTTGACTGGCAGTCGGACGGGTCTGATCCTATCAATCAGCTGGTTGTGTCAAGCCCTGGGACCTATGTTCTGTCCCGACAGTATTTTTCAATCTGCAGCAAGCTACCCACCCTTATTTCTTAGGTGCTATAAGGTGGTGACTGAGAGTCAGTTGTATTGAGAGAATAGGAATTTGACCACTGCTAAATTACATGGTAATTAGTAATGTTTACTGAAAACCTGAAATTAGCAAGGGCTTGAAAAACCTGCTCCTAGCTCAAATAAACTGGTTGTGAATCCCTGTCTCAATCAAGGATAATGGGTTTCCCTTTTGGCACATTCCCAACACCAGTTGGACTTTGTGGTGAGTGGTGGGAGCACAAGACCAGCAAAAAAAGAACATCACTTCTGGCGTCTTCAAATAAAAAAAGAAAAGAAATTTATCTGAATTTGGCTCGAAAAATGAGGCTGCAGACTTTCCCAGATTCATTGTCATTGAATCTTTGGAGGAGGTCTGCCTATCTAAATTCTCCCCTTTCTTAATAAAAAAGGTTGTTGCATCAAGAGTTACTCCAAAAAACATAAAGGAAAGTGAAACTTGCTTGTCAAAATTGATAGTTGGAGGCAGGCCAAAAACATCCTCAACGTAAAAAGCTTCCACACTCCCAAATGTAAGGCATATCCCCATGAGAGACTGAATACTTCTAAAGGAGTTGTCAGAAATAGGGAGCTGGCATTGGCTACAACAGAGGAGATGACAGCAGCCTTCGGAAAATGGTGTGATGAACATCAAGAAAGAGTGGTGAACAAATCGAGACCAGCACCTACATTCTTACATCTAATCAGCTCCATATTCCAAAAGAAGTGAAAATCGACTACTGCCTTTAGAGCGTTGAACAATATATCCCAGCACCTCTGAGATGCTTCAAACGTCAAAAATATGAACATCATAGGGAAGCTTGCAGAGGACAGCTGATGTATGCAAAGCGTTGTGAAAAGGACCCAGACAACATGGAGGAATAATGCTCAAATGAAAGAAATGTCCAAACTGCCGACAAGACCATCTGGTTTACTCAAGATCATGTGACATCTATAAAAGAAAAGGAAATATTGCAAGTAAAGCACATGAGGAATATAAGCTTCCTGGAAGTAAGGAAAATATTAGGGTCTTACATGGCAG
Source organism: Sepioteuthis lessoniana (assembly GCA_963585895.1). NCBI lineage: Eukaryota > Metazoa > Mollusca > Cephalopoda > Myopsida > Loliginidae > Sepioteuthis > Sepioteuthis lessoniana. The sequence continues at coordinate 84,503,741 of OY757904.1, read as the reverse complement.
AAAACACTTATGTTTCTGTTGCACAGAGGGTGGATCCAATCAACCAAGACAACAAATATAGAGCTCTGGTAGAGAAACTAATCCACTTTGAACTTAATGATTGGCCAAATTTTCAGGAGCACTTAAATAAACTACACTAAGACAAATTTCAGCAAGCAGAAACTCAACGACAAGAAGTCACTGATAAAGAGAAATCCAAGCAAACACACATAAAATCTATTACTCAAAATGAATCATCTCCTAAAAGTTGAAAATCTCTGACAAAACAGCTGTTTCATGTTTCCAATCCATCCACCAAAAACCATCAAAGACAAACTAAAAAAACTTGTCTCCCAAAAAGTTGGAACAACTTAGACAAAAATCACAAGTTACCATTGGCCAAGCTAGAAAAATACATATGAATACCAAAGTGAACAATGAAAAACCAGGAAGCACATTCAAACTGCCCTCAGCCAAATTTGGTACATCCCCCGTCATTATCAAGAACAAAGTCACCTATGAGAAGGAATTAACAGTGCAATGCTTGGGGATCGACAAAAACCCTATAAAGATCCGTTAGTATAGGACGTACGGATAGTGATACTGACTGCATAGTTGCCAGCCTCAATCTAGAAGATATAATAGATAACTACAATGCTCAAAACCATTTAACTGTGTGTAAATAGATAAGTTCAATCTCTTTTTAAATGTTATCTACAAACCATCCACTATAAAAGTAAAAATGCAATTACTGACAAACTAATCCCTTACATGTGTATATCTATTTAAATGTATGCAAACAAATGACTGATTTTAAATTGTTAGTCGCATACCAATACTTGAAACCATTTAACTGTGTGGAAAAAAAATGAGCCCAGGCTTGTTTACAAATGTTATCGACAAAATGTTTACAAGTTATATGTATTTAATATACAAGGATCATTAAATAAGTTTCCAGACTTTTTTCGTATGAGCACTTTCATTGATAGTACACATATGAAACTCTAGTCCCTTTCGAAGTAATCTCCTCCGGCTGCAATGCACTTGTTGTACCATTCCAACAATTTCTGGAAGGCCCCATGGAAGTCCTCTTGTGTGAGCATGTCAATGACCTTCATCATAGCCTCTTTCATCTCCTCAATTGTCTTATAACGACAGCCTCTGAGCTTAGGGAATAACCAAAAGTCACAGGGAGCAAGGTTTGGACTATAGGGAGGGTGAGGAACTGTCTTGATGCCCATCTTGGTCAAATAGTCTGTGACAAAGATGGAGTTGTGAACTGGTGTATTGCCACTGACCTAATTTGAAGAGTGCTGACCACTTCCAACGGAATCTCTTCCTGAACTCCCTTAAAACCTCAACATAGTAACCCTAACCCTTTGGCCAATCAACTCAGGTGTATTGACTTCCTTACTCCTCCCACACCTCTCATCATCCCTCACGGACTCCCTGGCTCCCTTGAATCTCTTATGCTGCTCAAAAACTGATGCTTGATTCATGCAAGATGCTCCAAAAGCAGTCTGAAGCATTCCATATGTTTCAGTGGCATTTTTTTCCCCAAGTTTAAAACAGAATTTTATTGCATATTGTTCTTCTAAAGTGTCAGATTGCAATTTTGAAATTCACCAGCTGTGACAATCAGTAGGGTGTATTCCAATTGCTGCTGTAGCTGTTCATTTGAACCTGAAATCATAAAAATTGGTCACTCATCTCATAAGATGTATAGCAATAACATACTGAATTTTCAAATGTCTACGACAATTTTAAATGCTTGTACAAAAAAGTCTGGAAACTTATTGAATGCACCACGTATATGTATAAACAGGATGTTGCATTAAATAACATACAATGGTTTATATGACATCAAACCAAACCAAACCTAACCTGTGAACAATTCATTTACAAATCATATGTATAACCATTTAACTGTGTGCAAACAAATGGCTGTTTTTAAATTGAATTGTTAGTGGGAAATAGCAATGCTTGAAACCATTTGTGTACAAACAAATGAGCTCTGGCTTGTTCAAAATGTTATCTACCAAGTGCTCATTTACAAATTGTAGGTTTAATGTATGTATAAACAGGATTTGGCATTAAATAACCTACAAAAGTTGATATGCCATAAAACCCAACCAACCAATACTTGGAAAAATTTAACTGCATGTTAACAAATGAGTAACGTTGAATACAAATATTAGTTTTGATTAGCAATGCTTGAAACTCCTAAGTGTGTGCCCAAATTGAATTGTTAGTGTTATATTGCTGTGCTTGAAACCATCTGTGTGCTAATAAAGCTATTTATGTTAGATAGCAATATTTAAAATATTTTAAGTGAGTGCAAACAAATGATTAATTCTAAATAGACTAATTCATGTTAGAATATTTGGAACCATTTAACTATGCAAACAATAGTAATACTTGTATGCAAACAGATTAGCTTCGCCAATGGCCCGGGAGACCTGGGTTCAATCCCAGGTCGAGTCATACCAAAGACTTTAAAAATGGAACTTGATACCACCTTGCTTAACACTCAGCATTATAAGGTACGGTTCAAGGGTAAAGTGGAGCAATCCTGGGAATGGAGTAGCGCCCTCCCCTACACCTTGGTGTAGTAGCTATCGAAAAGGGAGCCTTCGGGTCACCCTCGACTATGGTTGCTAACTTTACTTACTTATTGACTTACAAATCATGTTTAACTGTATGCAAGCAGATGAGGTCTGGGTCCTTTAAAAATGTTATCTACTAAATGTTATATATATTGGGTTTGGCATCAAACAACCTACAATGGTTGATGTTCTATAAAACGCAACCAAACCAATCAGAACTCCTTCTAAATACAGACTTATTTGCTGATGAAAAAACATTGATGAAATTCAAAATGTGAACTCCCTTGACCTCAGAGAGTTTTAAGTATCTTCAAGAGGAAGGATGGCCACAGGAGTTGTCGGAAGAGGGACATGGGTGATTCACTTTTTTGGCTGGATTTATTTGGACAGACAGCAAACAGTAAATTTCTTTTTTTACTTTTTTTTTCAACAAAATGTTCTTTGGTTTATTATTTTTTATTCAGGGTAATTCTGTTAGTATGGTATATTCTGGTGATCCTAACTTTTAAAGTTTTAGAAGGCGGGTTGTCAGGTTTTCTTAGACTCTGATTCAAAGCATTATAATTGAGAATTGATGATCTACTTCTGGGCCATTAATGGACACCTTTAAAATACTTAAAACTAATTATGGGCAAGATGGTTTGATATTGTTTAATTTTTCTTCCACTTTCCAAGTTCTGCAAGCAGTTTCAACTGCTTTGATTCCTAGTTTAAAATAAAGCATCAAAGTTGAAAATCTCAATTCTTGTATCCATCATCATAACATCTGAAACAAGATACAGTTGAATAGTATTGGTAATGATAGATAAGACAACAATATCAATAATTAGTTGTAGTACCTGTGCTTTGCTATGAAACTCTCAAAACATTTTTTTTCTATTTCATTCATGATAATGAGACTTAAATTCTCTATTTTTAATCTTGATTGGAACAAAAGTACTTATATTAAAGGTTTAACAATGTTGTACATATAAAAAAATTATTTACAAAAGAAATTTGGATTATTAAAACCATAGAGATTCAGATTATTATGTATATATTTTTTTTTCTAAAAGGTTTATTTTAATTTCCATGCAATAAAAAAGAATGGTTGTTTTCAAACTTTTTGTATATACAATACTGCCCCCAGGCAATAGAACTTGATTGAGGCTATATGAAAATGATAACCATGACCATATGTTTTTTTCGTGTATATGTGTTTTAGTTTTCTTTGTAGTTGTCATGAAATAGTTTATTCATTTCTTTACTGTAAATGGAAATATTTAATGCTTGATAGATGTATATTGCAAACTAACCTTTTAAAACTTCAAAGATTTTTAATCTGAATTTTTGTATATTTCCTTTTTTTTCCATTATCAAATGAAAAAAAGCACTCTAAACCCATATTAGTGTTTTATCACTTAGAGTACTTGGATCATCGTCTTCATCGTTATATTCATAACGTTTCAGCTTATGTAACTTGTGGCCTGCTTTAGGTGTTTCATGTCAAACTTGGAATCCCACATAGAACTTCAAACAAAACCCGTTATTTAATCCACATGATTAGCTTGTTCTGATTTCATTAACCACAATCAGATAAAAGTGTTAAGCTATAGTAAGTATTCCTTATTATTTCCTGTAGTTGGGATTGAACCTGCAACCTCCAGATGATTTCACTTAAAAGCACTTTTCAACTAAACACTTTTATCCATTGCACAATGAGCCTTGCTGGACAATTCAATGTAAATTTTTGGGACTTATAAACTTAATATCTCCATCAACCCATGCGTTACTATTATGCAAAATTTTTCCCTTAGCTCATATTGCAATTTTTTCAACCTTTTTTCTAATTTAAGAAAATTTTTTTTATTTATTCTTTAAATCATTGGTTCCCATATCGTATTCAACTCTATACTTGATCTGCTCAACAGGTCACCGTAGCCCAACATGCTTCTTTAAGACATCTTATTCTCTAATGTTCTTTATCTATCTATTATCTTGACTTTTTCCCATTTGGGCAGATGGTTTTCCTTTTCTTTCCATATATGATCAGCCCTATACAGACAGCTAACACAACACTACAGGGTCATTCCATGTCAAAATAACAGCAAAAAGTTTAAATCTGCACCCACTGACACTGAATTACTTGAAATTTGGTACATGTTCCACCTTCATGAGTTAGGAAAGTGTGCCAAATTATTTTGTGCTAGACTTTACCATTCCGATTTAAGGGTATGTGTATATATTTTGCCTCTAAATTAAGGCCGTGCAACGTCGCCAAATCTCAGTGTTTTTAAAAATTAAAGAAAAATACTTCCATACCTTCAATATTTCTGAAATTTGGTATGTAAGGCAAATAAGAAGTGTAGAATCCAAATATTTAACTATTTTAAGCCTGCACTTCATAGAAACTTTTATTGTACTCACCCAAATACATGACCCCAAAATCAACAACTTTTCACCTATGTAACTTACGGTCAGTCTATCGAAAATACATCCACTTCAGTTTTCATAATATTTTTTGCCTAACATCTACAATGCCTGCTTAAATTTACAAAAAAGATTTGTGAGAATTTTAAGTCTACTTTAGAAGATATGACCCAGCCAAGTTTAGAGTTTTTTCCTATGTATATGCAGGATTTTCAAGAAAGATTATAATTAAAGACAATCATCCTAATGCTCCATAACCTCTAAAATGTTGATCTTGTGCTAAGTAACTTCTGAAACTATTCCATAAGATGGTTTTTATTAATTAGAAAAAAAAATAATATAAATATATTTTGCAGATATTACTTTTTGTACAGATAGATTGTCTTTAAAAAGCGGTAAACATTGCCTCATGTATGATAATCAACAGCGCATAGAAAATTTGTAAATGGCACTTGACAAATGAAATTAAAAGAAATTTTTTCTGTTTGTGTTTCTTTTAATTTTATTTTGATGAATTATTTTCATGAAACAAAAAATTTGATTTTTTTTTTTTCATTCTCAAAAAAGTCATAAGATAAATGTGAATCTTTAAAACATAATATTTGTAGTTGGCTCTTAACATATTTATACAGTTGAAGGAAATGCTTTCGTTACCTTTTTTTTAATTTTCATTTTTAAAATAATTTTTCAAAATTATTTTCATGAAACAAGAATATTTGAATTTTGTTTTATTCAGAAGAAAGTCATAATAAAAATGAATATACAGAGTCTCTAAAAGATTCCATTTAAACTACACTATGCACTAAATTTTGTTAAACATGGCCTCTAGTAGAGTAAATCAATAGTGCATAGAATATTATAACATATGATTAAACAAGATCAACATTTCTTTCAACTTAATGTTGAAAGAAATGCTTTCATTATTGTTTGTGATCTACTTAATAATTCTTGTTGGAATTTTTTTTTCAAAAGAAAAAGATGGAACAAAAATGATTTTTTCAGGGTAAAAAAAAATGATTAAAACAATTACTTAAAACTGTATCAAAGTGTTTTTCCACTTTTATCTAGTCATTTAACTGTCTTTGACCAATTTTGGTAGAGGTAAGATCTATGGTACCTAGGCCATAAATGTGATAAAGATGAAATCAGGTCAAATTGAGAACTTTGAATGACCCTCCTTTGATTAGAGTTGGTCCTGAAACATCTGTCATTTACCATCCAGTATTCAAGGGGAAAGGTGGTATTTATCTAATTACTTGGATTTTTTTTACTTGCACACTGGATTTGAAGTACAGTAGTTTCTTTTTTCAGTTAAAGATGAATTATTCTATTTGTACTGAGCTAACAGTTGAAATATTATGTTGATTATGTGGAAAGGATTTGTTTGGTAGTTTGTCTTCGGGGACTTTTTGACACTATCCTTTTCACTGTCCTACCTATGCCATCACAGGGTTGTTTACCATAACTAGTTGCAAAGAAATTCCATTTTGCATTGAGCCTAAAATCTTTCTGATGGTTGCACAAATTGGCAAAGTTCTTATAATTCTTGTATTGTGCTGCACAACCATCAGTTAAATACTCAATATTTATTATGTTTGGCAAGGTAGCTTTGATTTCCTCAATTTTTTTTCTGTACCATATAAACAAATCCTACATCATGTGAGTTGTCACTCAACATAATGCAGAAACATTAACTTTACATTTTCAAGCTTAAAGTAGAGTACCACTGGATGTAAAATACATTGGGAAGTATTCCAATGATATCCAATCTCTGGATCTCATCTTGAACTATAAATTTGTAGTTCCCAGCAAAATTTCACAGGAACAAAATTCACTACCATTAATATCCTCTTTTCTTTGCTTTAAATACCTTGATTGTGATTTAGCCAATTAAGAATGAGGTACTAATTTATTCAGTTGCAAAACAACTAAATTGATATAAGCTTGACAGGATTCATTTGTCAAAGTTGATCGGTCAGTTGTTGTCCATTGGGAGAACTCTATTGATTCAGCATTATCAATATATCCTTCCATGGTGTCATAAAGAAAATTTTCAAACTGCCCTGATGATTTAGAACAATTTGGGCACTTCTGAATCATACACTCTCTGCTACTGTTATTACAGACAATATATTTTCAGAGATCTTTATATGATACATTCAGTGGTTCCAGTAATAATTTCATATTTCAGTGGATAGTGCATACACATACAACATGCATACCTGCACTACCATCAATGACACACTATTTCGGCCTTAGACTACAAAATTTTGAAAATCCCAAAAGGTACTGTTGGGTTCTGTTCCTTGAATGCTCTGAAGAGCTCATTTGGGTTGCACAAGATGAGTCTTTTCTGCTGATGAATATTATGTTTAATACGAACGTAGTCTTTCCTGCCTGGCATCAGTCGAGTATATTCATCATCTTGGTAAAATGTTTCCACTAGCTGTGCAATATCAGCAGGCAAAGACTTGCCTCTTTATGATTCTGGCACAGCTAAAATACTTCTTTCTAAACACAATTTGCGAGCCTTGCATACAATGTGTTCTGAAACACCAAACACATTTATGACATTTTTGTGTGACCAGTCAGTAGGGGCAAGTGTCAAATCTGTATTTTGATTTTAGTTGATTCCACTGTCTTCACTTTTGCTAGAAGAAGCTCTATCATTTTATCAAAGCACTTAGCCTTATCTAAAATCTCTTTTTTGATTTTTAAAGCCTCATCATTCATCAGCTCAGTCAACATTTAATGACTTGGCTATTTTAGTCTTCACACATTGCATTGCAAAAAAATTTTTTCTCTTACCTAAAGTAGCTTTTCAAGAGTAATGGAGCTCTTTTGTTTTCAGTGGATAAATTCCAATAGCAGAGAAACATTCATTGATATTTCTCTTTCCTGTTTCTGCAGAAGTACTTGTATCAAGCTCTTTCATTTCCTCATCTGATACATATCTTGGTTCTTCATTATTACTACTCTTTTCTGATTTTGCAGAAGTACCTGCTTCAAGTTCTTGTATTTCCTCATCCGATACATGTCTTGGTTCTTCATCATCAGGAAGTAGTTTGTGGATTTGTATTCGACAATTAGAGCAGAGTTTCTTGCCTGGAATTAATACCAACTTAGCCTTGGCCTTGTCTGCCATCTTCAAACCACCTTTGATTTGCTTTTTATGATTTTTAAATGGATTACAACATCTCTTTTCAAGCCATTCATAGTTTGTCAACAAGGTCTGCTTGTGATGGTAACAGTCTATATTTTATCCTCATCAAGTCCTGTTCTATAGGCAATAAGCTTTACACCCATTGCATCCAACTGATCAACTGAAATCAATCTAACCTGTTTATCATTGAATAAACCATGACATATTTCAACTGTTAGCTCAGTACAAATAGAACAATTCATCTTTAACTGAAAAAAGAAACTACTGTACTTCAAATCCAGTGTGCAAGTAAAAAAAATCCAAGTAATTAGATAAATACCACCTTTCCCCTTGAATACTGGATGGTAAATGACAGATGTTTCAGGACCAACTCTAATCAAAGGAGGGTCATTCAAAGTTCTCAATTTGACCTGATTTCATCTTTATCACATTTATGGCCTAGGTACCATAGATCTTACCTCTACCAAAATTGGTCAAAGACAGTTAAATGACTAGATAAAAGTGGAAAAACACTTTGATACAGTTTTAAGTAATTGTTTTAATCATTTTTTTTTACCCTGAAAAAATCATTTTTGTTCCATCTTTTTCTTTTGAAAAAAAAATTCCAACAAGAATTATTAAGTAGATCACAAACAATAATGAAAGCATTTCTTTCAACATTAAGTTGAAAGAAATGTTGATCTTGTTTAATCATATGTTATAATATTCTATGCACTATTGATTTACTCTACTAGAGGCCATGTTTAACAAAATTTAGTGCATAGTGTAGTTTAAATGGAATCTTTTAGAGACTCTGTATATTCATTTTTATTAAGACTTTCTTCTGAATAAAACAAAATTCAAATATTCTTGTTTCATGAAAATAATTTTGAAAAATTATTTTAAAAATGAAAATTAAAAAAAAGGTAACGAAAGCATTTCCTTCAACTGTATAAATATGTTAAGAGCCAACTACAAATATTATGTTTTAAAGATTCACATTTATCTTATGACTTTTTTGAGAATGAAAAAAAAAAAATCAAATTTTTTGTTTCATGAAAATAATTCATCAAAATAAAATTAAAAGAAACACAAACAGAAAAAATTTCTTTTAATTTCATTTGTCAAGTGCCATTTACAAATTTTCTATGCGCTGTTGATTATCATACATGAGGCAATGTTTACCGCTTTTTAAAGACAATCTATCTGTACAAAAAGTAATATCTGCAAAATATATTTATATTATTTTTTTTTCTAATTAATAAAAACCATCTTATGGAATAGTTTCAGAAGTTACTTAGCACAAGATCAACATTTTAGAGGTTATGGAGCATTAGGATGATTGTCTTTAATTATAATCTTTCTTGAAAATCCTGCATATACATAGGAAAAAACTCTAAACTTGGCTGGGTCATATCTTCTAAAGTAGACTTAAAATTCTCACAAATCTTTTTTGTAAATTTAAGCAGGCATTGTAGATGTTAGGCAAAAAATATTATGAAAACTGAAGTGGATGTATTTTCGATAGACTGACCGTAAGTTACATAGGTGAAAAGTTGTTGATTTTGGGGTCATGTATTTGGGTGAGTACAATAAAAGTTTCTATGAAGTGCAGGCTTAAAATAGTTAAATATTTGGATTCTACACTTCTTATTTGCCTTACATACCAAATTTCAGAAATATTGAAGGTATGGAAGTATTTTTCTTTAATTTTTAAAAACACTGAGATTTGGCGACGTTGCACGGCCTTAATTTAGAGGCAAAATATATACACATACCCTTAAAATCGGAATGGTAAAGTCTAGCACAAAATAATTTGGCACACTTTCCTAACTCATGAAGGTGGAACATGTACCAAATTTCAAGTAATTCAGTGTCAGTGGGTGCAGATTTAAACTTTTTGCTGTTATTTTGACTTGGTGAATTGATTGGAATGTCCCTACAGCAAACTACTTGACATAAAACATCACTCAATAAGGGACTCTTAGACAAAATTTGACTTTATTCATCAGCATAGTATCCTTTTAGGGTGATATACTGATTTTAACGTTTTTCTAATAATTTGATGTCTTTTTTGTAGAATGATTTGTCTTTGGCCTCATAATACGCTTCAGTTTCTGATATCACTTTTTTATTGGAGCCAAATCTCTTTCCCTTGGAGCATTCTTTCGAGGTCTGCACACAGCCAGTTGTCACTGGGAGCCAGATCTGGAGAATAGGGTTGGTGCGGAAGCAATTCGGAGTGCAACTCATGTAGTTTTGCCATCGTTGTGATCAATTTGTGATTTGGTGCATTGTCTTGGTGAAAAGGCACTTTTTCTTTGTCATTTATGGCCACTTTTTGGTGATTTCTTCCTTCAAATGCACTAATAATGCAATGTAATATTTGCTATTGATGGTTCTTCCTTTCTCAAAGTAATAGATGAACAAAATACCTTGTGCATCCCAAAATACGGAGGCCAAAACCTTGCCTGCTGATGTTTGTATCTTTTGTTGCTTTGAACAGCTTTCATCTGCTGCTGTCCATTCAGCTTACTGCCAATTTGACTCCCGAGTGAAGTGGTGGATCCATGTTTCCTCCATTGTCACATATTTACACAAAAATTCCTTTTTCTTGCATTGAAACAGTTGCAAACAACGCTCTGAATTCTCAACATGTTTTTGATTGACTGTGAGCAAACGCGGCACTCACTTTGAACACAACTTTCTCATTCACAAATGTTCAATCAAAATGGTGAACACACTGCCTTCTGATATCTTCAACGTCTCTGCTAACTCATGCAACTTCAATTTATGATTGGCCAAAACAAGTTTGTGGAGTGTTTTATTTTATTTTATTTTTTTTGTGTGTGTGTTCTCCAGGACAACTACTGAATTTGGGTGACCTGAGTGTTCAATATCATTTGTCTGTATGACCATGTTTAAAGTCAGCATACCAGCTCTTAACCATTGTTTCTGAAAGTGCAGAGTCCAAATAACACTTATCAAACCATTGCTTTGCTTGAACATTATTTTTTTTCTCATCAGAAAGCAATGCTTTATTACCACACACAATTCAGATTTTTCCATTGTTTTGAATATTTGCAACACTAGCTTTACTTAAATAACTGTAATTTGTAAACTAATAATCCGATTGGGCTCAAATTTTGACTCATGCCATTTGAAGGTTAGTATTTTATAAAAATTATATGAATTTTTTTATTAGTGGCACCATCTGTCAGGCCTGGAACTTATTCAGCAATGTGTTATATGGCTTTCCTAAGATTTTTAATGATAATATTTCATTGTCAGCAGCAGAGGTTCAGCATGTCACCCATTGAGTCACTTCCTTGTGGGTATAGTCACCCACTAACAGGTAAGTCTTCATCATATGTCAAGAACTCTGCTCACTTCATGGAAAAAATCAGTCATGCCTCCATTTGTCAGATGGTGAGTCTAGATGTAGTAAGCCTGTTTATGAGGGTACCCACTAACAATGGCATGGGATAAGTTGGCTGCAGATCTTTCACTGGAAGAATGCACCAGTATCATAATAGATAACCTGATAGAGATCTTGACTTTCTGTCTGGAAACAACCTTTTTCAGGATGGGGTCTGACATGTACTATTGCCAGTATAGGCTCATGTATACAGGGAATACTCAAAGAAATCACATTAAGATCTACATTCTTAAAGCCATCTCGCTCTGTCAGCTGGAGCTGTAGAATACACCAACTGCACCTCTGCAGAGGGGTAAGACCCCCTCAATGAGGCCACCTGTTGACTATAGGTGGTGACCTGTAAGGCGTTAGGATGGAACCCTGGTGGTTGAGCAGTCATTGATCTGGCGACAGTGGTCATTGGCTTGCAACACACCACTTTGGCCCATACTTGGTCTGACGAATGGTTGGATAGGCCTCAATTGGCTGGCTCTGTCATGTCCTAGCACACGTTTATTTTCTACTGAATGTATTATCCAATCTGCTCTTGTGGAACAATGCCCAACCCTTTATCTTATACGTGCTAGAAGGTGGGGGCTGAGGGTCAATTGGGTTAAGAGGAAAGGACATTTTAACTCTGTTAGATTGAGTTATAAAAACAAGAATTTGGCAGAGGTTCGAAATCTTGCTCTTAATAAAAGTATACTGGTATTGTATCCCCGTCTCAGCCAAGGCAAATGGGTTTCCCTCTTGGTTCATTCCCTTCTCAAGTTGGATTCTGTGGTGGGTGGTGGAGCATAGGACAAGTGAAAAATATATAACAGATATGGCTTTTTTCTTAAACAAAAAATTCAAATGTAATTTAAACAAATCTGACTCTTCAGCTAATGAAAAAGAACCACCTTTTCCTAGATTCATAATCACTGAATCTTACAATGCTCCGATAAATAATTTATCACCCTGCATAAATGAAAAAGTACTATCAACAAACATAATGCCAATTACTGTAAAAAAAATTAAAAAATCAAACTCTGCTTGTCAAGGTGGAAAATAGGAAACATGCTGAGTTTCTACTGAATATGACAAAGTTTTGCAATATCAGTGTCAAAACTAACCCTCACAAATCCCTGAATGTAAGTAAGGGGGTTGTGAGAAGTAAAGAACTCTTCTTATGCACCATTGAAGAAATAAAAAGAGAGCTAAAAAAGCAAGGTGTGGCTGAAGTGAAAAGAGAGGGTTGGGCAATACATACCCAACCCATTGTGATGTTACAAATGCCAAAAATATAGCCACCATGAGGATAATTGTAGAGGGTGTGAAGTGTGCAGTAAATGTGGTCAACAAAATCCTGACTACCACATTAATGACTGTCAATTCCCATATAAATGTGCCAATAGTGGCGGCAATCATCTGGTATACGCAAGATCTTGTGAGAGTTATAGGCAAGAGAAGGCAGTATTAAAAATAAAACACCAGAATAATATTCCTTACTATGAAGCCCGTAAATTAGTAGTCAGTTCTAAGACCACCACATATTCTCAAGCGGTTCAGTGTAACACACCTCCATGCAACAAGTATGAGATGACTGTTAAAATCTTAATCCAATTGGAGCCGGGTGATTAGGAAAGCTTCATTGATAAAATTAAAGCCTCACTTGATACCACTAGAGCTGCAGATACAACAACTACATCAGTGGATCTTGCAGGAAACAAAGAGGAATCATCCGCCCAAACACAGACCCGATTGGGGAAAGCCGATACTGAGGAGAAAATGTCAATAACACCAACCACACGGCTGATAAAACACCTTGTAACAAAATCTCCTACTAAAATTAGATCAAAAGACAAAAGATCCTCAATACAACCTCCCGTTTCTACAAACTCCTCTCCAAATAAAAAAACATTTAAAGACAAACAAAAACCTACACCAAAACCAAAAATACAGAAAATACAGAAACAATGAATAAATCCAGAAAATACAGAAACAATGAATAAATCCTAAAACCCAAAAGAATAAACCAACAAACAGCCCAGAGCAAAGGACTAATAATGAACCACCAAATAACTTTATAGAACTGTCTGGATTAAATACAGTAAAAAATGTCTGACAAAATATTACAATGGAACTGCAGAGGAATTAGAGCTGATTATGAAGAACTGCTACTACTAAATAAATGTAACCCCAAAGTAGTATGTCTTCAAGAAACATTCCTCAAAGATAAGAACCAGTTGAACATAAAACACTTTCAGTCATACAATCCCCTATACAAAAATGGACAGAGTTTCTGGAGGTGTCTTTATCCTCATTAGGAAGGACATACCTCAATAGCAAATCAACATCGACAGTGAACTCCAAGTGATTGCTGTCAAAACTACACTTCACAAACCAGTAAATATCTGCTCCATTTATATACCTCCACATGATCCTATAAATGACAAAAAACTTGATGAACTAATAGAACAAATTCCTAAACCCCACATATTACTAGGTGACCTTAACAGTCACAATACTATATGGGGGGTGTCTAAAAACCAACAAAAAGGGTACTGATCTGGAGAAGGTAATCAATGGCAACAATCTCTGTATCTTAAATAACAAATCTCCAACTTATCTCTACCCCTCTACTGGCTCCTACTCGACTATCAACATCACTCTATCTGATCCTTCAAGCTACACGGATTACACATGGAAGGTTCAGGATGATCCTTGTGGCAATGACCACTTGCCCATAATACTAGAAATCACACAACCTATCCAGGACAACAACAGACCTCCCTCTCGGAAAACAAATAAGGCTGATTAGCAACAATTTAAAATCTTATGCAATAGAAGACTGATTCAAGACCCAAATAGCATAGTTCTAATAAAACATTTCACTGAAACATTAATTGCAATAAAAATGAAACTATACCAAAAACCTCACCCTCAAACAGATGTAACACACCCTGGTTTAACAATGAGTGCAAAATAGCAATCAGACTATGAAATGCTGCCCTCCACAAATTCAAAAAAAGAGCAATCTAAACTGTTCAGCGCAAAGGCAAGGAAAACCATTAAACAAGCTAAAAAGATCAGTTGACAAAATTACATAAATAAACTTAATTCGTCCACAAAACAGTCTGGAAAATGATCTGCAAAATTTCTGGCAAAAATTAGTCTACTCCCCTCAAACACCTCATTAAAAATCATACCCAAGTCACTAATATAAAAGATATTGCCAACACACTAGCTGAGACCTCAGCAAATTCCTTTTCCACAGACTCCAACACAGAATTTCACAAAGACAAGAAAGAAAAACAAAAGCTTAATTTTAAATCGGGCAACACTGAAAGCTACAACGGACTCTTTTCATTATCAGAACTAAAAGAAGCCATCCAAAAATTCCCACAACACTGTGCAGTTGGCCCAGATGAAATTCACTATGAATTTCTCAGACAAAATGCTTAGAATACCTACTTACTACATTAAACGACATTTGGAAAAATAGCAAACTCCCAGAATCATGGAAACTAGCTACCATCATCCCAATACCTAAACCAGAAAAGAATAATCTTTATGCATCAAACTATTGCCCAATAGCTTTAACAAGCTGCCTCTGTAAGACCATGGAATAAATGGTCAGTAAAAGCTAGTTTGGTTCATAGAATCCAATAATTTTTGTACCAACTTCCAATGCGACTTTAGGAGCCAAAGATTATCTATGGATCATGTGGTGAATTAGAAACCTTCATACGAGAGACAATTATACAAAAACAGCATCTTGTAGCAATATTCTTTGACTTAGAGAAGGCATACGAGACTACTTGGAGGTATGGTATCATGAATGACCCGCACAACATGGGTTTGAAAGGCAGACTTCCAACCTTTATCAAAGTTATTTTGCGGATAACAAATTCCGAGTGTGTATTGGTTCAACCCTATCAAATATCCAAAATCATGAAAAGGGAATTCCTCAGGGGAATATACTATCAGTAACCCTCTTCAACATAAAAATCAATAGCATCACCAATTGCTTGAATCCTAGAGTTGATAAGTATTTGTTCATTGATGACTTCTGCATCACCTCTACATCCAAATATATATGTACAGCCAAACGTCAACTACAACAGGGCATCAACAAAATAAACAAATGGGCAATGATAAACAGCTTTAAAATTTCCAAAACAAAAACTCAGTGCGTGCATTTTTGTCAATTAAGAAAAATGCATATCAACCCTACATTAAATCTGGACAGATCAGAAATTCCAGTCATTGTGACCAGTACAAATTCCTCAGCGTTATTTTTTATGAAAAGCTCTCTTTAATCCCACACATTCAATATTTAATAGAGAAATGTACCAAAACATTAAAACTCCTTCGTGTCATAGCCTACAAAGACTGGGGTGCAGACCAGCACACCTAGCTGAAATTATATAGAATCTTAATCCGGTCAAAAATTGACTATAGCTGTTTCATATATGGAGCAGCCAGAAAATCCTACCTCAAATCATTACAAACAGTCTACCATGAGGGATTGAGACTTGTCTCAGGGGCTTTTAGAACGTCCCCAATTGAGATCTTTTATTCTGAACCACCTCTAAAACTTAGATTCACAAAATTAGGTCTACAATATTACTGTAAACTGAAATCTCCACCATCCAATCTGGGTTATGACTGCACTTTCAATCCTAAACAGCAAAACCCATTTGAGCAGGGAGAAAAGACCATAAAATCATTCGGTCTTTGCATGAAATACATACTGGAAGACATAGACATTTCACTAACAAACGTTCATAATACTATATAACTAAGCTCTCCTCCTTGGCTACTAAAGCAACCTGTGGTTATTCTTGATTTAAACTAGCTCTCTAAAAATAAAACTCATTCTCTAACCTACCAAGAGAAATTAAACAACATTCAGGAGAGATATCCCAATCACTTACACATTTTCAGATATTTCCAAAAGCAACAATGGAACTGGATGTGGAGCAGTTTTCAAGAAAACCTTGAAAAGAAGCCTCCATATTTTCTGCCAAAATCTGTTATAAATTTGGCACTTAAATTAGTTTCATCAAGCAATAAGGAAAAGTTCATTATTCCTCCAGTCTCCATCTCTGTTCTGCAATCTCTTAAAAATATAAAACTTGACTTTCCATTCATTGTCAAGCTTCTAAACAAACTCAATTCCATGAACCATAGCAAAAAGATGATATTCTGCTGGATCCCAAGCCATGTAGGAATTCAGGGAAACGATAAAGCGGATTCATTAGCTAAAGCTGCTCTGAATATAAAGTAAAAAAAGTTGGCAACTGTAGTTGAGGGTGACCCGAAGGCTCCTTTTTCAATAGCTACTATGCTGGGGTGTAGGGGAGGGCACTACCCCTTTTCCTGAATTGCTCCATTTTACCCTTGGTAGGTACCTTATAATGCTGAGTGTTAAACAAGGAGGTATCAAGTACCATTTTTTAAAGTCTTTTGTATGACTCTACCTGGGATTGAATCCTGGTCTCCCAAATCATTGGCGAACACTCTACCCACTAGGCCAATGAGCTCTCAATATGGTGCCTGATAAAAAAAAAATCAAACATACCATATACTGACCTTAAACTGAAATTCAGGTAAATAATTACAAAGAAATGGCAACAATTATGGGAGAAAACCCCCCACAATAAGCTCTTCCAAGTACAGCCCATTTTAAAAGAAAGGAAGCTGGATCCTAATAATACCAGATGAGAAGAAACTACTCTTGTCCGACTATGCATTGGACATACTAGATTAACTCACTCCTTCATTGTAAAAGATGAGCCTCTCTAAATATCCACAAAACTAACCAACATTTGACGAAGGTTTTATAATGTTGACAATATAAATAAACTATTTAGAATTATTGACCCTAAGCAGATGTTGAACTTTCTGAAAAGAACCGGCCTCCTATCAAAAATGTAGACTGATGTATTTTCCATTTTTGCAATCATTTAACTATGGAAACAAATTACTAACATTAGATAGAAGTGCTAAAATACCTCCAAGTATTACTGTGTGCAAACAAGTGAGCTCTGGTTTGTCTAAAAATGTTAAACTACAAATTATGTGCTTACAATTCATATATATTTGAAATATATGCGTAAACAGGATTTGGCATGAAATAATTCATGAGAGGTTGATATGCCATAAAACCAAACAAACCAAAACCCTAAAGCCATCATTGTGGCTTTGATATGTAGACGATGCATTCATTCTCGGGCCTCTATCACCCTGTCAGCTGGGGCTGTAGAATACGTCGACTGCATCTCTGCAGAGAGGTAAGATCCACCACATCCCACTCCACTCCAACAAGCATCCTAAACAATCTGATGGTGAGATTTCAGTAATACTGGAGATTTAGATAATGTGGAGTATCTCTTTGTTGCCATCACTCTGAGGTCCACTCTGACCTGGAGTAGTTGCACCTGACAGGATCCTATCTGTGGGTCAAATGGAATAGTTTGACATCTCAACTCAAATGACTTATGCAAAATTGAATTGTTTGAAATAGAACTGTTGGTTGGTCATGTCAAGCCCTCTTTTGGAGGCCTACGAAAGATTTTTGTAGGTCTCCGAAGCAGAAAGCAGTGGTTGCAGAGTCAATCATGCTGAAGAAAGACCTATGTTTTCCCTTTTATCTCTTGGTGAGTAATTAACTTGGGAATGAAAACCTAGAGATCCCAAATTGCTGGTCCCTTTCCTCAGTGTTAGTATACTGAATGTGTAGCCCTGATTTGCCAAGACGAATTGGTTTCCCCCTTGATATTTCCCTTCATAGGCCTTCGTGGTGGGTGGGGAGCTCAGTAAGTGAACTCAGCAAAAATCCCTGTGGATACAAAAAAAACAAAACCCAAGCGAAAAAAACCCAAAACTAAAGCATTTGCATGCAGACAATGACTCTAACTTGACTCTTTTCCCCAAATTTATAGTGCTGGAGTCAATGGAAGATACCCCAATCACAAAGTTATCTCTCTTCATTATCGAAAAGAACCCTTAGCAGTTAACAAAACCAAAATCTGTACAAGGGAATTAATCAACAATACCCTGCTGGTAGAAGTGCAAAAAAAAACTTTCTTAGATCTACCACTAGAACAGAAATAATTTCACAACCTAAAAATAAAAGCTTACCCCCACAACTCCCTGAACTTGTCAAAGGGGATAGTGAAAAGCCCAGATCTCTCTCTTTGTTCTTTAGACAAAATAAAAAGTAACCCCTGCAAACAAGGTGTCACTGATGCCAAACGAATATCTATCCAGAAAAATAATCAAATAATCTCAACAAACACCTATATTCTAAATTTTAACACTCTAAAACCACCTACTGAAATAAAAATAGGCTATTTAATAACAAAAGTTTAAACTTATATTCCAAGCCTACTGAAAATTTAGGCATCACAAAGAAAAGAGTACCAGACCTCGAAAATGTAAGAACTGCAGAGAAACTGGAAACCATATAGACTGTCAACAGCCCCCAAAATGTGCAAACAAAATCACTCAGCAGATTCCAAAGAATGCAAATTATTGAGAAAAGAAAAAAGAATATTAGAAGTGAAACACAAAAAAATATGTTCTGCCTGGAGGCAAGGAAGTTCATTGAAAATTCTCTAGTCACAACTACCTATGTAAACATAGCCAAACCCTGTAGTTAAACAAGAGCAGTAGCCCAGTTTTCAAACAATGGGGTAGCTTCAGTTGACAAAAAAAAAAAAAATCGCATGCGACTAGCAGCCCTTCTTCCGTACACCTCTGGTCAACTCGTTCATTCTGTAGTCTTATGCGCTTTGATCCAGGAGGTAAGTTTCCTTTCTCGCTACACTCCCCCCTGATCTCATGATCATAAATGTGGCAGTCTGGCGGCAGCCGCTTTTGCCGAGTGCTTCCACACAAAGGCACTGGAGGGGATTCTGTCACAGCTCCTTCCTCTGGCGAATTGTCTGATTCTGTATCTTCGGTGTCACACAGTAGGCTTTCTGCCTCGCTCTCAGATGTGCAATCAGTCTTCCTCCTGCGATGTCACACTGTATCACTGGTGTAGATCCATTACGTAGCGGGGTACTCCGTTCACCAAGACGGATTGTGGACTAATCACTTCGGTCACTCGACCTTAGCCAAATTTTGTGGCACATTGATTCTGCGCTGTCTTGAACCACATGCGATTCCCGCCCTGGTAATAGCTGCGTCCAGGACCTGAATACGTTATCGGAGCGTCAACCTCTTTTACACTCACTTCATAATGATAGATCTTATTGGTAGTGGGAGGTGACATGCTGTCTCTGGGGTGTGACATTGTGCCAGTAGACAGACTCCTGGATCGGACAGTGCATTCTGGCTGCAATATGCTTCACTGTGTGGTGACATCACTCTGCTATTCCATTCTCAGCTGGGATGTACGCACATCTAAACTGCAAGTTAACTCCCTAATCATTTGCAAAAGTCCTGAACTTCCTGCTGTAGAAGGCCATGTCATTATCTGTAAGGAGTTCGTGTGGTGAGCCACGTTCAAAAAACACCATCTCCAGCTGGTGAATCACGCTTGCAGTCTTGCCTTACCAATTGCCTCCAAATTGAGAAATGCGATGGGCCACAGTCTGTGAGTGTTAGGAAATGGTGAGTGATGTCCATTCTTACCCTCTGCCAGTTATCGTCTACCTCCAGTTTTCCTTTTTCCCAGTGGACTGGTGCTGGGTCTATGGACTGGCATTCCTCACACGTTTTTATGGCCGTCTTGATGGCCGCTCTTGGTGTCGCTGGGCAAATTCTCCTTATGAAGTGGTACGCCACTTCTGTAGATGGCCATGATTTGGTCTGTGTTCAACTTATCCACGTGAATAGCACCAGTCAATGGCTTGGGTCCATTCTCAATTTCATAGCGGTGAACCACCTCTGAGGCACCCTCGTCAGTCAGTTGGCCATGTTCTTATTTGACGGAACCAATATCATGTACACAGTCAACTTATGCTCCTCCACAAGCTTTTTTTAAAGTGTTCAGCTGCCTTCTGATAATCGTTTCAGTGGTTTCTTTGGTACGCACTTGCATTCTCCCTGTCAGAGTGTCTGATACCCAATGGTGCAAGCACACCAAGTCTGTTTTCACTTGCAGCACCTTGCATAAACGTCCAGTTCGGCTAAGTTAATATGTTGGGCGTCATTTTCAGGTCGCAGCCAGCAGGCATCTTCAAGCACTGTTTCGTGTCTCACCAATGTTACTCCAATTGCTAAGGAACTGGCATTGACCCACACATTCAGTTCCCGTCCATCTACACACCAATCTCCATGGGCTGGATTGTCTCACCGCACAGAATCTACAGTCTCAGATATCATACGCTGCAGCAAGTTGTCCGTCATTTCATCATTCCAGCCCTTTGTGACCGAGCTTGCCCTCTTCTTGAGTACTCCGTAAGCCACATGGAGCCAACCACTCACCAGAAAGTGCCCGACAAGCCTCCCACATAAAGAGAACGCTGCCCGTTGCATGACAATATTGGGAGTGTCTGGAACCCTGCCTCCTCGCTTCCACCGCAATTTACCGTGTTTCATTGTGACCGTCAACCGCAATACTCGTGGTCCATCTTCCAATCGTTCTGGGTCCTTACACTCAAGTCCAAATCTAGCTAGGTGTTCTCTAACTCGGGTCGTGGGCATAACATCTTCATTAGCATAAATGTCGTCGATGTAAGCAGACGCCATGTAGCCCATGGCTTTCATGATGAGAGGAGCCACATTAAGGCTAAACCCTCAACATGTCAGACAGTATCTCTGCCAACCAATCTTCACTGTCTGGAATGGCCAAAGTGTCTTCTGGACACGCAGCTGAAGATATGCCCTCTTAAGGTCCAACAGGGATACATTGGAACGTTTTTTGCCGCCATTCACCCAATTTAGCTACGCAGAAATCTGAGTTGGCTGTAAAAACATCAACATGACAGTTGAGCTGTTGAAAGTCCATCACTGGATGTATTTTTGATTTATGTTGCTGCAATATGGCCATCATGGGGATCAGCAGTAGCCCAGTCTCCAAACAATTGGGTAGCCTCAGTTGACAAAAAAAAAAAAAATCACACGTAACTAGCAGCCCTTCCTCTGTACATCTCTGGTCAACTCGTTCGTTCTGTCAGTCAAAAAAAAAAGCAGTTCACAAAGAACAACAACGACTCGCTCCTGCTGCTGGCATGCTCTTTTATGCAAGTTCTGGCCTATTGAAATTTACATATGTGGTCGATTTCTTCTCATGAGAGACGAGGTCGGCCCACTATAACTTCTACCTCCAGAAGTGGACATATTTTCTAGTGCTTTGATTCAGGAGGTAAGTTTCCTCTCTTGCTACAAACCCACAAACAACTCTACCCAAAATCAAGGAATGATGACTTACTTCAACATGATAAATGTAGTAAAAGAATTGAAGACACTACTTGAATTACTAAGGGAAAGCTTGACCAATTTGATAACTAAGCCCCATGCTGAACCAGATCCAAAGAAGAGCTTTCACTCACACAGCAACCAAGCTGAAGACCAAAAACAAAAATAAAACAAAACTCAACCCAAACAACAAGCTCCAGGCATCCCTCCCATCACTACAAAACCCAACAATCTCCCACCAAAAAAATTGGACAACACTGAAAGCTAACCCCCAAAAAGAAATCTCCTTGGAAGAAGGAATCTAACAAAAATAAACCACAAATCTCACTAATAGAAACTGAAAATAAATTTGGACTAATGGAAACAGAGAGCCAAGAAAGCCCTTCAAATCAGAGAAACCTTAAATACTCTAAAAGCCTCAAAAAATAAATACTTGAAAAGCCTAGAAACTATTGAAATCACTGAATCCAGCCAAATGAAAAAACGAAACACTAAAACCAAAACTACACCTAAACAAAATAAACATCAAACATACAACAAAGATAAAAAAAAGTATGACCCATAAAATGATTCAGTGGAACTGCTGTGGCTACAAACCAAATTACGAGCTACTTCTGTTTATAGCCGAACTTAACCCCACTGCCATGTCTCCAAGAAACCTTTAAAAAAACATAGTAACAAACTTAAACATAAAAAAAATCAACCTTTGAACTCTATGGCTACGTAGGTGATACCAGACAAAGAACTTCAGGTTGAGTATCAATCCTAATTAGGAAAGATATCCTCCATAATAAAATCAACATTCACTTGCAAGCAATTGCTGTCTCGGCAACCCTCCATAAAACTGTCACCATCTGCTCACTATATATTCCACCACACAAACCCATAAATGAAAATGAATTAGACAATTTAATAGAACAACTCCCTAAACCATTTATCTTGATGGGAGATTTTAACAGCTACAATATAATATGGAGAAGTAAAATGACAAACAAGAGAGGCCAGAAAAAATCATCAATAGCAATTATTTATGGCTCCACACTCTGAACTTTCAGACCCACCTTAAACTATCCTCAGGTTCATTTTCTGCCAGAGACCTAACCCCCTATGACTCATCAATCTTTACAGATTATTATTGGAGAGTATACAAAGGCCCCTGCGGCAGTGACTGCTACCTAATAATAATGGAAAACTCCGCAATAAAAAACTTAGAACTATAAATTAAACCTCTGTGATGGAATTTTAAAAGAGCAAACTGGCAATCCTTCAAAAAACTATGCCTTACCACACTAATCCAAAAATCAAATAAAAATCAAGAACCCATAATACATTTTACCAACACCCTCATTACCATAGCAAATAAAACTATCCCCAAAACCACAATAAAAACATAATAAACCATGGTTCACAGAAGAATGCAAAAACATAAGAGAACGTTAAGCAATTCTCAGGAAATTCAAGAAAAACCCCTCATCAGAAAATCTAAACAAATATAAACAACAAAAGGCAAAAAACAAGAACTGTTAAAACATCTCCCAAACGAATCATCAATCTATTGACCTAGCCATGAAGATTATAGCAAACCTCTTCAAAAACTCCAAACCAGAGGAAATCTTAAGCTCTCTAAAAGAAACCAACCCCTTCATCAAAATTTAGCCAAATATAAAACATAAGCAAAACTCATACCCTAAATCCTAAAACATGCACAAAAAACGAAATCAATTTAACCCTTCTTGTATTAAATGACCCACCGAGGTTGATATGCTGTTAAACAAAACTCAAACTCAAAAAGACATTTGATCACTACTGGACAATGTGAACTCAGACCATCAGTATAGTTCGCTATGGTGAAAGAGCTAGACAACAGATTATCCTTCCTAGATGTATTAATAACTTGCTCAGAGCAAGGATTCAGGCCATCTGTGTATCAAAAACTGACCTTTACTGGACAATAAGTAAAGTTGGCGACCTTAGTCAAGGGTGATCTGAAGACTCCCTTTTTAACAGCTACTACACTGAGGTGTTGGGGAGGGTGCTACTCCTTTCCCTGGATTGCTCCACTCTGCCCTTGATCCTAACTATATAATGTTGAGTGCTAAGCAAGGCGGCATCAAGTACGATTTTTTTGAGTCTTTGGTATGACTTGATTTGGTATCGAACCCCTGTCTTCCAGGCCATTAGCGAACACTCTACTCATTAGCACACACTGGACAATACCTCAACTTTAACTCCTACCATTGATATAATATAAAGAAAGGAAATATTCATTGCCTACAACATCGAGCAAAAGCCATTAATTGTGACTACAATCAGGGTTCAATCCCAGGTTAAGTCATACCAAAGACTAAAAAAAATGGTACTTGATGCCGCCTTACTTAGCATTGGTAAGGATCAAGGGTATAAGGAATAGCGCCTTCCTCTTACACCACAGTATAGTAGTTATTAAAAAGGGAGCCTTTGGGTCACCCTCAATTATGGTTGCCAACTTTACTTTTTTATATCACAACTACTCTGGGTAGTTGTTGTGATATAAAAAAAAAAGTGAAGTATGATATCGACTCCAAGAAATGTAGATCAAATGACAGAACAATACTTGAAAACTCACCACAGTCTATTTTTCCTATGTCAAAGGCCTAGCTGAAAAGATTCAAAAGATACATAGTCCATATGATATCAGGATAATATTCAGGAGTGGCATAATGCTTTGAAAATATCTCTTCTGAGTCAAGCCCCCAACAAAATGCAACATGACCAAGAATTGTATGTACTCCATCCCATGGAGTTGTGGTAAAGTATATAAAGGTGAGACATGCTTCCCACTAAAAGTAAGGCTAAAGGAACATTAAAAAGCATTATGTTGAGGTGAAATCAAAAAGTTGGGTATGGCTGACAATAGATGGAAAAAAAGGGAAACCATTTGCCCTTATGGGATAAAGTTAAAGTAATAGATAAAGAAAATTAGAGAATAAGATGTCTTAAAGAAGCATGTTGGGCTACAGTGACCCGTTGAGCAGATCGAGTTTAGAGATGAATATATGGGAACCAGTGATCAAAAAACATGAAAAAAAATTGCAATATGAACTAAGGGAAAAATTTGTACTTAATAGTTGTGAGTAGTCTCTCATGGTTTAATAGAAACATTAGGTTTATAAGTCCCAAAAATTTACATTGAACTGTCCAATAGAGCACATGGTGCAATCGATATAGGTGTTTGGTTGAAAAGTGAAATCATCTGGAGGTTGTAGGTTTGTTCCCAACTACAGGAAATAACAAGGAATACTTACTATAGCTTAACACTTGTACTCGGTCATGGTTAGCAGAATTAGAACAATCTACTTGCATGGATTAAATAAAGGGTTTTGTTTGAAGTTCTGTGGATTCTCAAATTCAACATGAAACACTTGAAGAAAGCCGAAGGACACATTGGGTAAAACTTTGTGAATATAAAGATGAAGACAATAGTCCAAATATTGTAAGTGGTAAGAATTATCAAGCTTCATCTCATAAATTTAGACAAACCATATTATATTCTTGTAAATTTAAAAACAAAATTAGGGTAAATTATGTGCTCAATTAAATAAAAGTTGTTTCAATTTAATTTTTCGTGGTTGATAAATTCACTCACTTAAAAAAATCTTATCAAACATAAAATATTGAACTTTATCAAAATTTTTTATTTTATTTTTCTTATTTTTACTTAGAAGTGGAACTTAATCGAACTGCTCAAAAATTGTTCCCATAATGTTATGATAAAAAACACTGCTAGATGAATAAAAGGTAAATGAGAAGTCATTTAACAAGTTTTCTTTTTTTTTTTTTTTTTAAATGGGTTTCTTATAAAAGTTGTACACAAAACTATTTATAAGTGTATATCACAAAACAATTGTTTATTAAAATCTGCTTTTTAAAATCATTTTGCAAATTAGATATCTGATAGAAATCATTTGTTAGTACATATAATAAATATTTCTCTTTCATCATCTGTATTAACAATTTAACATGCTGTAGACCATTTTAAGAAGTCAAGAATAGAAAGAGTGTATGCTAGTCTTTATTGATGTCTGTTACAGCTTCTCACAAACCAATCCTGGGGCTGTATGCATATCACTTAACTTTTCAACCTAAGTCAAGCAGACCCTAACTATAGCAAACAGAGAATGAGTAGGATACCAACCAGCTTGGTAGCTCTTTCTGTGTCCAACTGCCAATTACTACTTTAATTTGAACTGGCAACCCAGGCTTGGGCACTATTGGCCCCATTATCTCTCATTTTGTTGCTGACTCTTGGATTTTCTTGAACTCATTGAGAATCACTGCTTATGCCAAATATATGGGGTTCTACTTCCAGGTAAAAACTTGCACTTTTTCTGCTCCAGCAACACAAATTGAAGACATTTTAGAAGAAGAAAAAGGTTCTTGTCTGCTGACCTGACTGTACTAGCATTGAAGACTTCAGTTTATAATAGACATCAAAAAAATAATCTTTTCATTTCCATTTTTTAATGTTAAAATGTCCTTTTCCTTCTATTTTATTACTTAGAAATCCCTTTGTTTCTATTTTACTATATTTTAAGATTTGATGACTTCCTAGCTTGTTTTCTAGCTTAATACAATTGTATATACACACACACACACACACACACACACAAAGAGATCCATATATATATATATGATACACATACACATATTTATACAGATATGTTCACACCTACAGGCATATGAATTATTGCATTTGTCAGCATCGATACAGAAACATGCACGGAAATTAGCATTTATCCATATAGATAATATAATGGAATCATATATAGTCTTTTGATGACTACATAAAAAGATCTTTGAAGTAAAGGCCTGTTATTAAAAAAAAGCATACTTTTGTTACATCCTATTGATTGATGATTTAAATTATTATAAGCTATTTATCATCTATTTATTCTTTGTTAGAAATTTATTAATGTTAACCTGCTTTTATAACAAAGCATTAAATTTTACTTTTGTTTCATTAAATTTTTTCAGTTAAGATTTCAAGCTGATTGAATTTCATTTTTTGTTTGTAGTACTCAATATGCTCTTTATTTTTCAATAATCTAAATATGCATATAAATTCTGTTGGAGTGATGAAATTACACTCAATATATTTGATCATGGATGTCTTTTTATATTCTAAATTATTCAATTAGATGAGTTGTTATAAGATATGAAATTAGTCAGATTATCAGGTCTGTCAATATTTAATTTAAAGCATATGGTTACTATGAATTTAAAAAAAAAATTTTTTTATCACAGTTGCTAGAAAGGAAAAAAAAACCTGAAAATGTCCTATTGCATTATATTCAGAAAGCCCATATTTAATTTCCAGTATTCTTTATTTTTAAAAATTAATAAACCTCAGCCCCTATAGTATATAAGGGTATTTTAGATTAATTTTAAATCATATAAGAACAACATTCTACCAATTTTTTTTCTCTTATCTACACTCTAGATTTTTATAATTAGAAAAGCATTTTCTGTTGCATCACCTCTTTGAGTGAAAGAGAGAGAGAGAATTGCATTTTATTATTTGTAAATAAATTGGTTTGCTGATTTTTTTTTTCCTTTTTGTTTTTTCCAATTCAAGATTAATAATTTGCTTGTATTTTTTTCCAGGAAAGGCAAACAGTTTGTAAAATTTGTTAATATGCTAATGAATGACACCACATTCCTGCTTGATGAAAGCCTTGATTGCTTAAAACGAATTCATGAAATGCAAGAACTCCAAGATACTGAAGTATGGTCGACATTAACTAGAGTAAGTATCAATCATTTTAGTTGTTTATGATATTTGAGAATCAGAAAAAAGATTACTGAGAGGAAATGCTTCAGTAGTTTTGGACTTGATATAAAATCAGATTTTTTAAAAAAATCTACTGTGGTTTCACATCCTCAGTATCAGCAATCTGATACTGAGGATGTGAAACCACAGTAGATTAATATAACTTTTGCACAAACCCAACTAGCATAAGTTGATATTGTTAGTTGTCACTTTTCCAAGTATAAATTATGTATTTCATTATGTGGAATTTGATTATTTTGTTGAATTGTACACAAATGGATTTTCTTTCTTTTTTTTTTTTCACTCTGGCTTTTATTTGAATTTTATCATTAGTTTTCTTTTTAGTTAAGAGCAAAGTATATCTGAAACCCCTCCATAAAATAATTCTTTCATCATTTCTCACATACAGTCAGAATATGATTGTCAAGAGCTTTTAAACTGTCCATTAACAGTATAATAATTTCTATTATTCTTATTTCATAAATAGTATTATTCAGTTGATAATTTTATTTGTGTTGTATTTAGACATTTACAATCCTGTTATACATATATTTAAATTTCAGCATAATTTCAGTTTGAATATTTATACTTTGCATTGTATAAAAGATCTTTCAATATTTTTATAACCCAAAAAACAAATTTAAAGTCTCAATTTAGTTTTGTTTAAATATTACATTAAATGAACTTTCACTTTTATATCGTCCTGTCGGCTGGGGCTGTAGAATACGCCAACTGCACCTCTGCAGAGGGGTAAAACCCAATGTTGACTGTGGGTGGCAACCCATAATATTTAAGGATTGAGTCCTTGTGGCTGAGCAGTCCTTAAACTGGCGACCAAAGAGTTCACATGACTTGCAATACTCTACTTTGGCCCTTACTGGGCTAGATGGGCAGTTAGAGAGGCCCAATCTTATCAATCAAGCTAGTCCTGTCAGCCTTCTTTCAAATTTTTGCAAAAATCTGAATTAGAGGATGATGGCTGTAGGGTCAATCATGCTGAGGAAAGACCTTAACTCTTTTCTGTCCCTGGGGGAGTAATTATTTTGGGAATGAAAACCCAGAGACAAAATTAAATTGTCTACCACCAGCATGAGTATATTGACTATGTAGCCTTGATGTTTCAAGAAGAAATAAGACTGCATCTTAAACCACAAAGCGTAACAGACATGAGAATCTCCATACACAAACAAACAAGAATCATAGACACAAATACATAGATACTAACATTTAATAAACCCACAACTCCAAGCAGCATTAGAATAGGTTTCATAAATACAAAAATAGAAACTTACATACCAAAACCTCTAAGATGCCAAAAATATGGACATCCTAAAGATAAATGCACTAGACCACTAATTTGTGGAAAATCAACTCACATAGAATTAGAATGTAAAAATCCCTTTAACTGAGTCAACTGCACAGGAGAATACCCAGCGTATTCACAGGAATGTCAAATGTAGGAAAAAGAATAAAAGAAATAAAATACACAAGAAACATATCCTTTTCAGAGGCCACAAAAATAGTAGAACAAACAAGAAAAATCCAGTTTTGTATATGTAATGAAATAAGGAAACGAGGAAAAGGAAGATACAAAACAAAAATAGGAAAAACTGAACAAACTGATTAACGAATTTAAAAAATCTAATAGAAATACTAAAAACGATCACAAAAGAAACAATCAAGGAACACTTTTCAACAGTTCCAGATGAATGTGAGAGACACAACCAAAATCAGGAAAAATCCCCTAAGCAAAGAAAAGAAAAATCCAAACTAAACAAAAAACACTAATAAATGAACCAATCCCATTATCCAACAGATTCAACCCAATGGACACCATAAAACTCCAAAAGGGACTCAATAAAAAAGATAAATACTAAAGACAACCCAACAGAAAATGAAACAACAAATCCTACCAAAAAAATGAAACATAAGCTACAAAAAGTAGACATAGATCAACTTCAACATTAAAGAAAAAAGAACCCCCCCACCTTGGAAACTAAAAAAAAATTTAAAATGGAAATTGAAATGGACTCAATGCCCACAATTAAAAAGCCAGGGCAACTTTAACAGAAAGCACAGGCCCCCATTGGCCAGGCTGGAAGAGTACATATGAACACAGAAGTGACCAGTGAAAGACCAGGTGGTACATTTAAACTGCCCCCAACCAAATTTGATGCAGTCCCTTCACCAAGAAGCAAGTCACTTATGGAAATGAATAAACTATCCTATGCTCAGGGATCAACAAAATCCGTACAAAGATCCTATAGTATAGAAAGTATGGACAGTTACACATACCACATAGTTTCCAGCCTCAATCTGGAAGGTGTAACAATACTTGAAACCATTTAGCTGGGTGCAAACTGTGAATGTAATGGATGCAGCGTACCTGGACATTCGAAGCGCGCACGGACGTGTCTGGCTTGTAGAGCAGAAGCGAGATTATCATAAAAAATTTACAAATGTGGCACAAGGCCTAAAAAATAGTGGGGGAAGGCTGGTCAACACTATCCTAAACTCTAACTTAACTAGACTCATTCACTGACCAATGCATATCTCCAAAATGAAAAACACCAAAATATCTCAATTAAACATATCACTATCAAACTACGTTCACCAAAACAACACTAGTGCTCCATGGACTTCTAAACTTAATCCTATATTTACAGTGTGAGGGGGAGGGGAATAATTTAATAATCAAAGAAAGCTATATACAAATATACATTTCCCCTAAAAACGAAAGATGAACAAAGTATATACACAGAACGATGGTTAGTATGGGGTCCCCACCACATACTAAAAATTGGCAGAAAGAGGAGTTAACCAGTCGAAAATAGTGCTGAAGGAGAATAAATAAATAAATAGATAAATAAGTGGTAAATAAATAAGTAAACAATGAATAAGGATAAGCACTCCATCGCACTCCTGGAGAACTCCAATTCCTGTCATCTAAAAAAAAGGGGAAAAGAAGGGAAAGCAGAACAAAAGAAGGGGACAAAAAGAAAAAGGGGCCAATGACCTCACATACTCTAGCTAAGTTAACTAAAATAGGACAAACTAAATCAAAATGGCCTAAAATCTAACTTAGCTGGGCTAGGTGGTCATATACTTCTGGTAACCCAAGATCCTTACGTCCCTATGATGTCCAGGCTGAAGATAAGGCTGGCTCCTACCTCACGACTCAAGCGCGCAGCAGTCACCCACCTTTTGCCAAACTCCAGTGAAGAGAGTCTCTTTCTCTCTGACCAGATTTTAACTTTGATTTGGTGCTTAAAAAAGGACACCAGGGTCTGAGAAGAAAAAGACTCATCCTCGTAGAGTTCCTTCTTTCTCGTCGTCCAAATCACGACACGCATAATGCCGAGTAAGCAGAGAAACACATAATGTTCCTGTCTGTTCAACTTCGGTACCACATTGCTGCACACAGAACTGGCTTCCAGGATGAAGAACTTTCCATTGAGGATGCGAACCATGTAGCCTTCAAGAAGCTTGCACAGCGGCTGCATGACCAGGCAGTGAAAGAAGGCGTGGTCCATAGACTTCTCCAAATCACTGCACCGGCCGCACTCTGGTGAAATAGCCTGTTGCGCTGAAAACAATTTCTTGCCGACCCAGAGGGCATTCCGGATGACCAGCCAGGTGAGGGAAGCCTCGTCATTATTGAGACACCTCATCCTGGGGGCCCAAGGCCACAGCAAGCAACCCTCCACCTCAGTGACACTGAGCTCACCAATCAGACCATTGCTAGCGGCCCCCCCTAACTAAACAACGATATAATGCCCTACTCGACAACGGCCGGCTGTCAGAGAGACCTGTCTGCAGCCCAGAGAGTACTTTCAATGCATGTCAACACTCGCGATAGAAGGGTCACTCGTGTCTGGGCAAACGGTGGGTTCTCCCCGTCAGCAGGATGCACACTTCTCAGCGATGGAAAAGATTGTTTAGCGTCTTCTTTCCAGACTCTTCCCGCCACTGTATCTTGTGAACACATCCGGTCTAGGAAAGTAAGGCACAAAGTATGGTGCCACGTCTCAATGTTTGGCACACCTAGATGCCTTCGAAAGGGTGAAGGTAACAGATCTCCCATCGCACCAAAGGAAACCTCTTAGCCCAGACGAACTGGAAAAGGATCCTTTCCAGCTTGAATAGGATGGTGCACTGGATTGAAAGCAGTGAAAGTCGGTAAACGACCAAGGAGTAGATGTGCGAGCAGCATACCTCAGCTCGTCCCTTTAGGGAAAGCCACCTTCGTAGCCACAACTCTGTTGCAGCTACGACCTTTTCCAGTACTTCCGACCAATTTTTCTCCAATTAAAGATCAGGCCCAAACCAGATGCTGAGTATCTTGCACGGGCCGTCTTTCCAAATGAAGGGGGCGGGAAGAGTACAGCCTTTCCACGAGCCCAAATGCAAACCGACAGACTTTTCGCGGTCAATCTTGGCCCCTGTCACAGCTTCGTACCTTCCGATTTCTTTGCTCACCTCCTCTACCTCGGCACTGCTCATTACAAGCACGCTGACGTCGTCAGCATATGCAGTGTACCTGGCTACCTCACGGGAGCCAGGTAATGTGAGGCAGCGTAGGGCCGAGTTCGCTTTTAGCAGAAAGGGCTCTAAAGCAAGAATATAGAGCATAGGTGATAACGGGCAACCTTGACGAATTGATCGAGTCAAAGTAAAAGGCTCCGACCTTACCCCATTCACCTCCACCATGACTCCGGGGGACGCATAAAGGAGATGTATCCAGGTGCGAAAAGCCGGCCGCAGACCAGACAGCCTCCAGAAAAGCATGGTCAACCCTATCGAAGGCCTTGGACTGATTTAAATTGATCAATTTTTCTCCAATTAAAGATCAGGCCCAAACCAGATGCTGAGTATCTTGCACGGGCCGTCTTTCCAAATGAAGGGGGCAGGAAGAGTACAGCCTTTCCACGAGCCCAAATGCAAACCGACAGACTTTTCGCGGTCAATCTTGGCCCCTGTCACAGCTTCGTACCTTCCGATTTCTTTGCTCACCTCCTCTACCTCGGCACTGCTCATTACAAGCACGCTGACGTCGTCAGCATATGCAGTGTACCTGGCTACCTCACGGGAGCCAGGTAATGTGAGGCAGCGTAGGGCCGAGTTCGCTTTTAGCAGAAAGGGCTCTAAAGCAAGAATATAGAGCATAGGTGATAACGGGCAACCTTGACGAATTGATCGAGTCAAAGTAAGAGGCTCCGACCTTACCCCATTCACCTCCACCATGACTCCGGGGGACGCATAAAGGAGACGTATCCAGGTGCGAAAAGCCGGCAGCAGACCAGACAGCCTCCAGAAAAGCATGGTCAACCCTATCGAAGGCCTTGGACTGATTTAAATTGATCAGCGTGGCATTTCTGTCGACTTTTTCTACGATCATGCAAACCAAATGAAGACTGTCCTGGGCGGGACAGTCTGCAAACAGTTTGCTAGGATCTTCGCCAAAATCTTTAAGTCAGTGTTTAACATCGTTAAAGGGCGAAAGTTACTAATCCCATCCCCACCATGTTTGTTCTTACGTAGCAACTTCACTATACCCCTGGTGAAGCGTCTGGGTATGGAACCCTGCCTCATCCAGTTGATATAGATGGCAGCCAGCAAGGGGACAAACATGTGCGACAACCTCAAGTACACTTCGTAGGGCAGTCCAGTCGATTTGCTATTTGGAGGCAGTATTGTTCGGCAGTTGGAGACTGTGTTTTGTGAGAGGGGGGGGGCGCCTGTTGAGCTACTCACAGATAGCGCCACGACCTTCAGCGGAGAGACGTTCTCTAAATTCGCTGAGCGCTGGGGCGTTCAGATGAGATTCCGATGCGCATACATACTGGCTGGCAACGGGATTGTGGAGAGGTCTCACTGTACAATAAAGTGCATTGCCACAAGAACACGGTGTTAGGTGATGGAGGCTGTATACTGGTACAATATGACTCCCAAAGATGATGTGTCGGCTTCAACCGCACCCAGCAAACATGATATACTCATATACAGCCCGTATAAAAGATATTGATGTCATGTTACCACCAGAGTATGCTGGTCCCAGCAGTTACAAGGTAGAGGATAGTATTTGTGTCAAGATCCCTCATAGGCGATGTACAGCCCAGTTCAGAAAGGGGACAATCACAGGTGTGTACAGTCCACATTCGGTCCTTGTTTACAGGACACCTCACCACATAAAGGATGTTCATCCATTGCGAGGAGCAGACGCCACTAATTGCAGCATCACTTCCTTTGAAGACAAAGCGCCGATGCTGTATTTACCATGGGAGGATCCCGCAGCATCTGAAAGCGATCATAGCGACCGTGGTCAGCATGGGCCCGGAGACACATCCGAGGATGAAGATGTTGCCGAGAGAATTCTGCTCAGATGAAGTAGCAGACTAAAGAGACCTGCTCCATGCTGTATGTTGTGTGATTCCAAAATCAGGGAGAAGTGTGAATGTAACGGACGCAACGTACCTGGACATTCGAAGCACACACGGACGTGTCTGGCTTGTAGAGCAGAAGCAAGAAACAGATATGGCTGCCTCAAGCATATTTGACGATGGGAGATCTCGAACCAGCAAGAGGTAATTTGCATGTATGCAAATTCTTGTGAGACCTTGCGAGCGTAAAATATGCATGGTGACGGCTGGAAGTGATGATTTTTTCTGTGTGAGTCGACCGACGAAAAGTGTTGTTACAACTTGGAGAAGGAAGGAAGGAGAGAGACGGAAGGAAGGAGAAAGTGGGAGAGAGAGAGGGAGAAGGAAAAGCACAGGACACGAGGGACAGAAGCGCTCGAGTCAATACGCCCTGAAACTGCCTTGCAAAATCCATCGCAGCATACCGACACACAGAATTGGTGGAAGTCGTGGGATTCGGTTATTGTCTCTAGTGTGAGGTGTACATGGACGAGAAAGGAGTTTTTGAAAGTAAATCCAAGAATCAATTTCACGATATTCTTTACGCCCGCTCTTGACAACATACTACACGAACAAATGAGCTCAATCCCTTTTTTAAATATTACTTACAATCCATCCACTTAAAAACGGAATTACTGACAAACTAATCTCTCACATATCCTGTATATTTATTTAAATGTGTGCAAACAAATGACTGATGTTGAATTGTTGCTGGTATATAGCAGTGTTCAAGATTGTGTGCAAACTGATGATTGAAAGTGAATAGAATGGTTTGTATTGAATGGAAATACTTGAAATCATTTGACTGTGAAGAAAAATAAGCTTGAGCTTGATGAAAAATATTATTAGCAAAATGTTTACAAATCATATGTGAAACTATGTGCAAACAAATTGCTGATGTTTGTGTTGTGTAGCAGCAATGCTCGGAGCCATTTGTTTATGCCGCTCTGTCGGCTGGGGCTGTAGAATACACTGACTGGACCTCTGTATCATATACATTTGCAATAACACTCATAGCTTCCACATTTTCCATAGCTGTCTCACTTTCCACAAGCTCTTCACCTTTTACGACATCGATATCGGAGGACAAAATTGTTTTACAAGTACCAGCCTCATCTTGCATAGCACTTTCAGTTGTTTTTAGCAGCTCCTTTAAGCCAAGACATTCCTTCTCGATACAGCACTTAATAAGTAATACTTCTTTAAGAACTACTCGACGGAATAAACAGAATTTTGCACCAGAGAATATGAGTGCTATAGAATTTTTCCACAAACTTATCCATTTCCCTACTTAAGTGGCCAACATTTACAGGAAGGTTCAAAGAGTAAGGTAAATTGGGAGAATGGGATTTTTGCTTGCCAGGTTTTGCTTGTTCACTTGGTTATGATTCTTCTGTAACCAGACCCCAAGGATTACCATCTGTTTGAATTTGAGAAAGTTTCTCTTGAGCCACAGAAAGTTCCCTGATGAAATCTGTTTTGATTTTTTCTGTTATATTGGCTGACGTATTATGCTCTAGAAAATAAGGATCTTGAACACATACAAGACTCATTCTAAATGATTTCATTTGTTCTTGATTCTCAATTTCTGATCTTGACAAAAGTTTTCCTGTTTTAGGAGATATAACAGGATCCTGACTAATCTCAATTTCTTTGGTTGTATGACCTGCCATGTGCGATGTCGACTCCACCACCCGTAAATCTGCAACAGCTGTAGATGGGTCATCGGTATGCCCAGACACAGGTTTGGTCATGTTAGGTTGAGCTCCCAAAAACTCCCTCACTTGTCGATCGGTGTCGACTTCAGATGGCAGCTCTTCCACATTTAAATTGGAATCCTGTGTGTGTTCCAGGACATCCAATTTAGCTTGGGCGACGTCAATTTGTCATTGCATCCTCATTCTCTCCAAGTCCGCCTTGTGCTTTGCTTCCACGTCAATGTATTTTAGCTTTGCCTTGAGAGCAGCAGCTTCAACCATTGCCTTGGTTGATTTTCTTGAAGTACGAGACAGGTGAGATGATCTAGAAGTACGTGATGAATGACTTCTCGATGTTCTGCTGGAATTTCTGGATGCAGAGTCAAATTCCAAGTCCCGCAGACAGGAAGTAATGTTTCTCAGAAGAGTATGATGGTCATTTGCTATTCCATCATACTTGCCCTGAAATTCTTCTAGGGTTCTCGTGCCATCTGCTGCCTTCCCAGTACTGTCGGTGAAGTATGCATCTATTGTGCTATACGTAGCTTCGAGTCTGCTCATGATGTCCATTAGCATGTTTCGGCCGTTCCTTATTTCCAGTGTGTGTTTGGAATCCAACAGGAGCACCTAAATTTCATTTGCCTGTTTCCGCCATTGTGCAATGGTAGCAGTGAAATCCTTTGCAAGGTTTTCAAGTTTCCAGTAAAAACCCTTGTCAGTCATTTTGTGAGTACGGCTACCTTGAAACAGGGAGCCTCCCTCGGGCTGTATTTTTTGTTGCTGACCTTCCATCCTGGTAGAGTACTACGTTTGAATATTACTTTCGCAGCAAAAATTACAGCAAAATGTACAGGCAAAATGTACAGCAATAAAAAGTACAGGTACAAAAATAAACGGTTGCTAAACAAATTCACAAGAACAAAATGACACCTAATAAACAAATTAACAAATACACAAATTCCAACCTAAATACCGAAGCATGCATGCACAATAAGGGAGAGAGTTATTGCAAGAACGGGAAAAAATGTGCCCACATGGATACGTAAATGTCCTCAAAAATAAAGTCCGTTACTGATAAATTTCACTGAAAATGTCCTAGTTTCTGAAATAAAAAATGTGGTGCGTATTTCCACAGAGAAAATTTCGAGCATTTGCTGTAACAAAAAAATGAATGGGTAACGAATATTCTTCCAAAAAAGTGTTAAAAAATGTCTGCAGTAAATATGAAATGAAACACAAAAAATTTTCACACAAAATGTTCAAAAATATTCGCAGCAAATAAAAAAAAATTAAATAAAGTACATGGCAAGTACTCTCATAGAAAAATACTTGTAGTGCCTGAAAAATAAAGTGGTAACGAATATATTCATCCTCAAATAAAAGTTTAAAATGTCCACAGTATGTTGAATGAATGGGTGTCAAAAATTTTCTCACCCCAAAGAAAAGGTCCAGAAATATTTGTTTCAAAATAAATTCAAATTTGAAAAAATCATATATGGCGCATTTATTCCACACAGAAAAAATCCTTTATATCCAAACCTGGGAATTTTTAGAGTTCGTTTTGCACGTGTACCGGCTACCATTCTAAAAAACAGCCAGAGTTTCACTATTCATTTTGCACGTATACTGGCTACCATTCGCAAACACAGCCAGTTTCACTGTAACGTTTCGCACATGTACTGGCTACCATTCGCAAACACAGCCAGAGTTTCACTGTAACGGTAGCACCATGAGGCAAAAAATGAGGTAAAAGGCTTGACTAGTAAAGAAGTTGTCTATTCGCCATGGGTCCTCGTTCCTTGTTTAAACCCTTCTTTGACCGTGAAACTCTGTTCGCCTCAAAGAATGCCCCCTTCGCAAAGTCCAAAATCGCAGCTGTCAGGCAACACGTGTGTTCTGCTTGGAGAAATGGTTATAAAATGGTCAACCCTTCTGACGGTGTCACGTGTGTGACTGGTTGGTGTACAATGGTAATGTGTACCCAACTCTGGCTCGTACCAAACAAGGGGGATAGCTCCCTCATTTACACCACTGAATGAATTAAAGAAAAGCGACAAAGGTCACTGGTACAACCTCCAGACATTAACAAAGATATAAATGAAAATGAAACGAAAGATATTACCATTAAAAAACAAAACCCAACTAAAAGAATTACTCAAACATAGCCCACCCCAATAATCACATCAAATAAATTAGAAGAGATGAAGAAATGGATATTGAAAATAAAACTCTAACGAACAAATCTTAACCAAAAAAAGTCTCAAAAATCTAAACTAAATGAATAAGATAATCCAATGGAACATCAGAGGAGCAAGGATCAACTACTGTGAATTGTTACTACTTATCACAAAATACTGCCCAGCAATCATATGCATCCAAGAAACTCACCTCAAAAACAACACCTCCACCAACATGAAAAACTGTTATTCGTACAACTATATTAAACAGCACACTGATAGACCTTGTGGCGGATCATCTATAATTATTAACAACAACATTCCTCACAGCGAAATTACTCTAAATACAAACATGCAAGCAATCGCTATATCAGCAACCCTCCACAAAACAATAACAGTGTGTTCAGTATATATATTCCTGCAAATGAAGAACCCAAGGAATTGGAGCTGAACAAGTTAATAGAACAACTACCAAGACCCTTTGTTATAATGGGGGACTTAATAGCCATAATGAAATCTGGGGAAGTAAGAAAACCGACAAAAAGGGCAAAGTAATAGAATCTTTATTAAACCAACAACAGTTGTACATGTATAACAATAAATCCAACATATATCTGCACCCAGCAACAGGCACATATT
Source organism: Sepioteuthis lessoniana (assembly GCA_963585895.1). Classification (NCBI taxonomy): domain Eukaryota; kingdom Metazoa; phylum Mollusca; class Cephalopoda; order Myopsida; family Loliginidae; genus Sepioteuthis; species Sepioteuthis lessoniana. The sequence continues at coordinate 84,465,087 of OY757904.1, read as the reverse complement.
CTGCAGTAGACCTGTCAATATGTGACCCTTCCTTGTTTCTAGATTATGATTGGAAAGTACATGACGACACCTGTGGAAGTGACCACTTTCCGATTCTATTAGAAAACACCACTGATGACTTGAGTAAAAGAACTCCAAGCTGGAACCTAGGAAAGGCTAACTGGGATGGATTTAAAACTTCATGCCTTGCCCAACTAACCCCAGAAGTCAATATAAACAATGCAGAAAACATTTTATATTTTACGAACACACTGTTAAACATAGCTGAAGAACATATACCTAAAAGCTCTACCTCTATAAAGTACAATAGGCCATGGTTCAACAAAGAATGTAAAATTTAAACACTTACAAAAACAACCAAGCCAAAGCCTGAAAAATCATCAAAGACTCCAAAGGAAATACATGGAGAAATTATGTTGCCAAAATAAATAGTAACACAAAGCCAAAAAAAGTATGGCAGATGATTCAGAAAATAACTGGCCAAAATAACAATACTCCTACAAAACACCTCACTGACAATAATCTGAAAATCACAGATGAGAAAGATATAGCAAATCATCTCGCCAAAACTTTCTCGCAAAATTCATCCACAAAAGTTTTCAAATCATCAAAACAAAAGCAGAAAAAGTTAAAATCAAATTTCAAAGCAAAAACACTGAAACTTACAACCAACCTTTCTCTATAGCAGAACTAAAAGAATCCCTCAACAAGGCACACAATACAGCAGTCAGACCCAACAAAATACATTATCAGTTCCTGAAAGAATTACCCAAACCATCTACAAATTTCCTCCTACAAATCTTCAATGATTTATGGAACAGCGGTGACATACCTAAAATATGGAAAGAAACTACAGTTATACCAATACCTAAACCTTTCAAAGACAATACAAACGCCAAAAACTACAGACCCATTACTCTTAGCAGTTGTGTCTGCAAAACACTAGAAGGAATGGTAGATGCCAGATTGATCTGGTACTTAGAAACCAATAAACTAATAACAGAATTTCAATCTGGTTTCAGAAGCCAAAGAAGCCCTATGCATCACCTGATTCGATTAGAAACATTCATCAGAGAGGCTTTTATTAAAAAAGAACATCTAGTGGCAGTTTTCTTCGATCTCGAAAAAGCATACGACACAACCTGGAAGTATGGCATTGTAAAAGATCTGAAAAACCTCAGATTAGAAGGCAGAATGCCAATATTTATCCAAAACGTCCTTCAAGATAAATGATTTAGAGAAAGAATGGGAGAGGTTTTCTCTGAAGAAAAACAACAAGAAATGGGTGTACCTCAAGGCAGTGTATTGTCGGTCACGCTGTTCAGTATAAAAATTAATAATATTGGGAAAAACAAATAGTGGATCAAACTGTGTGTTGTATGTGGATGACTTCCTGATCTGCTAGAGCAAGAAACATGAATCATATAGAAAGACAACTTTAAATATGCCTTGATAAGCTCCACAAATGGACCACGGAGAATGGATTAAAATTTTCAAAAGAAAAAACAAAATGCATTCACTTTTGCAACCAATGTAAGCTCCACCTAGATCCAGTACTGAAAATTAACCACACTGAAATACCAATTGTTGAACACTACAAATATCTAGGAATCATTTTTGACCGCAAACTCTCCTTCTGAGAATTAATTTTTATTTATCGCGGACTTTTTATCCTCATCTTGGTATTATTTACCAACCCCTCCGCTCGGGCAGGATATGACACAAGGTCAGTTTTTAAGCGGAGTTTAACAGGTTTGAATTCAGAGTTTTCCTTCTCCTAGACTAGTTGCCTCACCAAGGCTGAAGAACCTAGTCCGTCCTACTATTTACCCATAGCTGGAGGGAGAATAAGGGGTTCATACCTTTCCCAAGGGTATTTGCCCGAAAGTGAACGTAATAGCGCGACTGGAGTACGAACTCGCGTACTACGATTCCGCAGTTCATCGCTTTAACCATTACACCACGAGGACACCCCAAACTACCCTCATCTTGGTAGTTTTTTTTGTGTTGTTTCTTCTTTCACTACGTTTTGGCCAAATTTCACCTCTGGCCTTCTTCAGGTGATTTACCGCGACCTCGAATAGGAATGCTGAGTCTTGTAACCGATTCCCCAGTAATTACTGCCTTCCATAGTTGTTGTCTATCGCACCACGTTTTTGACCAAGTAAACCTCTGGCCGGCTTGAGTAGAATTTGAAACCGCTATCTTCTGACAATGCTCACCTGGAACCGTAGAGACTCAACGCCTCTATCCGCTGCACCACAGGCCCCGAAGGGTGATCAAGGATGGATTTTTTGGTCTTATAAATCCTTATCTGGTCTTCCAGAGTCAGGTCCGTACCGAATTTTTGTACTTGTCTTTAATTGGAATCATTTTGAGATGAGGCTTCTTAATCTGAGAATTAATTTTTATTTATTGCGGACTTTTTGTCCTCATCTTGGTAGTTTTTTTTTTTGTATGTTGTTTCTTCTTTCACTACGTTTCGGCCAAATTTCATCTCTAGCCTTCTTCCACGGGCCCCGAAGGGCAATCAAGGATGGATTTTTTGGTCTTATAAATCCTTATCTGGTCTTCCAGATAAGGATCTTCAGGGCCTCCGTGGCGCAGCGGATAGAGGCGTTGAGTCTCTACGGTTCCAGGTGAGCATTGTCAGAAGATAGTGGTTTCAAATCCTACCCAAGCCGGCCAGAGGTTTACTTAGTCAAAAACGTGGTGCGATAGACAACAACTATGGAAGGCAGTAATTACTGGGGATACGGTTACAAGACTCAGCATTCCTATCCAAGGTTGCAGTAAATCACCTGAAGAAGGCTAGAGGTGAAATTTGGCCAAAACGTAGTGAAAGAAGAAACAACACACAAAAAAAAACAAAAACTACCAAGATTAAGAAGCCTCATCTCAAAATGATTCCAATTAAAGACAAGTACAAACTCTCCTTCATTCTACATATCAAATACTTGAGAACAAAATGCATCCGAACCATACAATTACTTAGAACTATAGCACACACTAACTGGGGAGGAAACAAAGAAACATTATTAAAATTATATCGTTCATTAATCAGATCAAGACTCGATTATGGCTGCTTTATATATGGAGCACCCAGAAAGACATACTTGAAAGAACTAAACACTATACACCACTAAGGACTTAGACTAGCCCTTGGAGCATATAGCACTTCTCCCATTGAAAGCCTGTACACAGAAGCAGATGAACCACCTCTTACACTCAGACTTGAAAAACTGGCTCTCCAATACTCTACAAAGCTGAAATCTTGCCCATCCAACCCAGCTTATGACTGCACCTTCAACCCAAAATACAAGCAACACTTTGAAAAAAAAGAAAAAACAATAAAACCTTTTGGCCATCGGATGATGTCGATCCTACAAGAATCAAAAATACCACTAAATAATATACATGAAAGTATTTTTCCACAAACACCAGCCTGGATCATTAAAACTCCCAAAGTGAGTCTCAAACTGAATGAACATTCCAAAACTAAAACCCACCCCAGCATTTATCAAGAGAAATTTTACAATATTCTCTAACACCACCCCAACCACCTCTATGTCTTTACGGATGGATCCAAGGACAATGGTAGGGCAGCGTGCGTGGCTGTTTTGAACAAAACAGTTCTTAAGAAAGCTCTTCCAAGGGAAAGCTCTATCTTTACAGCAGAAGCCCATGCAATAGATCTAGCTCTCAACATCATCTCGAAGAGTAAGCATAGGAAATTTATAATATTTTCAGACTCACTCTCCGTCTTGCTATCATTAAGAAATAAAAAATTTCAGAACCCTCTTATCATCAAACTGTTGAGTAGATTAGACTCAATGTCAAATAGAAAAGAAATAATTATATGCTGGACCCCAAGCCACATTGGAGTGAGAGGGAATAAAAGAGCAGACTCGGCAGCCAAATCGGCCTTAGATCTGACACCCGATGAATCCAAGATCCCATATACTGACCTGAAACCAACAATTAATAAATTCCTTCACACAAAATGGCAACAACAATGGAGCAATAACATCCACAGTAAACTCTTCCAAATTCAGCTCATCTTAGGAGAGTGGAGACCAGCATCGAGAAAATCAAGAAGAGGACAAGTTGTTATATCCCGATTGCGAATTGGTCATACAAGGCTTACTCATTCTTTCATTTTGAAACAGGAACCACAACCACAGTGTTTAACCTGCCAGACAACTTGCACAGTTAAACACATTCTTAGAGAATGCAGAGCTTTCGCTGTTATCAGAAAGCGATTTTTCGAAGTAAATAACTTAACCGATCTGTTCGAGAACGTCAAAATAGATGACATTCTGTCCTTCTTGAGAGGGAGTTGTACCAAAAAATATGGCAACTTAAAACTGGTTAATCTTATGCAAACAAATGAAATCCTGCTAATAGAAAATTTTACCTACCTTAATATTTGTTTTGAAATCTTTGGTTTGATATGTATGTTTATATAGATTGAATTTGACGTTAAATGACCTACAAAGGTTGATATGCCATAAAACCCAAACAACCAACCAACCAACATTTGTTTGTGTTGCGGCAGATGGGCTCTGGTTCATTTGGAATATTATCTAAGTATTCATTTGTAAATCTTAAGTTTAATTTGTGTATAAATGAAGTTTGGCATTAAGTAGCCTGCAGGAGTTCTTGTGCCATAAAACCAATCAAACCAAATTTTGAGTTTTTTAAAAAAAAACTCCACTTTTCACCAAAATCTGACCCACAACTTTTTCACCAATATCTGGCCAAATAAAATCAAAAACTATCATAAAAACCTATGCCCTAAAACCCACATAGAAGACAAAACCAACCTAACCTTTCTTGGCATTAAATGATCCACTGAGGTTAATATACTGTTAAACAAAACTCAATCTCAATTTTACCCAGTCAGCTGGGGCTATAGAATACACCGACTGCACCTCTGCAGAGGGGTAGGACTCCCCCAATGAGTGTCCTGGATATGACACTAAACAATCTGATGGTGAGGTTCCTGTGATGCTGGAGGTTTGGGGAATGCGGAGCACCGCTTCATTGCCATTGCTTCAAGGTCCCCTCGAGTCCGGAATGGTTGCATCTGATAGGGCCCTATCTATGGGTTAAATAGGACTAACTGCATCCTTATGCTAAACCGAATCGTTTGAATTAGAACTGTTTGACTAAACTGAATAGCTTGAAATAGAAATGTTTTTGACAATTAAACTGTACTTACATTTAAACTGCGTGCTTATGCTAAACTGAATTGTTTGAAATGGAACTGTTTTTGACATTGAAACTCTACTTACACTAAACTGAAGTGTTTAATATTGAACTGTCTTGACATTTAACTGTGTGTAAACAAAATCTGTACTTATACTAAACTGAATTAACTGAATTAGAACTGTTAGACTAAACTGAATAGGTTGAAATGGAAATGTTTTTGACAAACTGTGTACTCATGCAAAACTGAATTGTTTGAAATAGAACTGACTATTTGCATAAAAATGGATTTGGCGTTAAATAACCTACAAAGGTTGATATGCCATAAAACCCAAACAACCAACTGTCTTACAAAGAACTATTTTTGACTCTTGAAATGCGTACTTATGTTAAACTGAATTGTTTGAAATAGAACTGTTTTTACATTTTACAGAGTGTAAACGGAAACAATACTTATGCTAAACTGTACTGTTTGAAATAGAAATGTTTATATGTATAAAATTAATTTGGCATTAAATAACCTCAAATGGTTGATATACCATAAAACCAAACTAAACTCAATTCTCTTTTATTGCTCATTATTTCTTTTATTCCCATTTTCATTAAATAGAATTTTAAAAGATTTGTTTTCAGCATATCTACTGTATGTTTTATTTCATGTTTCAGGAAGAACAGCAATCTCGTCAACGACAGCTTTCTATGGATGAACGACAGTGCAAATCCTACCTCACTTTAGCTACAGAAACTGTAGAAATGTTCCATTATCTCACTGAACAAATTATTGGTCCATTTCTCACACCTGTAAGTTGTTTGTTTGTCTTTTTTCTTTATATTACTACTGTACGTATCAAATTCTGTTAAGACTTCTGAATCAAAACTGAGCTGTAAAAATTTCTTAATTTTCATCGAAGAAAAGAAAATGAAAACTTTGTCCCGATAAAATTCTTTGCAGATTATTATAATACTGTCAAAATGAAACTTTATTTCAAAACACTAATGGCCAGGTATTTAGTGCTCCCACAATATTTTAAATTTCGATATAACCTGTGAATAACATTACTCAAGAGGGAAAAAAACAGAGTATGTAAGAAATTGCTTGAAACATTTTCGTACAATTCAAAAGAATTAGTACATTTTTATTTAATGTATTTTTAAAAAAAAGAGAGAGAGAGACCTTTGCAATTGTAGGTTTATTAATTTTTTAAAAATGTTTCAGAACCAAAGAATAATGTATTTTCCTATTGAAAGTTTACTTGAATATAAAAGAAACAAGTTTTATTCTATATAATTTTTTCCCTTATTTTCATATTTTCTTTCAGGAATTAGCTGATAGACTTGCAGCAATGCTGAACTTTAATCTTCAGCAACTTTGTGGCTCTAAATGCAAAAACTTAAAGGTTAAAAATCCTGACAAATATGGTTGGGAACCTAAAAAATTACTTGATCGTCTCACAGATATTTACTTACACTTAGATTCAAGTGATGAATTTGCCATGGCTATTGCAAATGATGAGGTACACCTTACTTTTACTTTCGTCTTTGCTTTTTCTTTGAAATCAAAACAGTATATACTACTTGCTTTTTCATCAGTGATTAAAGTTACTTTGTTTCTCTATTTGTTTTTTCTAGCGTTCCTATCGTAAAGTTTTATTTGATGATGCTATATCCAGATTACAAAAAACTTGTATTAAAACTGATCGGGATATTGAGCAGTTTCGACAACTACAGCAGAAGGTTGAAGCAATAGTTGATCAAAAGCAACGTGCTGAAATTGATTTTGGAGAAATACCTGATGAATTTAAGGGTTAGTGTTATTTCAATTTTTGTTTTCTACAATGCTAATTGTGAAGTTTAATACTTTGTAAGAAAAATTGACTTAACTCCATATTAATTTTTTTCTTGATTACAAGAAATTGTTAGTTCAAAAGCGTTTGAATATCAAGACTTTGTAAGTAAATGTTTTGTGTAGATTTTGTCTCTGGATTGAATAGGAAGAAAAAATTTACTGGAAGTTACCGACTCTTCATTTAAAAACAAAATCAACACTCTGAATGACTTCACCTTGAAATCAATTATTTCCTAAGCTGATACAAGACTACATTTAGAGGTTACTGTTCTGTAAATGTCCAATGTTAAAATACTTGAAAAATCTGGCATATACATAAATATAAAGCAAAATCGGTGTAGTTTTTAGATGTCAAAGATGTAATTTCACCAGTAATGAGTTTTAAATCTAAAAGTTTTAAATGCTTTTTCCTCTAAAAGGAACATCTAGTAATGATAAAACCCAGTAGAATGTTGCTTTTGATAGTCTCCTGTAAATTGAAATGAGAATTTTTTTCATGTAAAAATTCTTTTATATTTCAAATTAGCTGTACATGTGGAAATTCCACAGAATACATAAATAGTTGCATGAATTTAAACTATAAATAACATTGCCCAGTTGGCTGGGGCTGTAGAATATACTGACGGCTTCTCTGCAGAGGAGTGATCCCCCCCCCCACGAGTGTCCTGGATACAACACTAAACAATCTGATGGTGAGGTTCCAGTAATGCTGGAGCTTTGGGGAATATGGAGTACCCCTTCATTGCCATTTCTCCCAGGTCCACTCTCAACCATAGTGGTAACACCTGATAGTGTCCTATCTGTGGGTCAAATAGAACTATGCTGTGTATGTGACAGTGAACGAGAGTCAAATGAAGATTCCAGCAGAAAGAGGGCAAGACTTTGTTTGGTGTGTAAAGCAGAGAAATAAGATGGCTTATCTTAAATTTGATGTTGGCAAAAATCGAGAAAATGTAGAATAGTAGTGAGCGGAATGTGTAGAGACTAGGCCTACATCATATGCAAATTTTTGTTGCATAAAAGTAGGCTGTGAGATAAACACCACGACGAACACCAGAGAGCAATCGATGAATTGGAGAGAAGAGAGAAAGAATGGACCAGACGAACGAGAAGCAAGTTGGAAGTTAAGATACTCTCCCCGTAAAACAGCGAACTAGTATTATTGACCCCCTCCCCCTCAGAGACAAACAATTTTTATTGAAAGGCGAATACTGTAATCAGTTTCAGCACAAGATATTTCGGCTTTCGCCATTCATCAACCATGACGAGCAAGGCATTCGATATTCGGTTAATTCCAGAGTTCAGTGGCACTGTGATGGAAATACCTATTGTTGAATGGCTAGAACACGTGGAGATGGTCTGTGAACTAAGTGCTATGGACAGGGTGGAGCACGTACTACCGTTATGACTGCAAGGTGGTGCCCACGCCATATATCGGCAACTGAGCCAGGAGCTGAGAACGGACCCAGAGGAAATAAAGAGAGCCCTAATGACAGCATATGCTTTCAACGCATTTGATGAATTCATTGCGCTGTGACTTCAGGAAAACGAAGCACTGGACGAATTCTTGGCAGTTTTACATTGCCTGACTCGGTTGGTTGGGGAATCGTTGCCCGAAAGCTGGATGACATGCATGTTTATATCAGGACTACTGCAACATGTCAGACAACTTCTCCGGGCATCATCCAGACCATGACCCTGGAGTAGCTTCTGACCCGAGCTCGCGCCGTTATGACTGATAACCAAGGTCAAATAGACCCCATCGTCATGACCACACAAGCAAGTCAAAGCAATGTCAGAACCTTCCCAAAGTTGGACCCCCGTATGTTCAACTGCAACAGTCAAAATCACTTAGCAAGAGATTGTCTGAGCAGAAGACAAGGAGAGCATGTACGGTGTTACTGTTGCAATAAAGCAGAATATTTAGCATGGGACTGCCCAGGAAACGGAACAGAGACCAGATGGCATCGATCTCGTCTCCAGACAACTAATAAAGCGCTGCCAGTCATTAGAGTTCACGCCAATGGGACACCTTGCACGGCACTCCTTGACTCTGAATGCTCTCGAGCCATTGTAAATGCGAGGCTCTGCCATGTTTGGAAGAAGAGGAGTGTCAGAGTGACCACTATAAGCAGCAATTCAACCAAGTGTCATGGAATAGGACAGTGAAAGTCCGCACAGGCACAGAGAATTCTGCTGATATCGAAGCACTAGTAGTTTGACCTATTGCTGGGCTATGACGCTATCAAAGCTTTAAGTGGTATTCTAATCACACGGAGGGGAACAGTAGTTTTGTGAAGAGGCACTCGTCTGTGCAGCACTCAAAATTGACCGACCTGACTTTAGTGTCAAATTTGACCAGCGAAAGAAAGTGAGAACCACCTCATGGAAATGGTCAGGAGAGAGTGAACTGGCCAAGCTACAAAACAGTGTAGCTGAATACCACGTGCCCAGTCAAACAAGACTGGCATATGAAAAGGAGCTCCATGCATGGATTGATGCTGGCTGGCTGATTCCCTACCCCCATAAAAAACTCGGACCTCCGAAAGGCCTGATTCCTCTAATGGCGGTTGTGCAGCAGAGCAAGTCAAAAGTGAGGCCAGTAATGGACTATCGGGAACTCAACCAATATGTCAACACATTTATGGCTGATGCCGATGTTTTTGCTAGCAAACTGCGGGAGTGGCACCAGCTTGGACCTAATGCGTCTTTGCTCGACTTGAGAAGGGCCTACTTGCAGGTCCAGGTCAGCGAATCCTTGTGGCCGTTTCAAACAGTGATGTTTGCCAGCAAGAGATACTGTCTCACCAGAGTGGGCTTTGAACTAAACGTGGCACTGCAGATAATGAAAGCAATTATTAATGCAGTGCTGTCTCAAGAAGAGAAAGTGAAGGGGGGACATCCGTGTACCTTGATGATATCTATGTGAATGAGGATATCGTGTCATCACTACACGTCAAAGTGAAACTAGCCCAGTTTGATTTGATTTGTAAGGATCCAGAATGACTGGAAGATGGCGCCTGTGTATTGGGTTTAGATGTACATGGAAAGCAAGGGAGCTTATGATGGAGACATTGAGACGCACTCCCAGAAGTACCTGATGCCCTAACGAGATGTGGTGTCTTTTCACTCTGTGGTATACTCATGGGACACTTGCCAGTATGCAGATGGCTTCACGTAGCGACTGGCATTATGAAACGCAGAGCTGGTATGATCACTAAAGGCTGGGATGACAAGACTGCTGATGCCCTGCTTATTGGCATGGTGGCGGAAACTGTAACCAGGGTGAAGAAAAAGATCCTGCTAGAGGGGATTGGTACGTGCAGGGAAAAAGAGATGAATGTTTGGGTTGATGCCAGCTCCCTCACGATTGGGGTCTTATTGGGAAAGAATGGAGCCGTAATCGTGGATGCATGCTGGCTGCAGCCAATAAATGATGCCACGCATATTTATCTGGCAAAACTGGACGCAGTATTGAAAGGCATTAATCTGGTGCTCCAGTGGGGAGTCAAAGTATTGCATATATGGACTGACTCCTTATGTGTGTACCACTGGTTGTCGGACACTTTGTCAGGCAAAGCCAGAGTGTGAACAAAAGCAGCCAGCAAGATGTTCATAAGAAGGCTGAGCACCATCAAGAAACTGGCTGCTGATTATGAACTGTGCATGTATGTGACCCTGGTGACATCGAACTGTTACCTTGCCGATGGGTTGACTCAAGTACCACAAAAATGGTACAAATCTATGAAAAAGGGTGATGAGTTTGCACAGCCGGTATGTGTAACATCCATGGAAGAACCAGATGAAATAGCGAAGATACACCATCTCAGCGAGCACTCCGGTGTATGAATGACATGCTATTTCGTGCAGCTGACCAATCCATCACTGTCTACAAGTGCCGTGAGGGATGTAGTCAAGAGATGTCAGATGTGCGAGTCAATAGATCCCGCATCGGTCAAATGGCGCAAAGGAAAACTAGGAGTAGGTAGTACTTAGAGTAGACTGGCCATGGATATAACCCAACATTTCCTCACGCTCATCAACTGTAGACCCTCCAGATTTGCAGTCTGGCGACCATTGCTACGCCAAGACTCTACAAGTATCATCCACCCACTAGAGTCAGTGTTCTACAAACAAGGGCTGCAAGAGGAGATACTCACTGATAACGATACTACTTTCCGCAGTAAACAATTCGAGTGTTTCCTGGAGGAATGGGGAATCCAGCTCAAATTGCAATGCGTGCATGTACCAAGTGGCAATGGCATAGTGAAGAGGTGCCACCGAAGTATCAAGAGAATCACCGCCAGAAAGCAGTGTACAGTCACCGAGGCCGTGTATAGGTATAATACACCACCAAAGGATGATGTATCCATTGCAAGTGCACCGGCCAATGCGATCCACCACTACAGAGTTTGAATAAAAGGAATTGACCGCATGTGCCCGTCCAGTTGAAGAGAAGTCCACGGCCCATACAGAATAGGAGATCCTGTTTGGGTAAAACCGGTGCACCTCCAAATTCAAAAAGGGGCTAGTCACTGATGTCATCAGTGAGCAGTCCGTATCAGTCAATAAAACCCCGTGTAATGTGAAGGATCTCCGCCCTGCACTAGAAACAACCCCATCGGCGAGTAATAGCATGCAAGAATCATCGGAAAGTGAGTTATTGATTGAGCTTGCAACTCCTGATATGGGCGGCTCACTTGAAAATCTACCAACCGATCATTCCGAGAGCTCTTCGGAGGAAGAATTTCAGTTAATTCCTCTTTGTAGAAGCACCCGAAGCAAAAGACCATGTCCACATTATTACCTTTGTGATCATGAGACCAGGAGGGAGTGTGACAGTGAATGAGAGTCAGTGAAGATTCCAGCAGAAAGAGGGCCAGACTTTGTTTGGCATGTAGAGCAGAGAAATAAGGCTTAAATTCGATGTCAGTGAAAATTGAGAAAAGGTTGAATAGTAGTGAGTGGAATATGTAGAGACTAGGCCTACATCATATGCAAATTTTTGTTGCATAAAAGTAGGCTCTAAGACAAACATGAGGACGAACACCAGAGAGTAAGCAATGAATTGGAGAGAAGAAGGGAGAAAGAATGGACGGGACGAACGAGAAGCAAGTTGGAAGTTAAGATACTCTGCCCGTAAAACGGCGAACTAGTATTATTGACCCTCTCCCCCTCATAGATGAACATTTTTTATTGAAAGGCAAATTCTGCAATCAATTTCAACACTGTACTTTATACTAAACTGTTTTTGACATTGAAACTGTACTTATACTAAACTGAATTGTCTGAAATAGAACTGTTTTGAGATTTAACTGAATTGTTTTGACATTTAACCCTGTGTAAACAAAAACTATACTTATGCTAAACTAAATTGATGGAAATTTAATTCCCCGTTAAATGACCTGAAAAAGGTTTATACGCCATAAAACAACCAACCAACTATAAATAACATTGAAATAAATTGGTTTCTATTCAAAGATTTGGTGAATTAACAATGCATATATCTTACAAAAATAGATTAAATATAAAATTACAATTTGAAAAAAAGCCCTGGAAAAGTAAGGTTTAGTTTTGTAGGTAATTATTTTTAAGTAAGAGTCAATTAACTTTTTAGGTGTGTAGCTCAATTTACAATAAGGCCAGTTCACAAGAAAGTCAATGTTGATAGCAGCACTATCACAACAGAAAATAGTTATAAAATGAATAATAAAATGGTTATTCATTTTCAATCTTAATTTTCTTTAAAGCAAAATATTCAAATTAGCAATTTTTCCAAATGATGTTAGCTATCTTTGTCAGATTAATTACAGGTTACTCTGTTTTGAGGTGAAACAAAATGGTTGTTTTGGTGACAATTTTATGTAGGACAGACAGATGTACATGACAGTTTTGTGTATGCATGCACATACAGTATTGCCCATGAATAAGTACACCCTAACAATATTTTTATAAAAATCTTTATAAAATCTTCTAAATTAAAGATACCTGGGTTTTAGTATTTCTAGTGGAACATTATGTAATCAGAACAGATATTATTAGGTGTTATTCATTAGTGAACTCTACTGTATTGAAAATCTGTTACTAAAAATATAACATCATCCACAAGTCATACTGATAGCACAGATTCCTTTGACTCTCTTGTCAACCATTCCTATCAGCAAGTCCTTTAGATGGCACCCAGTGTTTGTTTAAAGCTGATTGATGTAAGTCTTTTCTGGTTGACCGACTTTGGTGTAGCTATATGTAGGAGCTCACTGGAGCACTTTGCTCTAAACACAAAACACGAAAAACATACAATGTTTGGTTTTTGTGTTTAATGACATCGACCTTCAAGCCAAAGCTATCCTTGTTGAAGAAGAGTAATAATACTATTTAACCTATAACTAGGTGAATAAGGAGCTTTATACCTTTCTCAGGGATATTAGTCTGAAAGTGAATGTAATAGTGCAACTGTAGTTCAAACTCTCTTACTTGGAGGCTGCAGTGCAGCTCTTTAGCCATTACACCTTGGGAACTTCCTTATTTTATGTATAAGTTCATCCTTACTTCTCCAGCCATGCTCAGCATGTCTTGTCTGTCTTAGATGGTTTGTAAGAAGAGAGGTAAGTGGCCATATAGCTACTGTTTTGTGGGGTACTGCTTCCAGGATTTGTTCAAAATAGTACACGGCGTCAGTGTGTGGTTTCCATCTACCTGTTACTCCAAGCGCTTCATTAAAATCCAGGTGGTACAGCCATATAATAACACTGATACAACTACAGAGAGATCTGATTTTCATATCATTTGATAACCTTTCATGCCTTTCCTATGTGTATGTTGGCATCACTTTCAGTAGATGAATTCTTGCTGCCAAGATATGTGAGATGGTCTAATTTCTGAGGCTTTTTATCTAATGTGGAGATTGTACCATCTTCTTTGAAACGCATGAACTCTGTTTTATTTGAATTCATATAGAGGTTATTGTCTCTTGCAGCTTGCTCTAGGCTATGCTGCAGGGATTCAGTTTGCGCAAGTGTTTATGTGAAAGTGCTAGATTTTCTCTGTAATCTGCATTGTGATAGTTTCTACTGGATATTGCCTTTTTAGATTGAGACCATTTTCTTTATATTATATTTTATTAGATCTATTGGCGTTCATAGTATGTAATCAAGGCAGATTATAAATAGAAATGGTGATAATGTATCTCCTTGCAAGATTCCAGCAACAATGTCAAAGAAATCAGTATCACCATCAAGTGAGCAAGCCATCACTTTTGTGTTTTTATAAAGCATCATTATATCATTAACAGTTTCAATGGGAAGACCATGTGCTAGAAGTATTTACTCCATCTTTCCTCTGTGTATGGAATCAAATACCTTGGAGAAATCAAACACTACAGACAAAAATGTTATTTTAAGATTTTTTACATGTCCTCCTTCAATGATTTGACAAATAGTCAGAATCTGAGAACTTGTGGATCAATTTCTCAGATGACCATCCTGATTTTTGCAAAGAATTTTCTCAACTCGGGTTGGATATGATTGAGAAGCAGGGCATTATAAACCTTAGCAGCTATAGCAGTAAAAAGTTATGCGTTCATAATTATTTGTGATTCTGAAGTCACTTTTCATGGGGAAGGGCGGGATGCAGACTTTTGTCCATTTTTCTATTGTTTTGGTTATACACTGTTCCATGATTAAGAAGTATGCCATCAAATTTCCTTGCCTTCCATACTTCAGGAAGTATTTTGTCAAGGCTTTCAGCTTTTCTGGTTTTAATTGTTTTTAGAACTGTATCTAGATCTACTATAAAGTGTCCAAGTTTGATGTCTAGTTGGCTGTTAATAATTTCTTCGGTTGGTTTATCTTTGATGTCAGTATGGTTTCGAAGCAGATTCTTGAAATATTCTTTCCACCTCTTAAGTCTTTCTCCTTGGTTGGCCTCCCCCGTTGGCTAGGGATGTAGAATACACTGACTGTACCTCTGCAGACGGGTAAGACCCCCTCCTGTCAATGGGGCCACCTGTTGGCCATGGGCAGTGACCTGTAAGGCGCTAGGACGGGATCCTGGTGGTTGAGCAGTCATTGATCCAGCGACAGAGTGGTCAATTGGCTGATCTCATCATGCCCTAGCAACTGTATATTTATTTTCTCCCGAATCTACTAGTCAATCTGAATTTGCGGAACAATTTCCACCCATTTTATCTTATTGATGCTAGAAGACGGGGGCTGAGGGTCAATTGTGTTGAGAGCAGTGTTTTGACTACTGTTAAATTGTATGGCACTAAAACCTGAAATTAGCAGAGGTTTGGAATTTCTCTCTTGATGAGTATACTGGTAATGTATCCCCGTCTCAACCAGGGCGAATTGGTTTCCTCCCTGGCTTATTCCCAACACAAATTGGACTCCGTGATAGTTGGTCGAGCATAGGACCAATGAAAAATATACACCAATCATAGCTTCTTTCAAAAAATCCGAAAGATATTTATCCGACTCAGAAACAGAAAGTGACTTTCCCAGATTTATCATTATTGAATTATTACCAGATATAGAATTAGATCAACTGTTACCTTTTTTGATCGAAAAAAAATAATATTCAGTAGATCCAACCCAAAAACTATAAAGAAACTCTGAACTGAAAACCTGCTAAAAATGGAGAAGTTTCATAATCTAAAATGCCATGCATATCCACACGCAAAATTAAATACCTCCAAAGGCGTTGTGAGAAGTGAAGAACTGTCACTAGCAACACCAGAAGAGATTGAAATGGCTTTTAAAAAGCAAGGAATAAAAGAATACAGAAGACTCACTATTTGCCGAGATGATGAAACCATAATGACCCATAGATACATTCTTACTTTTGAGAAACCATCAATACCAAAAGAAATCAGAATAGGCTACACAATAGAAAGAGTAGAGCAGTATATACCAGCGCCTCTGCGATGCTTCAAATATCAAAAATCTGGACACCACAAAAAGATGTGCAGAGGACAGCAAGTATGTGGCAAATGTGGTGAATGTGACCCAGATTATATAGAAAATGAATGCAAGAACATAAAATGCGCAAACTGCTATGAGGAACACCCTGCCTTTTCAAGAATCTGTGGTATTTATAAGAAAGAAAAAGAATGTTTATCAAGCACACAAAAAATATACCTTTCCCTGAAGTAAGGAAAATTGTTGAAAGCTCTATGGGAACCAAAACATATGCTAATGTTGCACAAAAAGTAAATCAACCACCCCAGGATAGCACTTCAACTAATGAATACCAAAAACTAATTGAAAAATTTAAAAGCTGACGAATGGTTTACATTTCAAGAAAACCTTAAAAGAATGCATTCAACTGAAATGAAACAAAATGAGCCTTGTAAAAGAAACTAAAGTAAATACTAAGACCAACACAGAAGAAAACCCTAAAATGACTGAACAAACTAAAGAAAAGTGACAAAGGTCACCGGTACGTGCTCTGGATATTAACAAAGATATAAATGAAAATGAAACGAAAGATATTACCATTAAAGACAAAACCCAATTGAAAGAATTGCTCAAACACAGTGCGCTCTGTTGGCTGGGACTGTAGAATATGCCGACTGCACCTCTGCAGAGGGGTAAGACCCCACCACACCCCATGAGACCACCTGTTGTCCATGGGTGGCGACCCGTAAGGTGCTAGGACGGAACCTTGGTGGTTGAGCAGTCATTGATCTGGTGACAGAGTGGTCAATGGCTTGCAACACACCACTTTAGCCCTTACTTGGTCTGATGGGTGGTCGGATTGGGCCTGATCTGATCAATCAGCTGATCCCGACATGCCCTAGCACATATGTTTGTTTTTTCTCGCAATCGTATCATACAATCTGCTCTTGTGGAACTATTCAATCTACTTTTGTGGAACTATTCCCAACCCTTTATTCCATACATGCTAGTGGGCTTAGGGTCAATTGTGCTGAGAGATAGCACTTATGACTGCTGTTAGATTGTTGTATAATTAAAAACAGAATTTGGCAGAGGCTCAGAATCATACTCTTTGCATGAGTATACTGGTATTGTAGCCCTGTCTTAGCCAAGGTGAATGGGTTGCCCCCTTGGTTTATTCCCAACATAAGTTGGTCTCCATGGTGGGTGGTGGAGCATAGGACCAGTGAAAAACATAAAACACTTATGGCTTCCCTTACAAATAAAAAATTCAAGTGTAATTATGTCAAATCTGATTCTTCTTCAGATAATGAATGGAATCAACTTTCCCAAGATTTATAATTATAGAATCAAGTGGCTTACCAATCACTAATCTTTCTACTTTTACAATAGAGAAGGTGATATCAAGCAATTTAACACCCATATCTGTAAAAAAAATTGAAAAATGGAACACTACTTGTTGAAGTGGAAAAGAAGAAACATGCTGATTTTCTACTGAAAATTACCATGTTCCTCAACATTCCAGTTAAATCTTATTCTCACAAATCCCTGAACGTAAGTAAGGGGGTTGTGAGAAGCAAAGAATTGTCTCTCTGTACAATTGAAGAAATAAAGACAGATTTGAAAAAGCCAGGTGTAATTGATGTTTGATGGATTTCAATAAAAAAAAGAAGGTAAAACAATAGAAACAAAACTTATGTAATGACATTTAACAAATCAAAAATTCCAACTAAAATTAAAGTTGGCTATACTATGGAAAGGGTTGAGCAATTTGTACCTAATCCTTTGAGATGTTATAAATGTCAAAAATACGGACATCATGAAGACGCTTGTAGAGGAAGAGAAGTGTGCAGGAAATATAGTTAAAAAGATCCTGACCATCACATGAATAAATGTGAATTTCCCAATAAATGTGCTGGTGACCATCCAGTCTACGCAAGATCTTGCCAAAGTTGGAGAAGAGAAAAGGAAATTCTCTCCATAAAATATAAAAATAATATTCCTTATTATGAAGCACGGAAGATGGTAGTAGAGTCTAACACTACTACCTATTCTCAAGCAGTCCAACAGGGAAAGAAACATGATAAATACTAAGAATTTGTCAAAACGTTAATTCAGCTGGATCTGGGTGACTGGGAAAGCTTTATTAATCAGATGAAAGCCTCGCTTAAACTTGACAAAAATGATACAACTACAACTTCAGAAACACCAACGATGCAAAATAATCCTGTGGACAAAGGAAAATTCTCCACTAAAATAATCAAAAAAACTTCAGCGCCGACACAAACCACTTCCAAAAAATAAAAATTGCAAAGATCGCCAATCCGTCCTCTGACTTCTAAAATTGATGACCTCGGGAAAAATCAAACATCAAACCCCGAACCAAATAAGGCAAAACATTCCCCACAATCTAAAAGAGATCATACTCCAACATCATCTTCACAGGAACGTTAAAAGTTGTCAAACCTACCTAGCCAACCTACAGAAATATCAAAGATTGACACCAAAAACAGGTTTAGCTTGATAGAAAGAATGGAAACAGATGAGCTGAGCACAAAAAATAAATTGAAAAAAAAAAACAATAACTCCAATTCAACATAAGTAACCTCAATATTAAACAATGAAATTACAAAATAATACAATCCTACTGTGGAATTACAGAGGAATCCTGGCCAATTACGAGGAACTTCAACAACTTTTGACCAAGAAACCTTCCTAAAAGAATCTAGCTCTATTAAATTTAAACAATAGCATCCATATAACTATCTTAACAAAGGCGGAAACAGAGCCTAGTTAGAAAAGATATACCTCAAAGAAGCCCTATAGATTACCTGATTCGATTAGAAACATTCATCAGAGAGGCTTTTATTGAAAAAGATCTAGTGGCGTTTTGTTTTTTTGGTTTTTTTTTATCTCGAAAAAGCATATGATACAACCTGGAAGTACAGTATCATAAAAGATCTCAAAAACATCGGATTAGAAGGCAGAATGCCAATATTGATCCAAAACTTCCTTCAAGATAGACAATTTAGAGTAAGAATGGTAGAGGTTTTCTCTGAAGAAAAACAAGAAATGGGTGTACCTCAAGGCAGTGTATTATCTGTCACGCTGTTCAATATAAAAATTAATAATATTGTGAAAAACATTAATAGTGGAACAAACTGTGCATTGTATGTGGATGACATCCTGATCTGCTACAGAGCAAGGAACATGAACTATATAGAAAGACAACTTTAAATATGCCTTGATAAGCTCCACAAATGGACCATGGAGAATGGATTAAAATTTTCAAAAGAAAAAATGAAATGCGTCCACTTCTGCAACCAACATAAGCTCCACCTAAACCCCGTACCAATTGTTGAACACTACAAATACCTAAGAATCATTTTTGACTGCAAACTCTCCTTCATTCCACATATCAAATACTTGAGAATAAAATGTAACAAAACTATACAATTACTTAGAACTATAGCACACACTAACTGGGGAGGAAACAAAGAAACATTATTAAAATTATATCGCTCATTAATCAGATCAAAACTCTATTATGGCTGCTTTATATATGGGGTAGCCAGATAGACATACTTGAAAGAACTAAATACCATACACCACCAAGGACTTAGACTAGCCCTTGGAGCATATAGAACTTCTCCCATTGAAAGCCTGTACACAGAAGCAGATGAACCACCTCTTACACTAAGATGTGAAAAATTGGCTCTCCATTATTCCACAAAGTTGAAATCTTGCCCATTCAACCCAGTTTATGACTGCACCTTCAACCCAAAATACAATCAACATTTTGAAAGAAAAGAAAAAACAATAAAACCTTTTGGCTTTCAGATGAAGTCAACCCTACTAGAATCAAAAATACCACTAAATAATATACATGAAAGCACTTTACCACAAACACCATCCTGGATCATTAAAAATCCCAAAGTGATTCTCAAACTGAATGAACTTTCCAAAACTAAAACCCACACCAGCACTTATCTATAAAAATTTCACAATATTCTCCAACACCATCCCAACCACCTCTATGTCTTTACAGATGGCTCCAAGGATAACAATAAAACAGTGTGTGCAGCTGTTTTAAACAAAACAATTCTTAAGAAAGCTCTTCCTTCACAGTAGAAGCCCGTGCAGTAGAACTAGCTCTCAACATCATCTCGCTCTCTGTCTTACTATCATTAAGAAATAAAAATTTCAGAACCCTCTTATCATTAAACTGTTGAGTAGAATAGGCTCTATGTTAAATAGAAAAGAAATAATTATATGCTAGATCCCAAGCCACATTGGAGTGAGAGGAAATAAAAGAGCAGTCTCAGCAGCCAAATCGGCCTTAGATCTGACCCCCGACAAATTCAGGATTCCATATACTGACCTGAAACCAACAATTAATAAATTCCTTCACACAAAATGGCAACAACAATGGAACAATAACATCCACAATAAACTCTTCCAAATTCAGCCCACCTTGGGAGAATGAAAACCAGCTTTGAGAAAATCAAGAAGAAAACAAGCCATGATATCCCGATTGCGAATTGGTCATAGAAGGCTTACTCACTCTTTCATACTAAAACAAATCACGCCCACAGTGTTTGACCTGTCAGACTTGCTCTGTCGGCTGGGGCTGTAGAATACGCCAACTGCACCTCTGGCCATGGGCAGCAGCCTGTAAGGTGCCAGGATGGGATCCTGGTGGTTGAGCAGTCATTGATCCGGCAACAGAGTGGTCAATGGCTTGCAACACACTTCTTTAGCCCTTACTTGGTCTGACGGACGGTCGGATTGGGCCCGATCCAATCAATTGGTTGGTCTTGTCATGCCCCAGCACCTATGTTTTTTCTCCCAAATGTACTATTCAATCTGCATTTGTGGAACAATTCCTGACCCTTTTATTTTATAGGTGCTAGAAGGCAATTGTGTTGAGAGTAGAGTTTTGACCACTGTTAAATTTTCAGGCACTAAAACCAGAAATTAGCAGAGACTCGGAATTTTGCTCTTGATACTAGTATACTGGTAATGTATCCCCATCTCAGCCAGGGCAAATGGGTTTTCCCCCTGGCTTATTCCCAACACAAGTTAGACTCCACAGTGGGTGGTGGAGCATAGGACCAATGAAAAACATACATCAATCATGGCGGCTTCTTTAAAAAAATCCAAAAAATATTTATCCGACTCTAACTCAGAAACAGAAAGTGACTTTCCCAGATTCATCATTATTGAGTCATTACAAGAGACAAAATTCGATCAACTGTCACCTTTTTTGATTGAAAAAATAATATTCAGTAGATCCAGGCCAAAAACTGTAAAGAAACTCCAAACTGGAAACCTGCTTGTAGAAGTGGAAAGCAAAAAACACGCTGAAAATCTTTTGAAAATGGAGAAATTTCATGATCTCAAATGTGCCTATCCACACGCTAAAGGTTTTTTGAGAAGTAAGGAACTGTCACTAGCAACACCGGAAGAGATTGAAACGGCTTTCAAAAACAAGGAATAAAAGAATACAGAAGGGTCACTATTTGCCGAAATGATAAAACCATACAGACTCATACATACATTCTTACTGTTGAGAAACCATCAATGCCAAAAGAAATCAGAATTGGCTACACAATAGAAAGGGTAGAGCAGTATATACCAGCTTTATGTGTCAAAAATTTGGACACCACAAAGAAATATGTAGAGGACGCCAAGTATGTGGTGAATGTGACCCAGATCATATGGAAAATGAATGCAAGAGCATAAAATGTGCAAACTGCCATGAGGAATACCCTGCCTTTTCAAGAAGCTGTGCCTTTTATGAAAAAGAAAAAGAGATAATGTTTATCAAACACATAAAAAAATATACCTTTCCCTGAAGTAAGGAAAATTGTTGAAAGCTATATAGGAACCAAACCATATGCTAATGTAGTACAAAAAGTAAATCAACCACCCCAGGATAGCACATCAATCGATAAATACCAAAAACTAATAGAAAAATTGATAAATTTAAAAGCTAACGAATGGTTAACATTTCAAGAAAACCTTAAAAGAATGCATTCAACTAAAATGAAACAAAACGAGCCTTGTATTAAAGCAATTTGTAAATATTAATAACAACACAGAAGAAAACCCTAAAACCACTGAACAAACTAAAGAAAAGCGACAAAGGTCACTGGTATGACCTCCAGACATTAACAAAGATATAAATGAAAATAAAATGAAAGATATCATTAAAAAACAAAACCCAATTAAAAGAATTACTCAAATACTGCCCACCCCAATAATCACATCAAACAAATTTGAAGAGATCAAAGAAATGGAGATTGAAAATAAAACTCTAACCAACAAATCTCAACCAAAAAAGTCTCAAAAATCTAAACTAAATGAATAAAACACTTTAATGGAACATCAGAGGAGCAATGGTCAACTACTGTGAATTGTTACTACTTATCACAAAATACTGCCCAGCAATTATATGCCTCCAAGAAACTCACCTCAAAAACACCTCCGTCAACATGAAAAACTATTATTCGTACAACTATATTAAACAGTACACTGATAGACCTTATAGAATGCAGAGCTTTCGCTGCTATCAGAAAGCGATTTTTCAAAGTAGATAGCTTAACTGATCTGTTTGAGAACGTCAAAATAGATGTGCTGTCCTTCTTGAGAGAGACTGAGTTGTACCAAAAAATATGACAACTTAAAACTGGTTAATCTTGTGCAAACAAATGAAATCCTACTCATAGAAAATTTTACCTACCTAAGTATTCGTTTTGAAATCTTTGGTTGAATATATATATATATATACAGAATTTTGTGTTAAATGACCTTCAAGGGTTGATATGCCATAAAACCCAACCAACCTTTCAGACAACTTGCATGGTTAAACACATTCTTATAGAATGCAGAGCTTTCGCTGTCATCAGAAAGCGATTTTTCAAAGTGAATAGTTTAATTGATCTGTTCAAAAACGTCAAAATAGATGACGTTCTGTTCTTCTTGAGAGAGACAGGGTTGTACCAAAAAAATATGACAGATTAAAACTGGTTAATAATGTGCAAACAAAATCCTGGTTATAAAAAATTTTACCTACTAAGTATTCGTTTAGAAATCTTTGGTTGTGTGTGTATATATATATATATATATATATATATATATATATATATATATATATATATATATATATATATAGAGAGAGAGAGAGAGAGGCAGAATTTGGTGTTAAATAACCTACAAAGCTTGATATTCCATTATACCTGAACAATCAACCAAAATCCTTGGTTGGCAACTTTTAGTTTTGCTCTCAAGGTGCTTTTCCTTTTACTTCATTTACTGTTTGCCATACTAATCATGATTGTCTCTTTTTAGTAATTTTTTTGATTTTTATGCAAAATATGGTTAAAAAGAATTACTAATATTAAAATTTAAAAATTATTATTGCCAATTTTAAGCAAAATATAATAATTCTTTTTTTTTTAAATCCAAACTTAATAAATTCTTTTTAAATTTTTTTACAAAAGTAGCTTATGGTTTCTGGGCAGAAAAAGATATAATTTAACTGTTAAGAGTTATCAGGCAGATGATAAAAGATAAATTCTGATATTGATAAAATGAAGATTATCTGCAAATTTGGACAATACAGTTGAAGGTTTTCAAGATGAAAAAAAAAAAAATTTGAAGTTCAGAAATCCAATCCAAGAAATTTTATTTAACACACACGCAAAAATATAAAAAGATATTTGCTTAAAAGTTCTCAAGTGATATCTTAAACTATTAACTGTTTTACAGTATCGAAAAAAAAAAAAAGGCAAAGTTGTAATGTTGATACAATTTTTTTTTTTTAAATAAAGACAATTCTTATAAGAGTTTTTCCCCTTTTGCTAATATGCAATCAGTTAGAAAAAACTCGAAAATAATATAATTTTAGATAATTTTTGTATCAACCGATACTACAAATGTAACAGAAATTAAACAACTGTCATGTTGATTATGACAGTAAAAAGAGAATTAATCTCAAACAATATTTGTTATTTTCATTTTAAAATGAGATTGGTTTCTACTAATAACAGAAATACCAGAAAAATGATCAAGATAAAAACATGTCTGTTACTTACGTATTAAAAAGGAGTTATTCAATTTTAGAGTGTCACCCTTTTTTAAAAATTGAATCTGCTTGTTCAAATTATAGTAAAAGATGTTTCTGAATACATAAATTATTATGTATAAAAGCTATGATCATAAAAATATCTAAATTTTATTTTTCTTTAATTTTATGAAAAACCTGAGAAAGATCATATACATTTAAACTGTATCATTCAAATTTTCTTTCTATTTGTCAAAATATTCTAATTCAAAAATACTTTTAATTCATTAAGCAGGCGATAATTCGAAACACTACTTACAGGTTTTTAAATTAGAATGCTGGAGATTGGATTTTTCAAACCCAACATACAGACACAGCATTTCATCATTTGCAACAAAAATGAACAAAATAAAGCAAATAATTGTCTGGGAATTAATTTCCACATCATTAGATAAAAATATTTTTTATATATCTTCTACCAAATTTCTGATTTTATTGATTTGATTCTTTTCATATGTTTTAGTTAGTTCTCTCTTAGCTCCCAGGGAATTAAAAAAAAGAAAGAAAATGTATCTGTCCAAAAATAAGTACACCTCTTGCATATACTTAATTTTATTTTTAGTTACAAAGATGTTGCCTACAGTTCCAATAATACCTAATAATATTGATTTGCAATGTCTCTGTCCATTATAACGTTTTATTCTTGACTGGTATATCTCAAATTCTTTCTACAAAGTCTATTTTTCTTATTCTGCTTTCATACTTTTTCCTTTCTCAGTTCAATTTAATAATGTTTCCCCCTATGTTGTCACAGAAAATAAATCTTAATGTTTATAGATAATTAATAATTAAAACAATTTTAAAATATGTCTTGGCTTTTTTTATTTATTTATTTTGAAGAAATCATCTGAGTAAACAATTTAAGGGGGATAACATAAGCAAAAAGATGCTCTCTTTTCATTAGATTTTTCCTCAATTTGTATAAAATAATTTGTATGAATTATAAAGAAATATTACTATCCTCTTTGCAAATTTTACACTGATATTTGTCTAAGGAGATGTCTCCTTTTTAATTATCTGGTGGCTTCCCTTATTAATTCAATAATTTAAAAAATTAATTCCTATCAAATTGTATATTTATAAATTTTGACAACTTTTTGTTATATTTTCAATTCTTTTTTGTATGTTTTCAGATCCATTGATGGATACTTTAATGAATGATCCAGTTCTTTTACCTAGTGGAACCATCATGGATCGACCTATTATCATGAGACACTTATTGAATTCCCAAACTGATCCATTTAATAGACAAACACTTACAGAAGAACAGCTTGTACCAGGTAAATGAAAATATCTTTTATTTTATACAGTTTTACTCAAATATTGTACCTCCTTTTTCCTTTATATGAATACTGAAATCATGAACATTTTTATGGTAAGATTTCAGCATAAAGGCAAAAATATTTTATTTTTCAGTGGCAAAGATAGAAGTATTTGTTTGATTAAAGTACTTTAATCAATGATTTCCTTAAGTATGTGATATAATTTGTGATTTAACTACTTATTCGGGTTCTATTTTTTATTTTATATCTTTGGTATTGTGGATTTTACAAGACTAAAAGCAAATGGCTTTCTCAGCTTCTAGATGAGCTTATTTTAGTAAGTTTTTGTCAGCATATCATCAATGTGAAACAAGTTCTCAACCTTCAACTCTTTGCTGGCCCAGTCAGCTGGGGTTGCAGAATACACTGACTATCTCTGCAGTGGGGTAAGATTCTTCCAATGAGTGTCCTGAATATGACACTAAACAATCTGATAGTGAGGCTCATGTAATGATGGAGCT
Organism: Sepioteuthis lessoniana; assembly: GCA_963585895.1. Lineage (NCBI taxonomy): Eukaryota > Metazoa > Mollusca > Cephalopoda > Myopsida > Loliginidae > Sepioteuthis > Sepioteuthis lessoniana. The sequence continues at coordinate 84,439,222 of OY757904.1, read as the reverse complement.
TTGGGGAATGCAAAGTCCTTCTTTATTGCCATCACTTCCAGGTCTACTCTGGCCCGGAGTGGTAGTAACTGTTAGGGTCCTGTTACATTCACTTTCAGACAAATATCCTTTAGAAAGGTATGAACTCCCTTATCCTCCCTTGCTCAGTCAGCTGGGGCTGTAGAATACACCGACTGCTTCTCCGCAGAGGGGTAAGCCCCTGCCCCTCAATGAGTGTCCTGGATATGACATTAAACAATCTGATGATGAGGTTCCAGTAATGCTGGAGCTTTGGGGAATGCGTAGTACCCCTTCATTGCCATTGCTCCAAGGTCCACTCTGGCCTGGAATGGTAGCACCTGATAGGGCCCTATCTACGGGTTAAATAGAACTAACTGCATACTTATGCTAAACTGAATTGTTTGAATTAGAACTGTCGGACTCAACTGAATAGCTTGAAATAGAAATGTTTTTGACAATTAAACTGTGTACTTACATTTAAACTGCGTGCTTATGCTAAACTGAATTGTTTCAAATGGAACTGTTTTTGACATTGAAACTCTACTTACACTAAACTGAAGTGTTTAATATAGAACTTCTGAATTAACTGAATTAAAACTGTTTAAATAAATTGAATAGCTTGCAATAGAAATGGTTTTGACAATTAAACTATATACTCATGCTAAACTGAATTGTTTGAAATAGAATTGATTATTTGTATAAAAATGGCATTAAATAACCTACAAAGGTTGATATGCCATAAAACCCAACCTTATCCTCCCAGGTATGGATTAAATAGTACCACTGTTCTAGAAGGATGGTTTTGGCATTAAATAGTGTACAAAGGTTGATATGCTATTAAACCAAAGAAACCAAACCAAACTGATTGGGTCCTATCTATCAGTCAAATAGAACTAAACTATGTACTTGTGCTAAACTGAATTGTTTGAAATAGAACTTGGCCCAGCGGTTAGAGTGTTCGCCAATGGCCCGGGAGACCTGGGTTCAATCCCAGGTCGAGTCATACCAAAGACTTTAAAAATGGTACTTGATACCACCTTGCTTAACACTCAGCATTATAAGGTACGGTTCAAGGGTAAAGTGGAGCAATCCTGGGAATGGAGTAGCGCCCTCCCCTACACCTTGGTGTAGTAGCTATCGAAAAGGGAGCCTTCGGGTCACCCTCGACTATGGTCGCTAACTTTACTTTTATATGTATAAAAACGGATTTGGCTTTAAATAACCTATAATGGTTGATATCCCATACTGCCCTGTCGGCTGGGGTTGTAGAATACGTCAACAGCACCTCTGCAGAGGGGTAAAACTTCCCCCCAATGATGCTACCTGTTGGCTGTGGGTAGCAACCTGTAATGCTTGAGGATGGGATCCTTGTGGCTGAGCAGTCTGTGACCTGGCCACCAAAGAGATCATGTGACTTGCAACACTTAGACCCTTACTGGGCTAGACAGGCAGTCAGAGAGGCCCAATCCAATCAATTGGCTAGTTATGTCAGCTCTCTTTCAGATTTTTACAAAAGTTTGAATCAGAGGACAATGGCTGTAAGGTCAATCATGCTGAGGAAAGACCTGTACTCCTTCCTGTCCCTGGGTAAGTAATTATCTTGGGAATGAAAGCCCAGGGGACATAATTAAACTACCATCAGCATAAATATACTATGTAGCCCTGATGTTACTAGGCGAATGGGTTTTCCCCTAGGTATATCCCTGATTGGGACTCCATGGTGGATGGGGAGCATATTCAATGAAACCCATAGATTTTTTTATGGTTCTTGAAAATATATCACTAGTAAAAGCAAAAAAGATAAAAAGACCCTTCTCAAAATCATCTTCAGAAAGTGAATATGAAACTGATAAAAACTTCTATCAATTCATTGTACTTGAATCATTAGAAGAAACTCCAATCATTAAACTATCCCCATTCTTGATTAAAAAAAGCAATAGAAACACACTGCAAACCAATCAGCATCAAGAAAGCTACAAATGGCACCATAATTATTAAAAAAAAACCAAATCAAAAACAATTAGAATGGAAACAATTGGAAAACTAAACATAAAAACATACCCTTACCCAACCCTAAACTTCTCAAAAGAGGTAATAAAATCCCCAGACCATGTTCTGTAGAAGAATTAAAACTATATCTTAAACAATAAGGCATAACAGACATGAGAATCTCCATACACAAAGAAACAAAAATCATAGACGCAAACATACATACTAACATTTAACCAACCTACAACTTCAACCAGCATTAAAATAGGTTACAGAAATGCAAAAATAGAAACTTACATTCTAAACCCTCTAAGATGCCAAACATATGGACATCATAAAGATAATTGCACTAGATCACCAATATGTGGAAAATCAAATTATACAAAATTGGAATGTCAAAATTCTTTCAATTGCATCCAACTGCACTAGAGAAAACCCCGCATACTCACAGGAATGGGAAATGTGGAAGAAAGAATAACTGAAATAGAATATGCAAGAAACATCTTCTTTCCTGAGGCCAGAAAAATAGAACAAACACAAGAACAATCCACTTATGCATACATAACTAAAAAAAGAAAACAAGGTAAAGGAAGATACAAAACAAAAACAGGAAGAACTGAAAAAACTGATTAATGAATTTAAAAATCTAATAGAAATACTAAAAATGATCACTAAAGAGACAATCAAGGAACACTTTTCAACAGTTCCAGACAAATGTGAGAGACACAACCAAAATCAGGAAAATTCCCTTAGCAGAGATAAAAGAAAATCCAAACTAAACCAAAAAAAAATACTAATAAACGAACTAATCCCATTATCCAACAGATTCAGCCCAATGGACATAGAAGATCCTGATGAAACAATCACACACATCAAAAGAGACACCAAAAACTCCAAAAGAGATTCAATAAAAATAAAAAAAATACCAAAGACAATCCAACAGAAAATGAAACAATAAATCCTAACAAAAAAATGAAACACGAGCTACAAAAAGTAGACATAAATCAACTTCAAGAACAAAGGAAAAAGAAGAAAATCAAAAACCAACTCCAAACCCCTCTATAGAGACTAAAAGATTTAAAAATACTGATCAAATGGAAATTGAAACAAACTCAACACCCACAATCAAAAAGCTGAGGCAACTTAAACAGAAAACACAGGCTGGAAGAGTACATATGAGCATCAAAGTGAACAGTGAAAGACCAGGAGGCACATTCAAACTGCCCCCAGCCAAATTTGATGCAGTCCCCTCAGAACAAAGTCATCTATGAGCATGAATAAACAATGCAATACTTGGAGATCTACAAAATCCCTACAAAGATCCTATAGTGTAGAAAGCATGGATAGTAATACAGACTGCATAGTAGCCAGCCTCGATGTGGAAGGTATAACAAATAACTACAATACTTGAAACCATTTACCTGTGCACAAACAGATGAGCTCAATCTCTTTTTTGAATATTACTTACAAATCATCCACTTAAAAAGTAAAAACAAAACCACCAACTAACTTAATCCCTTACATATCCTGTATATTTGTTTAAATGTGTGCAAATAAATGACTGATGTTAAATTGTTGCTAGTACATAGCAGTGCTTGAGACTGACTGTACAAACAAATGATTAAAAATGAATAGAATGATTTGTATTAGATGGAGATACATGAAATCATTAATTGTGAAGAAAAGTATGCTCAGGCTTATTGAAAAATATTATTAGCAAAATGTTTACAAAGCATATGTACAACCATTTAACTGTGCAAACAAATTGCTGATGTTGGGTTGAATTGTTGGTGTTATGTAGCAGTGTTAGGAGCCATTTGATTGTGTGCTGGCAGGTGGAGATGGGCTTATTTGGAATATTATCTACTAAGTATTTGTTTGGAAATTTTAGGTTTAATATGTGTATAAACAAAGTTTGGCATTGAGTGGCCTGCAGGAGCTTATATACCATGAAACCAAACAAAAGAATATCTTTAGTCTTCCAAAAAAAAAAATTACCTACCTTTTCACCAAAATCTGACCAAATCAACCTTTTCATCAATATCTGGCCGAATATAATCAAATACTATCATAAAACACACACTCTAAAACCTACATAGAAAACAAAACCAACCTAACCTTTCTTGGCATTAAATGACCCACTGAGGTTGATATGCAGTTAAACAAAACTCAAATTTGATATGCCATTAGACCAAACCAATCAACTCTTTGCTCTTCTATTAAATCACCTTGCACTTTCTTTTTGCTTCTTTGACTGTTAAATGGTTGAACTAAGTTACTGCATATTATTTCTCCAAATGTTGGAGAATTACTCAGTTTTGCCATTATTATTCACTGATGAACAGATTAGTGTCCTCACCTTGGTTAATAATTCAGAAGTACATCAATGTATAATGATTATAATTCTATCATAGAAATTCAAACAAAAATCAGTTTTTGCTATGTTTTCTATGAGTTGTAAAAACTTTATAAAGCTACTCATATTAAATGTCTCTAATTTTTTGTGTGTATTTCAGCAACTGAACTAAAGGAGAGAATTCAAAAATGGGTTCAAGAGAAGCGGAATAACAGCCAAAGCAATTCCTGAAGTCTTACATTCTGCCCTGTGTTCCATTTGGAATTCATCTATCTACAGCAGCAATGACTCCCACTCCACCCCATCAAATATTGTTATTCTTGTTGATCAATAACAATCCAAAAGCAAAGTGCATGCATATCTCTGTGTGTGAATGTATGTCTGAATGTCTTCTTTCTCTCTCTCTCTCTTTCCCTTCCAAGTGTGTTGGGACTGCAGCATCAGCAGCTGGTACTAACAATTCCTCTCCAATGAAACCAGCTACTCTTACCAACATTCATTTGTCAATCAACCAGCCAGTTAGCCAGTGATGTCCACACCTTACATGCTTGTTTGTACACACACACACACACACACACACACACACACACACACACTGTGATATTTACAATACCAATCTGGAATTATTTGTACAGTTTGGCCACATCACTGTTGCAGTCTTTCATGAGGTGTTTTTCTTTCATTCATTCAGATGAAAATATGTGTAGCTGATATGAATAAATTTCTTTTTAAATTATTCACCACTGAGTATTTGAATGCTTATAAATGTGAAACCTTTATCAGGGCATTTATTTTTAGGTCTAAAAATGCATCATTTGATATTTCTTTAATATTTTTTATTTGTTAAAAAGACGAAAATATTTTGAAATAACATCAGGTGGAGTGTTTCTACACAATAAGTTCTCTTCATGCAAAAGGAACAATTATTTATTTTAATAGATTAATTTAAAATGTTCAAATCCTTCACAAAGAAAATATTACCAAATTTCAAATGCTTAGAATATGACCAGATTTGGATAACTAAGACTTTTTTAACTGAAATATTTTTTCTTTTGTTTATATTTTGCATGGTGACGAGTTTTAATTTCAAGTAAGAAATTTAGTTTTAATATCACATTATCTTGTGCTATTTTTAGCTCAAAGCAGAAAGAATATCAATTTTTCTAAAAAGTAAGCTTGATTTGAATACATTTTTTAATGTATTTTTGTTTATAAATTCCGGGTGAAATAACATGAAGACAGCTTTTTCATTCTTTGTATGGCTGCTGCTGAGATATATAATAAAACATTTATTTGCAAATGCAATGCAAGAAATAAAATTACAGACAGATATTAGTTGAAGTGGTTTGCTTGGCCACACCAATCTGATCCTCTCTTCACCTCCTTTCTGGTTTCTCTTGCCAGTTTTTGTTATTTCTAAAAAAATATTTTTACAAGTCTTACTGTGAAATTTACTTGACCTCTAAATTGTAAAATGTACTGACAGTTGAAGTTTTTTTAAATTTCTTTTTAATAATAAACAGATGTACTGCCTGAGTTGGGTTTTCTTCAATTTCCCCTCTTAATGAATTACTTGAAGTATTTGTGAAAACATTGAGAAAAATGTAACTTTTTATTTTCAGTTTAGATTACTAACCTTTTATCGATGACAAATTTATTGCAGTTGTTCAAGAACGCAAAGTAGAAGTGAAGATTAAATTTTTATTTTTATTTTATAATGTAATTAAGGTGTTGACTTAAAGAAAATGCAATTACTGTTTTAAGTTTTATTATCCAGTTATTTCATTTTTGTGTCTAAGGTAAACAGAATAACTCTTTTCTGTGTTTATCTTTGATCAATGTCTTGTAAGTAGCATTTATAGGTTTTTTAGGAATGCATAATAGTGGTTACAAACATATAAACAGAAGTAGACATCTGGTAAAGAAACTCACATTAACTTTTTACCTTCTGTTTTCAAGTGTATTTACATTGGTAAAAAAAGTGTGTGGCAAAAGTCTGCTGTACCTGTCTTTAATGAAACTACCATTAGAAACATAATTCAAATTATGAATAATAAAATGATAGTTTCATTTAAAATTAATATAAACGAGATATAAACTGGATTTAGGGATTATGAAATAAGAGTATCCACCCAAACTGTTTAAAAGGATATTTGCTTATATTTTACCAATTTAGGTAACTATTTATGTCTTTTGTATTGATCATATTGAAAGTTTGCAGGACTAGCTTATCTTTTGAAATAGTTACTCTAGAAATGTCTGTCTAGTAAAAAAAAAATTGGATAACAGTGTAAGTAGAATGAATACTACATGAGCAGTGAGAAGATAGCCAGTGAGGGTTACCTCTAATAAACATAAATGTACCCACCTCAGCCATATAATATGTTGGATTGTTAAGAAAATTTGGGATGTGCTTGGTGAATACTGCAATCCCATGAAAGATGGTAAATTTATCATGAATATTAAGCTCACTTGATAATATAATCATAGATCATAATGTTTTGTAGTAAGAAGTGTGTATAAATTCTGTAAATGGTTGCATTTACTTATAAACAAGGTGTTTTGTTTAAAAAACTTTGTGGAAATTTTTTTTTTCTGTTAGTCAACCCTACCTTTAATTAATTTTATTAAATGCCATTTGGATGTTAAAAATATTTACTTTCCTGCAAAGATAAGTTCATAGAGAAATATTTCATGAATGCTTATACTTGATTAGTAAGTTCAGTATGGTAGCACAACCTGTTACAGTTATTCTTATACACTACTGTATACTTGAAGTACTATTAACAATTATTGTAACGCATGATATACTATCAAAAACAAAAAGATAATTATAAAAAATTATGAACTAAACATGGGGGGAAATGTACTCAATTTTCACTATTATAAGTCTTTTAGATTGACGTAGCTTTGTGCTGCCTAACAAATTTTTCAGCAAAACTGGGGAAAAATTGTTTGGCAGCACAAACTGGAAATAAATTGCCAAAGAAAAGTGTACACATTTCTCCTACCACATTTTTGAGGAAATATTCTTTTTATGACTATTAACCTCAATTGATTTTCTGGGGTAGCTTTTAATAAATTTAACATTGCTTTATTAATTCTAAATGTATTATAAAATAATATATTTCATAATACATTTAGAATTTGTAAAGCTATACATATATATATATATATATATATATATATATATATATATATAACAACTGACATTCAGGTTAGCATGTTTATTAGTTTTGCAATTAATGGAAATCAACATTGTTTGGTGCTTTCCAGCCAAGAAACATTTGGCAATAAGATTTTGAAAGAAGCCTACAGTGGTTGGATCAAAATCAAATAAAATTCACTTTACACTGTAAATTGCCAGTGGAAAATGAAAAGTGAAGAAATTCTAGTTGTCAACTAAAGAATTATTTTATATTAGTGGTCTGAAAATAGACATCAGTTAGTCTGTTTCACTTCAAGTTACCTTGCCTAACTCTGGAGTAAAAAAGAAGAAACAAGATGATCTTGTCTCCTCAATAAAATAATTTTACTTGGGACTATTTGAGAAGGGATTGAACTCATTATACTCATAAGCAAGTGAAATAACTGTTAGATATGAATGAAGACATCTTTTCAGTTACAAGCTAGAATTTTTTTTTCCTGTATTGTTTCAACTTCATTTTCCATCTGTTTATTTTTAAACCAATCTAGCAATGGGGATACTGTACTAATGTTTGACCTGCAATTCAATGCCCTGTTGACTTTTGGAGTTATACAAGATGAAAAGATGTTATTAGTGGTCCAAAAATTTTTTTTGAATAAATTTTATGTAAAGATGACTATCTCAACACAATTTATATGTAAGTATATACTAAAATTGCCATTTGTATCCAACTTCACCCTACAAATAACAGAACAATACTTATGCTCTTGAAGAATAAGGAAGTTTCCAGTTGAATTTGCAACTGAATGATAATTTTGTTGGGTCTATATTCAAACTTAACTTTTTTCTTCAGCATCCAAATTCTTGATATAATGAAGATAACTATGGAATGCTAATTAGAATCTTTTACTCCTTCCTAAATAGAAGCATCAATATCATTATACATAACTTACAACAGAAACTCAACAAGTTTATGAGTCATCAAGTAGATATTAAACATTTATTGTAGATGAATTTCATTCAATAGAGCATGTTGAAAATTTAAAGACAGCATCAAACTTTCAAAGCTTGATAAATTTATGAAACTTAGAGTACATACTGGTCTTAAGATGGTCACTGATGTTCATAAGTTGGATAGGATGAACTATCTGGACCCCCAAAAATGTAAAGATTGCACTGAAGTTGCATTCACATAAAACTATTTCTCTTCAAAAATCCTCAGAAAGTTTTCACACAAAAATATTAAGGTGTTTGTCCAGAATAGGATAACAGAAAATTTCCACTAATTCTGTAATAAAGTATCAAAAAATTATATTGGAGTGAACTATTTATATTTCATTTGGATAATATTTGTCAGCTGCTTCTCTCTTTTTACTTGAGTTACTTATAAAAGTTTCTTCAACTACCTATAATTCAGCCATCACCCATATTTCTTTAGTCTTTTTCTCCCCAACCACTAAGAAAGTGTCAACTTCTGGAGAAATGTAATTTTTATTAATCAACTAGGATTGTTCAGTAAAAAGAATGAAACATGACTGAAACTTGCTCTTATTTGGATGGTAAAGTTCTATATAATTTTTGATACTTTCTTGCAGAATGAATAAATTTTCTTGTCATATTGTGGACAAGCACAAATATTAACTTAATATATATAATTAGTAAATCTTATGTAGATTTCTTTTACAATAACAATTTCCATTTGTAACAATGAGGTCATAAATTTTTCTTTGACAAAAAACATAAAACTAAAGAAAATTAAAGCTTGTTCTAAAATGTTATTCATATTTAATTAAACATTACTGATTAAGTTTATGAGTGACTCTTCAAGCTGAGGATGTAAAATAATTTCATAGTATTTTTTTTTTTTTTTTTTTTTTTGACTTTAGATGAAAATCCAGACCTAAAAACAAAAGCAGATTTATTGTATGAATGCAGAATTTTGAAATATTTTTAACACCATATTTTAAAAACATAAAATCAAAATAGTTTTTTCTTGAAAAATAATAGCCCAAATTATAAACAAAAAAGAAATGTTGGTTATTTTGTTTGATGGTATATCAACCTTTCTGTATTTAATGCCAAATCTTGTTTTTTTTGTATAGATAATTTGTAAATGAATACTTTGTAGTTTGATATTTTTGTTATTAAATGAATTGTTTGAGCATGAAGCAAAAGTTAGAGCTAATTTCAGGCTTCCAGTAACCAAAACTGAGTGCTTTAAACAATGGTCAAAGTCTTGTTTCTCTAGGTACGATTGACTCCCAGCTGCTGACTTCTAGCACTTTTAAGATAAAAAAAAAGGGTTGGGTTTTTGTTGCCTTAAGAGCAATTGGGACGTAATCATATTGGTGCTAGGGCTTGACATGAGCTGATTGATTAGATCAGGCTTCTGTGACTGCTTGTCTAGTCCAAATAAGGCCCAAATGGGGCCTTTTGTAAGTCACATGTCCATCTAGTATCTGGGTCAGAGACTGCTCAGCCACTATCTTCAGGCATTACAGGTCACCACCCTCACCCAACATAGCATAGTTGGCTAGAGCTATAGAAAACACCCATTGCATCACTGCAGAGGAGTAAGACTGAAAAAAGAGAGGGTGGATAGTATGTCTTGTCAGTAACAGAAAGAAAAAAGTCTCTTGTAACTGAACTCGTGGAATCAATTTCAAGTGCTGTTGCTGGGTCGTCGTCTTAATAAAAGGTGGACAGCCAAATTTCTACGCTGAAAATAACAGTTCTCTTAGCTTCTTCCTATGAATTCCTTTTTGCCTGCAACAATCTTCTTTAGCAGTCCTACATCCAAGCTCGTCTCATCGTGCGTCACCAAGACTCCCGGTGCATTCAGGCAGGACTTAAATAAGGATACCAAAATGCCACATCCGGGTCAATTGCACAATGTGGTAATTTACATGCACGTCAGCACGTAGGTGGTCCTGACATCAAACACGATTCATGATCAGGAGGATGTGAGTTTGATCTCTCCAATCGCCCATTTCTCTCCCCCCCGATCTCATTTTACTTACCAGACATATTCGTGCACACTTTGACCTTCCATGTGCGTCATTTCTCTCACTACATTTCTTCCTGATCTCATGATCACAAAGATGGCAGTCTAGCGATGGGCACTTTCTGGTACTTCTTTGTAAAGGCAGGAAGGTGGGGGTCCTGCTTCTACCTCTTCAGTGGGTGTACTGTCTGGCTCAGAGTCTTCTCCATCGTCCTGAAGCAGACTCTCTGCCCCTCTCTCAGAGGACAACGTTGTGCTTTCGGAGTCTTCCTCCGTTGTGATGACACAGTGGCGAGGGCACAGATCCTTTACGCGGCGAGGTATCCGGTCCACCAAAATCGATTGTAGGCTAATTATTTTGGTCACCTCACCCCTGTCGAACATTGTGGTACATTGACTCTGCGGCGCTTTGATCCACATGCGTTCTCCGACTTGGTAACAGCCGTGCTTGGGACCTGGGGATGCTGTCGCAGGATTAGTCCCCTTCACTCCAACTTCATATCAATAGATCTTGTTGGCAAGCACATTGGAGGGTGATACATCATCTCTGGGTCTGCTGGTATACCAGTAGACTGCTTCGTTTATGGGATAGCACATCCTAGCTACAATTCATTTCACCATGCAGGGTCATCGCTCCGCTATGCCATTCCTGGCTGGGGCGTATGTGCAATGGAATCGTAAGTGAATTCCCCACTCATGTGCGAAAGCTTGGAACTCTTATCTGCAGAAGGCTGTGTCGTTGTCTATAAGGATTTCATGTGGTGGGCCACGCTCAAAGAACACCACCTCCAGCTGACGAATCATGCTTGCCGAGTCTTACCTCGCCAATTGCTTCCAAATGAAGAAACGCAATGGGCCACAGTCTGCGAGTAATGTGTAATGTCCATTTCTAGCCTTTGCCAGTTCCTGTTCACTTCCAGCTTTCCCTTTCCCCCCTGGATCGGTGCTGGGTCTATGGACTGGCATTCCTCACACATATGGCTGACTTAACTAATTTGTTTGCACATTAGTATTGCTAACTCGTTTACAGATTAAATTATTTACAAATCATATGTATATTCATTTAACTGTGTGCAAACAAATGATTAATTGTAAAAAGAATTATTCATGCAAGATAGAAATACTTGAAATCAATTAACTTTGTGCCAAAAAAATTGAACTCAAGCTCGTTTAAAAATGTTATCAACAAAATTTGTTTACAAATCATTTATATTTAATATATATGTATAAATAGGACTTGGCATAGGACTGTTTAAAGTCAGTGGTTACTTTTATTAGAAAATCTACCAAAAATCTGTCTCTTGGTCTCTGGGTCATAGCAGTAGATACAGCTATCATCGCAGGTCACCAGAGCATCAAGAACTGTGGGATCTGAATTGATCAGCTCGACCATCTCCCTGCTGTCATGACAACGTCTTTCTTTCTGATCTTCTCTGAGCACTCTTGGGACAAACTTAGCACAAATTTTCTGCATCTTCAGTTCCTCGCGAATAATTGTGTGTACAGTTCCCACACTGACATCAAACTGTGCACTTATTGTCTCTATAGACACACGATGGTCGTTATCCATGAAATTCTTTATTTGACCAGTCAACTCTGGTGTATTAACTTCTTTACTCCTCCCACACCTCTCGTCATCCCTCACAGACTCGCTGTCTTCCTTGAATCTCTTATACCACTCAAAAACTGATGCTCGATTCATGCAAGATGGTTGAAAAGCAGTCTGAAGCATTCCATACATTTCTGTGGCATTTTTTCCAAATTTAAAACAGAATTTTATTGCATATCGTTCTTCTAAAGTGTCCACACGTCCAGATTGCGTTTTTGAAATTCACCAGCTGTGACAATCAGGCTTTAGTAGGGTGTATTCCAATTCCTGCTGTAGCTGTTCATTTGAATCTGAAATCATAAAAATTGGTCAGTCATCTCATAAGATGTATAGCAATAAGATACTGAATTTTCAAGAGTCTATGATAATTTTAAATGCCTGTACAAAAAAGTCTGGAAATTTATTGAATGCACCATGTAGATCTATATTGTCACATGGTCTTCAAGTAGATATAAAATGACATGTATATATCTTCCTTATCGAGAAAAAGTAATCCAGATGAAAAAGGTGATAAACATGTATATATGTATATATTTGATAGGTTCTCATTTCTGTTAGGTTGTTCCTTTTTCTTTCTTTTTGTTCTCTTCTTTTGGGAAGCAAGAGGTTTAAAGATACTGAAATGTGACTGCAAAAATTGACTGTATCTCTGTGTCTATTACCATCCACACAAGGTCTCTCCTACTTTCTGTACTTATATGGCAAGATAATCATGATTTAAATGGCATGCACCAAATGTCTGAACTAGCATTTAACAGTTGAATGAAACACATGACCAAAATTTAAAATTTGTACAAACTTTGAGATCTTAGCCAGTTCCGAAGATGAACTCTAGATGACAGGTCCAGAAAAAATCTTCTCCTACCAGGAGATATTTTGTCTCTGAGGTGGTTTTAAAAAAAAATGATTTCTCACAGCACATATACCCACTCTAAATTCAAAACAAAGTGGAAGTGTCATCTGGAAAATAATCTTTATGTAAGATTATTGACCAGGATGGAAACTGTGATTTGCTAATGAAGGAAAAGATGAATATTTATATTCCTACTGCTTATAGACTGGAATTCATTCCTCGAAAGATACAGGACCATCATATCCGAAGAACAACAGGAAATCATTGGAATTTATGAAGGGAATTTCACATCCTGAAGTCTACCAGACTGAGTCTGAGTCTGAAGAAATTCCATATTTAAATATCTGATTTCAAAACACTCTGCTAATGAAAGCTGTAACAGAAACATTACTCCTGGCATATTGTGAAACTAAGCCTGTGGGAGATAAAATGTTGAACAATCTAATATGAAGATATGTACTTACATATAAAAGAAAAAAAGCGGATATATGAGACAGCGATTAAAAGTTAAAATGTGAAGAAAAAAGGAATATAGAAAAGAAAAAGAGCAAGAATGTTTGGAAGGAAACACTTTGTTTTTATTATTTCTTTTATTTTTAGAAATGGCCTTTTAAAGATAAGTCATTTGAACTAATACCTCGCTCACAACATACAACCAAAATTTTATGCATTCACCATATCAAGAATACATTGCTAGTCATCTTTCTTATTTGATTCTGAATATTACTGTGTAAATAGCTATGTATATTGTTTTTTCTTTTGTTTTGTTTCCTGTAGAATAAAAGATTTATTCCTTTAAAATCTATCTTGATTCATTGCCTGTCACAGTGCCTGCTCATTTCTCAAGTAGTGAGAAGGTTTCTTGATAGATATTCTCAGAAAATAAAAAATATCTTCTGATATCATTATTCGTTCTTTTTATAAAAAAGAGTGGCAATTGGGATTATACATGGAAGATCTGCATGCTGTGCGGAGCTTGACTCCTTCCTCTCCACATCATAAACTCCTTGGGCTGTATTAAGTCATATGCATATAATCATTAAGTGGCGGCTAAATGTTTGGAATGTTAGGAAGCTTTTAAAAGGTAGATAAAATATAAAAAAGGGATTTCTTGATATCGACATTGAAAGGAAATAACTTTTTTATTAGTCATAGACTGAAACCACTCGTACCAGTAAGTTAAAAAACAAGATTTTTTTTCCCAATGTCGTTTGCACTTGAGCGGATTAAGTAGAAAAATCTTCCCTTTTTTCCATAAGTCTGGACATCTGCTTTGAAACTCTTATAGTCGACAGGGTTTTGTAGCTAGATCAGTAAGAGAAAGGCAAGCAGTGTGTGAGAGAGAGTGAGTTGGCCTATGTGATTTCCTAATGCTTGACTGATGCCCAAAGAAGTCTAAAGCTAAGTACCACTCATACTTGCCTCAATATTGTTCCAAAAGAACCTGTAACAATATAGAATAAGACTTTCTTTTTTCTCAACATTATTAATGATTTTCTACTATATTTACGCAAAGTGCTTTTTGCAGGCTTTCAGCAATTGTATTTTTTTTATTAAGAGAATTCTGAAAAGACAAATAAATTGGAATGCAAAGGGGCAATATCTGATGAATACAGTGGATGAGTGAAAATTTCCTCATCAAGTTGCAACAATTTTTACTTTGTCACCCCACCAATAATGATCAACAGTATGATACTTTTAAAAATCTTTTAACATCACATTCTTATTTTCAAATTAGCAGTGATTCATCTAGATGAAGTCTAGATAGCAATCTAGACATTGCTTTTACTTAGCTGAGCATCCATCTTGATCTAAATCAAGATGGATGCTCAGCTAAGTAAAAGCAATATCTAGATTGCTATTGTGACGGCAAATTGACTATAAATCCCATCTAAGGGGACTTTATTTTCGCACGTGTGAAGACGGGGCAGGTTGGCACTTGATCCCCTACAGAAATAAGTCCTGTTCAGAGTTCTTCTATCAGGCATGTAAGAACTGGCATATTACGTGAGGGAATAATTTAGGGCCAGACTGGCCACCGCTGGCAAAGGGGTCCAAAATTTCACACTATCATACACACACCAGGCCGCTAAACTTCTTTCCCTTAGATAATAGAAGAATACGGGCCTATAGGTCTTAGTTGTAATAATATTAATATGGTAGTAGTCGGCAACTCCGGTTTCCCGTGTGATACTTTAGGAATTAATAGGACAGTTCTAAGCAAGATAACATAGGGCGAATAGAAGCTGAAAGGAAAGCATGGAATAATAACATAGACCACATGGTAAAATGAAAATACATAGGTTCTTTACTACGGTTATATATATATACGTCCAAAGTGTCAAAAACATATAATAGGATAGTCCATGAATACAAATGTCTTTTCTTGGCTTTTATCCTTTTTCAAATTGAGAGAGAGAGTGGTAAACAAAATTTGGGTGTAAAGGAAAAATGTCCCAAAGTTACTTATCTTATTTTTTTGACGGGGTTCCACTGGAGAATTTTTCTTCTTTCACGGGCTAATAGACTTTGTACTGTTTTTAATACTGGCTTGAAGGACTTGGGGTCCTTCGTGTCTCAGTTAGTCTTTTGTCTTTAGCCCGGAGTAAAATGGCTATCGTCCGTCTGCCACGAGCGTTGCTCAAAAACTCCCTTACTACAATTTACTTCTCTGAGGGGAAGGGAACCCCACTTCCGTTTTGGGGTCCCAGCCAATCATTTGGCTTCTCTCTCTTTCCCCTTCCGACGTCCGGCGACCCAAGGTCACTTAAGTGCGAACATCTGCGTGACCCACATTCTTTCCTAACGGTCACTTTTTGACTGCTAGAAAGCGCTAATAGCAACACGGGAGGATAGTATCAGTCCTACCTCCTCGTCTCCGTGAGCCATCACGTGACACTATCTAGACTTCATCTAGATGAATCACTGCTAATTTGAAAATAAGAATGTGATGTTAATCTCAATCCTTTTTGAGAAAGTTTTTGGCAAAACACCAAATTGTAAAAGTACTGCATCCTTCATGTTCATTCTGTGATGTTTTCTTGTTTCCTGAACTGAAAATTCATTTCTGGGATAAAATTTAAGAATGTTGAAGACATTAAAAGAAATACAATGGTGAAACTTCATAGCAAATCAAAAATCTAATTTCAAAGATTCTTTGACCAATGGAAAGCTCACTGGAATAAATGTGTTGAATGCCAAAATTTTGAAAATTTCATCCCTTGTTCATTTGTCTTGGTAAATACTGCTTCAGTGTTAATACTTTCTGAACATGTCTCATATAATCTAACATTGTCTTCATAGAATATTGTGCTTTTCCTCTTAACTAAATCTGGATGCTTTTCATTGATTAACTTCATCTTGTTTAATTGTTGTATTGTCTGCTACCAAACACAAGTACTGAGGTGATCATTTGTGGTAAGAAGCAGCAACTTTTATAACTCTTATCATTACTTTTGGTGGTTTGTCTCTATGGCTTAACAGGTTGCCAGGTCAGTAGTTTGCTGATTCCAAGTTTAAGATGTACCCTGTGCCAGTTTACTCTGAATGCCATTCATCTGCTTTGTTCTCTTTAGTATGCTTAGTATCTTTTTCTTATTCCCTATCACATTGTCTATATTCATAATGCTCAGCTTTTGGGAATAAGACATCCTGTTTACAAATCCTTTACAAGTATTTTTGAATGAATCTTGCTCTTCCCTTACTCTATAACTCTGACATCAGGTTCTTTTCCAAGTTATCTTACCATACACCTGCTGTATGTAATGATACCTAGAACTAGGTGATACAAAGTCCTGTTAGTGGGGTTAACTGTGGCCTCCGCGATATATATTACCAAGGCCTGTTATATGATTAAAGTTGACTTTCTTTTCAATGAAATAAGGAAAAAAAATTCTTAGAAAACGATCGTAAAAACTTTTAACTTTTCTATGCTTGAAACTTTATGAATCATTTTTAAACATGAAAAAATATTCCCGAATTAAATTTTTTTCATTCTTGAATGACTAAAGACTATAAAATTTATTTTTTTAGTCAATTTTAAAAGAATTTGTTTTATTTCTAATTTTCTTTTTTTATTTGAAAACTCTGTAAAATTATTTGTTCCAAAAGTCAAGTCACTATTGCTGAAAATTTAAATTTGAAAATGATGACTTTGTGGGGGGAGTATGTAATTTGGTTATTTCAGTAGATTGCTCTCTAAATTATTCCCACCACAAATACAACACAAAACTTTACAATCGCGTGAAAGAAATGGAATAGAACACAACGAACATTAAACAACAAACAATTTAGTATGCATATAACAGAATATGAAAACAAATAAAATACATGATGTGTAAATGGCCTTTTGGAAAATAAAGTTTGACAAGAAGAGAATAAATTTGTTTAAAGACGTGTGTGTGTTCATGTTAACGAAGTCCGTAAATAAGTCGTTCTTACTTACATTAAGTTTATAGCGGGTTTTATGACTGTGGCGACAGCGTGTCGCGTTGATGAAAGAAAATCTGTCGGGTTTTTCTTTTGAATATAATTCTCGGCCATTTGAAGAGAGTTCATGAACTTTAGTTGAGGAAGGAAAGGAATTTGTCGGAATGTATCGGCTACTGCTTTACTGGCTTAGTGGCTTGTCTTCATCTGTGTCTTCGTTTGTGTGTAAGCCTATGTCTTGTGTGTATGGCTTCCTAACTCTGTGTTATTTATATCCTACAGGTGGATCAAAGAATCATCCTAAAATTTTGGCGCGTAGACATTTATTGACCAATTTTACTATTTTATTTTCGAGCCTAAATATTTTCTGTTAGTTCACTTCCGATCCTAATTTTCTAGAATGTTCTATTCTATGTTTTTAGCTGATTGGTTGAAAAATACAAAAATGTAATTTAAATACTAATGCGGTTTTGATCCTAAATTTCTAGAATGTTCTTAAGTATGTTTTTATTGCTTATTTTAAGACTAGAAAAAATGTGTATCCTATAACTTAAACTTTGTTTAAACCTATTATTTCTGAATAAGTTTTGAATTTATTTGAAACTTAAAGGCCTAAATCACACCACCACACTTGAATTTTAAAACATAATTTTAAAGATATTTGGCACAAAATGAACCTGCTAACACACTCAAAAAATATTTTCCAAACATTTTTTCCTTTTTTGATAATTTGAAAGTTTATCATTAATATTAATCCGTAGAAAAAATTTGGAAATAAAAAAATTAGATTTTTAACTTACGAATAATTTTTTTATGGTTAGTTCAGGGTTTTTAATCCTTAAAAAATTAATTAGTAAGTAAACATTTAACCAAAAAGTTTTGCAAAAAAAAAAAAAGATTTTTTATAAACAGTTTAACATCATAAATGAAATAGAAACATTCATTTTTACATTTTTTTTTTCATCTTTTACTATTAAAATATTTTTAAATGCAATTGAATTACCAAATATGCTAGAATTTTTTAAGTGTATCTTTTTTGAAAGGTGTAGTGAAGGGAAATTTCGTATTTTGGTTTGGCGCGCAAATTTAATTCGACACTTAATTTCCCCCAATCAGGATGACTTATCCTATTCAGCCCGGGCCTTTCTTTACGGACAACAGGAAATTGGGTAAGCTGCCAAACACACCCTTTTTGGCTGGAGAACGTAGTCCAGTGCAGACGTCACACTGGCCGTTCTTCAATAGCGATGCTTTTTAGCAGGACAATGCCGCCCAGTGCAGACGTCTCACTGCGGCTCTAGAATAACAGCAGCTGCAGCATGGACACACGAGGCAACCTAATTTATGGATTCCTTGCAAGGAATCCCAATTGAATATAAATTAGATACATTAAACAAGCCTCGCACAGGCACAACTTTATGTCACTCCAAAATTGCTATGTCAACGCGATGCTTTAATTCCGCAAACGACACACTAGCTATCATTCACCTCTGGGCCACTTTAATGGAGACAACGCACACCTCTGTACCAGACGGACAAAAACCATGGTGACTCTAAAGTTCAATCCCCTCACACGTCCGACGACACACGCTGCCATCTCAACCTTCTCAACTTCTCATAACTCAATTTCGTCTCAATACTCACAACCTTTCACGAGTCTTGCAGCACCAAAAGCAAACCCAATATTCCATGCTGCAAAATAAAAACTTATTCATGAAAAAAAAAAACATTTTGTAGTAGTGAGTGAAAGTATTTTTGGTACCCGATAATTTTATGTTGAGTTTTGTATATTTAGAATAAGGTTTAGTATTTATGCTTCCCCACAAGTTTAATGTTGAAGTTTTTGATATTTAGTTTAAAGGTAGAATATAGGCATAATATAGGCACATGGAAAAAGTAGTAAATGAAAGAAGCCAATGAGTGAAGATATGAAACAAATGAGTAAAAGATATGAAACAAATAAAGATTGTAAAACGGCGCGGACAAAATGAACATTTAAAACAAGGCGACGAACAAAAACAAATTTATATTCTACAACAATAAAACTTACATTGATACATAAAAAATATTACTAACTCTACTAACAAAATAATAGTGTGTGTATATGTGTGTGTGTGTCTAACACAACTAAGCTACAAAAGGATTACATATTTAAAATGTCCTTTTTATGATTAGAAACAGGTAGTTTCTCTGAGACTGGAAAAAGTCTCATAGTCATTGTATATTTTGAGTGTCTGCGAGGCCCATCCATGTTGTTGCTTTTCACTCCTGTTGATTCACACTGGAGGGAGTGTGCTGCCGCTGCGAAGGAATTTGGTAAAAAAGAGAAAGGGTGTTTGAAGACGACGTATTTATAGAAAATACGCGTCTTGTAATAGGCTCCAAACGCAGGACGAGAATTTACGCGCGGACATAGTTTTAAGCATGTCACGTGGTCCTCCTGGCCAATGGTTTCCCAAACTGAATATGTGAGCGTCCGCCATCTTTGTGGGAACAAGTGGCATACCGCCCAAAATAATTTATAGGAGTGTAAAGTCATATAAAGGTAAAAATATCTTTTTATTTCATCCAGGAGGATTAACAATGGATTCAAAATATTATTTTAAAATTCGAACTCCGTTGTTTTTTAGCAGAATTTCCCTGAAGACTTTGTTTTTCTAAGAAATGAAGATATATTTTAACTTTAAATCAAAATAGGGAAATTCATTTGATTCAGTGGATACCCGGCTTAGGAATAGTAATATGAAAGTTCGAATTCCAGTCTTTCCGTTTATGTTCACATTTGGATGATATCCTTGGGAAAGGTGTAAATAATTATTCCCTTCAGCTATGGATTATATAACGCTTTCACTGCTGATCTTATTCAAAAACTGTGTATCGACAAAAACGTTTTATTGTTTTCAGCATGAAATGACTTAAAAAGGATGATATGCAGTAAAAAATATAAAACTAAACGAAAAATTGATTTTTAGCGATAGGAATGTTTGTTACCATTTTTAGCGAAGAAATGTATTCTTACGCATGTGTGTTATTCCCTTGCTAATTGTTGTTAATAACGGAGGATGAAGAAGTAAGGAGACGAAGATGCCGTTAGTTTTTATATGAAGGTTTTAATGGCAGCATGGAATAAAGGGTTTACATTTATGCTGCAAGTCTCATAGGAAGGAACGAAGTAAGGAAACGAAATGAAGTTATGAGAGAGTGGAGAAAGCATTTTAGCAGCTAAATGCCTGAGCGAAAAGTGCATTGTTAGGTTAAGGCATGGTTGGATGTGCGAAGGAGATATGTTGTCATAGTGTAGTAAAAGTCGTGTTTGCTGTTTGAGGAGAGAAACGTTGAAGTCACCGTGAGTTTGTGGTTCTGGTTGTTTCGGGGAGAAGCGTGAATGTCTCCAGAAAATGTTGCCCAGTGAAGAAGTGGCTAGGTGTTGGAGCGGAATTTTGCATCGCAGTCGACAGAGCCAATTTTGGAGGTGACGTATGTGTGTGTGGCGTATTGAATTCATTTAATTCATATTCAACTGAGAACCCTTGGTCTAAGAGAAATAGATGCAAGGGGTCCATAAATTAGACTGCTTCCCGCATTGTGTCGATGCTGCTGCTGCTATTGAAGAACAGACAGTAAGACGTCTGCACTGAACGAAGTTGTTCAGCCAAAGAGGGTGTTTGACGGCTTCCCCAGTTTATGCTGCCTGGAAAGATAATCCGGGTTGAATAGGATAAGTCATCCTGATTGGGTGAAATTATGCGTCGACCCTAACGGTCGAATTAAATTACGCGCCAAACAAAAATGCGAAATTCTTTCTGCTACAAATTCATGAGTTTTTGATAGGCATATTTCTGTATTCCACTAAATTAACCCTGATGACTATTTTTACTATGTATCCTTAGCGATTCATTCATTTAACAATAATAAGATGTAAACTATGTTGTGGTTTCTTTTGAAATTATTTTTCATGTATGTGAACTTCATTCTCGACCTGAAGGCATAAAAAGAGAATCATCAGCATTTGATAAAAAAAAATGGGTAAAACTATTACGGTTAAACTTGAAAGACCATATCTTTATGATGGTGCTCTCCCTAGGATTCTTCCAAACTGTCCCTCCTATTTATCTTCATCAACCTCCTTTAGAAAGTCACCAAACTCAAAGAAAATTCAAAGGGAAAATTTTTATCTGAAAAGAGCTTTAGATCAAAGTATTGCAGTTGACCTAGCATACAAAAAACAAAAAATGTTCCATAACATTAATGATATGGAAGATGAATTAAATTCTATTGACAGAAATTATTGGACCATTATTAGGAAACAGGATAAACTTATTATTTGCCATATCATCCAATCTCCATATCCTAAAATGACCCTATCTATTGTAATTGATTCTGATTTTGCAGCACATATGTTCTGTAATGAAGTGGAAATTCACAGAATAGGGGAGTATAAGATTCCTAACTTTGTAACTGATATAAATATTTTTGAGATTTTGATCTCAAACCTTAAAAAAATGGACATAGAAGAACAACAAAGCAAACCACAAAATGATATTTCAATATTAAAATTGATCATGTCATTTCTGTTATTACTGCAAGAGGAGTCAAATAAATATTACAGTACAATTAAATTTATATATGAACAAATAAACCTAATGACACTAAATAAGTTCAATTATTCAACAGAAATGATCATATTTTCTTCATTATTATATAACTGTTCTCCTACTGGATACAGACTGTTAAGAGATTCAAAAAATGTAATTTTACCAAGCTATTCAACCATTAGAAAACTTACCCTGTCAACTTTTATGAATCCTGTTGTTGAGCAACATAACAACAATTTTCTCATGTAAATAAAAAATAAGTTCAAGTTACTTGTGCAGAAAGATATCACAGTATCTTTTACTTATTGATGAAATTCATCTAAAACCTTATTTTGATTATAAAGGTGGCAATGTTGTTGGCTCAGCCAATAACACCAATGAGGTGGCAGCAAGTGCATTTGCTTTCATGCTTAGTAGTGTGTTATCGAATTATAAGGATGTTATACATACAGGGTGGAACGATAAAATTGTCGTCCTTAAGAAAACAACACTACAGCTTTATTTTAAAACTTTTATAGAAAAAATCAATTCAGGTAACTTGATTATGTAGTAGAGCTGACATCTATTCAATATAGCTGCCTTCAGCCTCAATCACTGCCTTGATACGGATCTGGAACTGGGAGCATGCCTTTTCCACAAGCGCCGGCGGGAGCTCGGTGAATACTCAGCAGATGGCGGTGATCAGGCTGGCTTTGGTGATGTTCTCGACGTATGACCGAACGAAGTAGTCCAGCGGGTTCAGGTCGGGGGAGGAGGGGGTCCAGTAAGAGAAGGGTACAAAGTCGTAGCACTCCTTCTGATGCCAAGCCTGGGTCTCTTTGGACTTGTGGGCCGGCGTCGAGTCCCGCTGCCAAACTCAGGGTCTGCCACCGGCCACCTGATTGCACCAGAGGATTACCACACTCTTTAGCACATCCAGGTACACTTTGGTGCTGGCTTTGAAGTGGTATGATGTGGCCCTCACTTGAAACCACACCAAAGACCATAACCGTTGTCGGACACTTTGTTTCATCACCCTGGGCACGTCCCTGTTATTCGTGGCAATCCAGATTTGCATTTTGAGGGTGCTGGCAATGGTCCTATTGTCAAAACTTGGATAAGTAGAGAGCATGAGTTGTACAATGGCGCATCTCCGATCTCGCTCATTGAACATTGTGTGACTTTCAGACATGATAGAAGGCTTCTATTGCTCTTGTGATTTGTACACAACTGGCCAACTAGTAGATTGTCTGCAACAAAAAAAGAAAACCGGTTTTCATTAAACGGAAATGGAATCATGTCATCTTTTCTCGGGCGATAATTTTATCGTTCCACCCTGTATAATGCCGACTAAATGTCTTAAAGCAGGAAATTTATTCAACATAATTAAACGTTTGATAATTGGGTTGGAAGAAATAGGCTTTAAAGTATTGTGTATAATAATGGATAACAATGCAATCAATAAAAAAGCTATATCTTTATTTTTACCTCAGCAAAACATTCAAGTGTATATCCACATCCAGTTATGAAGTCTATACCTCTTTTTTTCATATTTGACTCAGTCCAAAAAGATGCAAGTAAACGCATGATATTTCCAATGTTTTGTTTCAATGGAAATCATGAATAAGATAATGTCCAAAGTGCTCCATTTTGTACCCTACAGAAACTTCTTGCCTTGGAATTGCAATCACTTCTAAAACATTGTTACAAAATGACTGCCAAAACCCTTTCTCCTTGTAATCTTGAAAGGCAAAATGTTTATTTAGTATTACAAATATTTAATGAGTATACTATTCAGGGATTGCTAACTTTAGGGAAAAAAAGTTTGCCCAATTTTGCTGAAATTGCGGAATTTATAAACATATTTTTTATTTGGTGAAATATAATGAATGTGAAAACACCAGTTAAAGGTTGGAATCTTCAAAATAAATATTGCAATCCATTAAAATTAAATGAAGAAAATTATGCATTTCTAACAATATTTTGTAACTGGTTGGAATCTTGGGGTAGCATTCCTGGAAAAAGTGGTAAATTTGTGGGGATTTAGGAATTAACAGTAAAACTCCCAACCGGATATTGACTCGTCGGCTGCCAGATACAGAATGTATAAACGCGTCGCCACGCATAAGGCTCCACGCATCCATCCGGTTAAAATCAGAAAAAAGAAAAACAATAAAAGGTAAAGTAGCCAATGGGAAGCGGTCGCGCCAAAATTAGAAGGATTTTGGAGTGGCGAATTTGGAGCCGGTGTAGAGAGATAAATACTCAGGTTTTCTGTGAACCGACCTCTTTTTCGGGTAGTGACGTCGAACCGACAACACCGATTTTGCCGTCTGGTGTTTTTGGGCACCACGCTGTGTCTTGGGACGTAGCGTTGGTTAGTCTATTCACCAAGTAAATAAAGGAAAGTATGGAAGAAATGTTTTCGTCTCTTATCTGTTTCTATCTTTTCTTTTTGTATATTTCTTTTGGACTTTCTCTGGGCAAGGCATTGCGCCAGCCAGTCAACGTGGGGGGAAATAGTATAACCAAAATATGGAGTCAGATATCTTACGGCAACACAGCCTTGCCCTTAGCCACTGACTACCTAAAAACCTTTAAACCCCACATTGGTGACCTCGACGCTAAAAACCTTCAAACCCCACATTGGTGACATCGACGCAAAAAAACCCTTTAAACACCACATTGGTGAACCCCGAACACGTGAATGATGAACACCCAGAATAAAGAAGACATCCCAACCAGAAATTTTAAAAAGAAAAAAACAACAAAAACATCCTAAACTGGAGACAGACGACTTTCCACGTGGCACAAAAAAACAAAAACAAAAAAAAAAAAAAACGAAAAACAACAACAACAACAACAACAAAAAAGCCAGCGAAACATTGAAAAATTTTCAAATTCTCCCGCGGACCTAACTTCTGGAAAACAAAATGGACGTAAATAACAAGCACGTGGAATTTCTTTCAGCAAAACATTATCTGTCAACACACTTTTTCACTTCCCAACTTGCAAAATAAGGTAACTTTTTTAAACTTTCACTCACCCTACTTCTATTTCGGTTTCTGTCGCCACATGGTTTATCTCTCCCACTACCTCACTAAAACACCAACGCCTGCTAGAAATTCCAGAGAACCCCCCCCCAAAAAAAAAACTCACACTACTCCTCTGAAATACACTGCCATTTCTGTAGGCCACCTTCTCGGCTCATAACTTTTTTTTCTCAAAGTGACATTTTGTTTAAAAAAAACGAACAAAAAAAAACGCACCACGAGGTACACAAAAAAGAGACTTCCAGCAAATACTAGCGACTAAAAAAAAAAAAAAAAAAAGAAAAAGAAAAGTAGTCACTACAACAGAAAATGCAACACTTAAACAAGCGAGCGAACACACATACACAAAAAAAAAAAAAAAAAAAAAAAAAAAAACTCACGGATAAAAAATAAAGAATAAAAAAATAAATAAAAATTATTCCCGGATATTAAAAGAAGTTCCAAAGAGAAAGCAAAAGGGTTAATGAAGAATAATCCTCTCAAATCAGACGATTACATTCAACAACTCTATGTACTACCAGAATTAATGCACTTAAAGAAAAAAAAATGGAAATAAAATCCGCCATATCCAACGAGTCCTAGTTTTCCAGTCACCCTTAACAAATTACCAAAATTATTGAAAATTTGCAAATAAGATTCACAAGAATTTGATAAATAATCCTCCTAGAAAATAGAACAATTAAAAATCAATTCAATCTTTTTGCCAAAAAAAAACAAGAAGCAAAAAAAAAGTGGGATGGCTGAACACAAAAAAAAAAAAAAAATTAAAAATTAAAAATTTTTTAAAGGGAGCCGTGACACCCTTACAAATATTCATTTTTTTCTAAGAATCCTCCTATAGCTCCGCTATTTCGGGTGGCGATGTATTGTGGGGATTTAGGAATTAACAGTAAAACTCCCAACCGGATATTGACTCGTCGGCTGCCAGATACAGAATGTATAAACGCGTCGCCACGCATAAGGCTCCACGCATCCATCCGGTTAAAATCAGAAAAAAGAAAAACAATAAAAGGTAAAGTAGCCAATGGGAAGCGGTCGCGCCAAAATTAGAAGGATTTTGGAGTGGCGAATTTGGAGCCGGTGTAGAGAGATAAATACTCAGGTTTTCTGTGAACCGACCTCTTTTTCGGGTAGTGACGTCGAACCGACAACACCGATTTTGCTGTCTGGTGTTTTTGGGCACCACGCTGTGTCTTGGGACGTAGCGTTGGTTAGTCTATTCACCAAGTAAATAAAGGAAAGTATGGAAGAAATGTTTTCGTCTCTTATCTGTTTCTATCTTTTCTTTTTGTATATTTCTTTTGGACTTTCTTTGGGCAAGGCATTGCGCCAGCCAGTCAACGTGGGGGGAAATAGTATAACCAAAATATGGAGTCAGATATCTTACGGCAACACAGCCTTGCCCTTAGCCACTGACTACCCAAAAAACTTTAAACCCCACATTGGTGACCTCGACGCTAAAAACCTTCAAACCCCACAAATTAACAAAGGAAACTTTTACTGCTTTACACGATACCACTTACACCATTTTAGAACTTACACAATAATGTACAAAAGAATTGAAAATGGTGTATATATTACCTGGAAAATTTCAAACTGATTATCTGGAGGCAGGATTTGGCCAGTATCGATAACTTAGTGGTGATCAATATAATATCTCTATACGTCAAGTATTTGAATGTGAAAAAAAATACTAAGAATGTTGTCTGTTTTAAAACCTAGCCTGCCTCTTAATAATCAAAGTATTAATTAGATGAATTTACAAGAAGTGAATTGGAATAAAATGACAGAGGAACAAAATTTAGATGTTTATAAATTTAACATAGATATAGCGGATAATGATGTTCATTAGTGCAAATAAGTCCTGCCTATTATAATATATTTAGCGAGTTATTGCTATGCTGTTTTAAAAAAAATGAAATGTTATAGTTGCAAAAATTTAGTATCAGGAAGAGATGATATGCAACCTGATATAAGCAGTTATTTTCAAGGAATCAATAGGGGTTCTCTGTTATATCCTGTGGGGATTTAGGAATTAACAATAAAACTCCCAACCGGATATTGACTCGTCGGCTGCCAGATACAAAATGTATAAACGCGTCGCCACGCATAAGGCTCCACGCATCCATCCGGTTATAAATCAGAAAAAAGAAAAATAATAAAAAGTAAAGTAGCCAATGGGAAGCGGTCGCGCCAAAATTAGAAGGATTTTGGAGTAGCGAATTTGGAGCCGGTGTAGAGAGATAAATACTCAGGTTTTCTGTGAACCGACCTCTTTTTCGGGTAGTGACGTCGAACCGACAACACCGATTTTGCTGTCTGGTGTTTTGAGCACCACGCTATGTCTTGGGACGTAGCGTTCGTTCGTCCACTCACCAAGTAAATAAAGGAAAGTATGGAAGAAATGTTTTCGTCTCTTATCTGTTTCTATCTTTTCTTTTTGTATATTTCTTTGGACAAGGCATTGCGCCGGCCAGTTAACGTGGGGTAAAATAGTATAACCAAAATATGGAGTCAGATATCTTACGGCAACACAGCCTTGCCCTTAGCCACTGACCTCCTAAAAACCTTCAAACCCCACAATCCCAATGATGTAACCACAAATTTAGTACTATACAATTATATTGTTATTAATGAACTTGTAAAGAATCCTTCTTTTTTCATTCAGTGAATCAAAGAAAATTGTCTATGTACATCGCAATGGATGTTTTGGCTAACGATGAACTTCTCTTTCATGTTGACTCATGTGGTGAAGGTCACAGCATTGAAAAAATAGAAAAAATGTTTGTCTGGAGCTCTTCTAATGCATTATTTAATAATTTGTGTAGCAAGGAAAATGATAATATTACTTGTAAGAAGTTAAGTAAAAAAAGAAAACTTCAAACGTTCAACTGAATTGTGAGACATAAAAAGACTTTTATAAGTTTGATTTTTAAAACAGTAACTTGAACTTATTTAGTTTGAATTAATTTGATTGAATTTAATTTGTTGCATTTTTTAATATTTCTAAATAATAATTTTTGCTTATTTATTGTTGCTTCTTGTTTGTTCCTAAATTCTAATGATATCGTTGGTTGCTTGATTATTTGAGTGATTTTGATTTTAAAATTCTTGCAATTAAAACAAAAGTGATTGTGATTTTTCATAATTAAATTAAAAATATGAAAATTTAAGCAGTGTTTGTTAAATTGTTTTTAAAATTTAGACGAATAAACAAAATATTTGGTCTTTAAAACCGTGTTTATTTACAAACACGACCGACAGTCAGTGATGTTTATGTTTATATTTTCTTATTAATTATTGTTTTTCTTAATTTTAATTAAAATTAATAACAACCAGTATAAATCAAAACATGTCTCTTTCTTTTCTTTCTTGTTACATTTTAAAAAATTTTAAAATCTTTATTAAAAAAACGACTTTGTGATTATAATTCAACGTTGTCATGAAGCGAGAGATTCATGGCTCTACAAGCGTGACATCACATTTCATCACACAGGCCTGGGTAATAGCTATGGCCACGGGCTAACGCTAACTGCATCCTCTGGCAGAGCAGTAAAACCCCTAAAAAGAGTGTCCAGGGTATGACACTAAACTGTATCTGACCGTGAGGTTCCAGTTCTGGTGTATTGGAGATTGTGGAGTACTCTTTCATTGCAATTACTCTCAGGTCCACCCTCACCCAGAATGGTAATACCTATTTCAGCCTTATCTATGCATCAAATTTTGTTTGAAAATTATTTCTATTAGGAATATTTGATGCCATATAATTGTGTATAAATTATTTGTATAAAGAATAGTTACTTGAAGATATCATTGTTTACTAAGGTTTATTAATAGTTACTTGAAACCATAAAATTGAGTGCCAACAAATTATCAAATTACTTGAAATTGATTCACTTGATTATGTATAAATTATTAGTATTACACTGGGCCATTGGCCTAATGAGTAGAGTGTTCATCAATGGTCCAGGAGACCGGGGTTCAATCCCAGGTTGAATCATACCAAAGACTTAAAAAAATTGTACTTGATGCCGCCTTGCTTAACACTCAAAATTCTAAGGTAAGGATCAAGGGTAAAGTGGAGCAATCAAGGGAATAGCGTAGCGCCCTCTCCTACACCTTGGTGTTGTAGCTATTGAAAAGGGAGCCTTCAGGTCACCCTCAACTAAGGTCACCCTTGACTAAGGTCACCAACTTTACTTACTAATTAGTATTAGACCGGAATTTTTGAAATCATTTGAATACAAAAACTACCTGTATTTAAATACGACTACTTATTGTGTGGAAACAAACATTTATAGACAAAAGTGCAATTTTAAAAGAATGCAGGGGAGCAGTTATATAGATATGATTTTGATTCAACATTTTGAAATGAATCAAATTTTGGTATTAAATAATCCATAAGGAGTTGATATGCTTTTAAACAAATAAATCAAATTCGGTGATAGAGTTACAGGAGCTGAACTTATTTCAATTTTACTTATTTCAATGAATCATTTGCTTCTACAAAATATAGAAGACTCTTTTAATCCTTATACACTGTGGGGTGAAGGTGTGTAAAAGAAGCGGAATAGATAATGGTTGTAAAATGGCGTGAACAAAATGAACATTTAAAACAAGGCGAACGAACAAAAACAAATTTATATTCTATAATATCAAAACTTACATTAATACATGAAAACATAACTAACTCTAACATACTGATAGTGTGTATATATATGTGTGAGCTCGTGTGTGTATATGTGTGTGTGTGTGTAACACAACTAAACTACAAAAAGAATTGTAAAATTAAAATGTCTTTTTTCTATGATTAGAAACCGGTAGTTTTTTAAAGACGGGAAAGCGTCTCATAGTTCTTGTACAATAATGTCTGCGAGGCATGGTGTTGCTGATACGGGGGAATTTGGTCAAAGAGAAGGTGTTGCCGCTACGAAGGAATTTCGTCAAAGGGAGAGTGTTGCCGCTACGAAGAAAAATCGTAAAAGAGGGAGAATGTGTTTTAAGACGGCGTATTTATAGAAAAAATCGTCTTATCAGTGGCTCAAGACGCAGGACTTGAATTTTCGCGCGCCGACGTAGTTGTAAGCATATCACGTGGTCCTCCTGGCCAATGGTTTCCTGAGACTGAACATTGAGCGTCTGCCATCTTTGTGGGAACAAGTGGCATACCGCCCAAATTAAATTATAGGAGTGTAAAGTCCTATAACACAACATATTCTTTGGATGAAAACGGACTTTTGGTATGGTTAGCACAAACGAATTTCAATTGCCCTATAATTTTGTGAATTCCATGTTATAAAATACACATTTGTTACAGTTTATTTCAAATATTTTCTTATCAGTGAATGGGGCATGGAATTATGGTTTATTTTTTTCCCTTATATAGCAACTGCACATCAAAGTGCCTAATGTAAACAAGCTAGTGCAGATGATTTTCAATATTTGACTTGGATTTTCTGAGTTTTACAATGCTATTTTCAAGTTATATTTTGATTTAATCACTCAACTTGTTTTCCTAACCATGGAGTATTTTTCTGAAAGAAAATTTTCAAACCGCTTTTGACACATGCAGTCATCCATGTTATATTCTGAGTTGTGGGCGAGAAATGCGTATGAATGCAAAACAAAGAACGTATAGATACTCACAATAACACAGTAATGATGTTATAGAAATTTTTTATAGATAGATTAAGT
Source organism: Sepioteuthis lessoniana (assembly GCA_963585895.1). NCBI lineage: Eukaryota > Metazoa > Mollusca > Cephalopoda > Myopsida > Loliginidae > Sepioteuthis > Sepioteuthis lessoniana. The sequence continues at coordinate 84,408,514 of OY757904.1, read as the reverse complement.
ACAGAGAGTAGAACGGAGAAATACATTCACAGTCAAAGAATGAATTCAGTGGCAGTAGCTACAAAGTTCATGTACTGTACTTGTCTCGTGGTGAAGGGATGGTTTTCTCGGAATTAGGATACGTTGGTAGCTGCGGAGAGCGTTTGGTGTATAGGATGACAGGCGCCAGACGGGGTGAAGAATCCTTAACACGGGTCGTGTGAGGGAACAAGTCTGTGGTGTAGGAACGCAACTGGCTGATGATTATTTGGTCCGTCTATTTATACGTTTTCTGTAGGCTCAGAACGGCAATTTTTGTGCCCCGCGGGAAGCGTTCCGATTGGATATTTATTAATGTATTTTTTTTTTGTTAATTTATCGCAAACGGAAGTTCTGCGCGGAGCCCATGCGTGAGCGACTAACTTTTCATTTTGGGTTGGGAACTCGAAGTGTTAACTTCCGTTTTTTTTTTTTCTTCTTCTTTTCTTTCTTTTTGTTTTTTCAAATCAAGGCAAGATCTCGTCTTGTAACAGCTCCCCCAGATCTTACCATGATTTGAAGTTGCTATGTTGTTAGTGCTTGCTTGCGTGTTTTTTTTTTTTTTTTTTTTTTTTTTGAGGTTATGTATTATTTATTTTGTTTTTTGGCACATAACGAAGTCTTTAAAGCGTGCTGGGAGTTGCCCTCGTGTTGTTCGTTTCGTTGGGTTTTGGGTATTGTCTCCGGAACTGCAGTCATTTGCGACAAGATGCTCCCCTGACGAAAGTGTAGGGAGTTGTGACAACGGGTGATGGGTAGGTTGCCGGGGTGGACAAGGAGATAGGAGTGGTCGTGTCGACGGGTGATTGGGAATTTGGTGAGGTGGGGATAGAGCTGGAGGTGGGGGTGGTCGATGCATGTGTTGCAGGTCATTTGGTCGTGGTACGAGTCGACGGACGTGTCCACGGTGAACCCAATGCGTTTCACAGTTGTCGTTTTTCACTTGAACTACCAAACCGTTCGTTTTGGTGACCTCAAAGTCACCTATCCAAGGCAGGTGAGACAAGTGGGCTGTTGCGGATTGCGGTCGGTGGAGTAGCACCTTGTCACCGACTTGTATCGGGTCTTTGAAGATGCTGCGGTTCAGTTTGGCTTCCATTTTGTGGTCAGCCTCGTTGTTCGCCAAGGCGACCCTTTGATGCACCTGTCGGAGCAGAGCGTTTATCTGCATACCGTAAGCACCTGGGTTGTTGTTAACGATGTCTTGGCAGGGGATCTTCGGTAGACCAATGTTTGGTTGGCGGCCGGTGATAATGTAATGCGGGGATGCACCAGTGGCGGTGTTGGCTGTGGCATTCATTGAGGAAACTGCGGATTCGAGAACGTCCGTCCATTCACAGTTTCTGTCTTCGCAGATCATGTAAAGGGCGTTTTTTAAGGTCCGGTGTTGCCTCTCAATGTTCCCCGAGCTTTGTGGTCGCCACGGGCAGTGAAGTTCCCGGGTGATCGAGGTTAGGTCACAAAATTCCTTGTAGGCCTCACCAGTGAAGTGGGTTCCTTGGTCGGAGGAGACAATGCGGGGAATCTCGCGGTGACGAAGAAAGAACTGGTAGAGTCCGCGGGCTGCGTCGATTGCGCGGTCTCTGGCACATGGTATGGCCATGAGGTGGCGGCTGAAGCTGTCTAGAATAGTAAGTATGTACCGCTTGCCCTTTGAGAGGGGCATTGAGACAAAATCTATGTAGACAACCTCGAATGGTTTTCCGCCTCTCTTGCAATGGCCCGTGGACCAGTTTCGGCGCATGCCGTAATTTCCCTTGCGTTTAGCGCAGGTTTGGCATGACTGAACATACGCCCTGATATCGCGATTTTTGAACTCCCACCAGTAGCTGGATAGGTGTTCCTGCATGCGGGAGATCCCTGAGTGGTTGACACAGTCATGGGCTTGGTGGAGATATTTTGTCCGGAGCTTGTAGGGTACTACCAGTTTTGGTGTGTTTGTAGTATCCCTGATCATCAATACAGATGTACCAGGTTCCAAGTAGAATTGGTGCATGTGTTTGTTATATAGCCCGGTACGATGATCTTTGGGGTCGAGTAGGGTAGCGTCCGGTCTTGGGGTTACCAACTGAAGAGCTCTGATGATTTTTGAAAGTGTGTCATCAGAGGCTTGTTCCGCTGCAATACCCATGTGGTCAGCTATCTCTTCAACCGGGATGGTCGATGTGGCATGAAACGCGAGGAATGCGTCGATGGCCTGCAGATGATGCTGAATGTTCCGTGTTGTGTGAGTCCCAGGGAGCAGCTGGGAGCTCTTGATTTCGTCCATGCACCAGGATGGAACGTAGATGTTTAGACTGGAGCCTTGGAGTTTGAAGCGCTTCCCTGCAGGTGTGGGGTCTGCCGTAAGCTTGTCCTTGCTGTGGCCATATCTCCGACTGAGCATGTCTGCCCAGACATTCGATTCACCTTCTACATATTCCAAGACGAATTTGTAGCACGATATTTCCTCCTGCCATCGTCGTATCTTCGCATTGTTGAATTCACGTTGATCCAAGTATGTGAGAGATCGATGATCTGTGAGGACGACGAAGGGACGACTACGCAAGAAGTAATCGAATTTGGTGATGGCCCATTTTATCGCATATGCTTCGCGTTCAGTTGTTGACCAGTTGCGCTCCGTCGCGTTAAAGGTGTGTGAGGCAACTGCTATTATTTTCTTTTGGCCGTGTTTATTCTCTTGCATGAGAATGGCCCCACATGCGATATCGCTGGCGTCGGTGGTGAGGGTAAAGAGTCCGGTGAAGTCGGGGAATGAAATGATTGGTGGTGAAGCGAGGCGCTTCTTAATTTTATTGAAAGCCTTGTTGGCCCCTTCAGTCCAGACGAATGTTCGTCCGGGCTTATTTAGTTCGTTTATGGGGGCCATTAGATTGGAGAACATGTCGGTTCTGATGCTCTCGTTAAGGCGTGTCTCGATGAATTGCCGAATCCATACGAGACGTCCGATGAGACTTTGTAGTTCTTTTCTCGTTGTCGGGGGTTTCATGTCGATAATGGCGCGGACATATTCGGGGTCGGCCTTGAACCCGTCGCTATTCACGATGCGACCGAGAAATTTAGCTTCGGACGCAAGAAAAATGCATTTTTCCGGGTTTAGTTTTAATCCGAACTTGCGTAGAGCAATAAATAATTGCTCCAGCGCTGTCACATATTCCTCGAAGGTTTTGGCGTGGACAAGATTATCGTCAATATATGACGATATGTTCGCGCGTGAGGCAACTGTGTCGAGAGCCTCAGCTATGCATCGCGAGAAGATTTGTCCAGCGGATGTTAGACCGAAAGCCAGACGGGTGTATTGGAAACAGCGTCCTTTCCAAGTAAAGGCCGTTTTATGGCGGTCACGTTCGTCAATGACGATTTGCCAATAGCCATTGCGGAGGTCGAGTGTTGAGAAGTACTTGTTACCTTCGCCAATCTTGTTGAATGTCGAGTCAATGGTAGGTATTGGGTATGGGTCGAGATCGACTAAAACCTTGTTGAGGGTTCTTTTGAAATTTGCGACCACTCGAATCTTTCCGTTTTTCTTGCGGACGGCAAAAATGGGACTGTTAAATCCTTTAGGGTCGTTGCAAGGTTCGATAACACCCTCACTTGCCATGCGGGCAATTTCCGCGTCAACATCATCCTCCAGTGCTTGGGCTATAGGGTGCTGTTTTTGGCTCCTCGACTGGCCGTTGGTTGGTATGCGTATGGGCTTGATGAAAGTGCCCCTTCTATTGTCGTCGGTGCCGAGAATGTCCGCATAGCTGATGAGTAAATCGGCGGTAGCTTCTAATTCACTACGGCTATGATGGTCTGGAAGCGATAGGCCTACGGTTTGCTTAAGCCAATGGAGTTTTTGGTTGAGAGTCAACCCGTTAGGCGATGATCTGGCTGTGGCTCGTGGTTCCTCGTTGGAAACGGTTAGGGCGCCGTGTGAAAGGTTGTGGGTCGGTTTTATCCTTGGATGGACGGTTGTAGAGAGCGGGACAGTATGTTTTAGCTTGCCAGATGGGAGTGTGCGCGCAAGTTCTACAGTCGCCTTCTGGTTATCGATAGTATAGGATAACAGTGTGTGGTGGCCGAGTATGTTCTGGCCGATCAAGATGGGAATGTCTGATGTCGTGATCAGTGTGTCGACGTTGCAGAAAGCGGGAGAAGTATCGTCACCCAAGGTAATGTCGCAGGTGAGCTTGCCCAGAATAGAGATGTTCCCTCCGATTCCTTTGACTCGGATGTTGGTTTTGGACATGTGTCTTCTTGCATCTTCAGGTAAGCGAGAAATGGGAATGATGCAAGTCGTGCATCCGGAATCCAGCATGCCTACACCGGAGAATGTGATGCCGTTGTTGCGGAGGTTGACCTGAACAAGGGGCGATCGGAGATCAGGTTGGATTTGAACGTTAAATGTGTGATGATGCTGAGTGGATACATGGACCTGGGAACGATTCATCACATCTCGTTCGGTCCCAACCGAAAATCCAGTTCGTCGAAGTGCGTCGCGTGTTCATGGTTGTGCTGATCGCTATCTATTCCAGGTAAACCGGTGTCAGTGGTCGCTATGTGTGCTTGAGCATGAGGGGGGTGAAAATATGGGCACCTGTTGCCCTTAAAGCATGCGCGGCCTCGTAAAAGATTTTTGCACATTGCTTGTTGGCTGGGTTGGCCAGCGCTTCTTTGTGCCCGGTTGTGCTTCATGTTGTAGGTGGGGGCGGTTCGACTTTTCCAGTCAACGATGGATGGGTTCCGCCTGTGGGTTTGTCGCAGTTGCTTGTTCAGATCCAGCAACTGTAGCTGTACGTCGGCTAGTATCTTGTCACTTTCAAGGCTACGAGGTTTGTCAGAGTGTGTAGGTTGGCTCGCCATCAGCGCAGTGGTTTCAGCGGCGGTGGTGATGTCCGTTTTGATACCACGATCAAGATAGCGTTGCGCATCGCTGGCTATACCACCCGCTGAGTAGTGTCTGTCCATAGTTTTGACGAGGTGTGGATAGATGTTAGGTGTCCATGCCTTGATCTTTTCACTCATGAGCATGGCCCCCATTAGGGAAAATGCAGTTTCGGCCGTCATCTCAGCATTTTGTCTGTCCGACTTGAATTTTGCCGTGATGTGGACTGTGGCCTCTCGGATTGTGTTTTCAAGTCGGCCTGCAAAATCAGTGAGTTTCTCTCCCTCATGTCGCTGAAGGTCCCATGCTCGGCTTAGGTACTGGAAGTTTGTCATTTGGCTCCCGTGGATGGATATAAGGTAAGCCTTTAGTTCCTCGAACGTGGACGTAGGCTGTCTTGAGTCCTCCATCTGCTGGAATATGCCTTCGTTCAGTAGTTGCTTTGCCAGCTTGACAAACTCCTTCTCCATTGCAGGATATTCTCTTAATTCTGGCTTAACGTGTATGGTGTAAGCCTTATTAAGGTCGGTAATGAAGCGGTTTACATCGCTGCCCGGTTCGAAGGTCCGGATGGATTTTGTGGCGTCCCGAAGTGACTGCTGTCGCAATAGAAGCTCATAATTTGTGGTGTGTTGTTGCAATGTGTGCGATCGATCGTGTGCGGTAGTTTGCAGAGCAGTTAAAAGTTTGTGGAGGTCTGTTTTCAGTTCACTAATGATTAATTGTGCTTGCGGGTTGTCTGCTGGCTCCATGTCAATTTTCGTTTGGAGAATCGCTGCTTTTTGCTGTTTTATAAGTTCCAAGATTTCTGATCGAGAAAGGCCGGAGTATTCCATACTTGTTTTGCTGCACGCTTGACACCAGTGTTATATTCTGAGTTGTGGGCGAGAAATACGTATGGTTGCAAAACAAAGAACGTATAGATACTCACAATAACACAGTAATGATGTTATAGAAATTTTTTATAGATAGATTAAGTACAGAGAGTAGAACGGAGAAATACATTCACAGTCAAAGAATGAATTCAGTGGCAGTAGCTACAAAGTTCATGTACTGTACTTGTCTCGTGGTGAAGGGATGGTTTTCTCGGAATTAGGATACGTTGGTAGCTGCGGAGAGCGTTTGATGTATCGGATGACAGGCGCCAGACGGGGTGAAGAATCCTTAACATGGGTCGTGTGAGGGAACAAGTCTGTGGTGTAGGAACGCAACTGGCTGATGATTATTTGGTCCGTCTATTTATACGTTTTCTGTAGGCTCAGAACGGTAATTTTTGTGCCCCGCGGGAAGCGTTCCGATTGGATATTTATTAATGTATTTTTTTTTGTTAATTTATCGCAAACGGAAGTTCTGCGCGGAGCCCATGCGTGAGCGACTAACTTTTCATTTTGGGTTGGGAACTCGAAGTGTTAACTTCCGTTTTTTTTTTTTCTTCTTCTTTTCTTTCTTTTTGTTTTTTCAAATCAAGGCAAGATCTCGTCTTGTAACATCCACAATACCTTCTCTATTAACTACACAAATCTTTTTTGTGTTTGAGTTGAATTTTTGCCTTTTTTAAAATAAAAAAAGCCTAATATGCCAAAAATGTTGCTTATTTTCTTTCATAATCAGTAAATAAAAATATACCAATTTTAGCAGTATATAATGGATACATATGACTGCTGTCTCACCACAATCAAAGTCATATTTTTAATCAAGACTAAATATTCCTAATGTCATTAAACACCAAAAGTCACAAGCTTTTTAGGTTACCTCATAGTAATCATTTATTAAACTCAGCTTTGGCACAAGGCCAGAATTATCAAACCCTCACTAAGAATGGTCTTCCAGCCTAGCTTATTAACCATACCACTACTGTCATGTTGGCAGAACCTAGAATATGTTAACTGAATCTCCTGTAGAGGGATAAGACCCACCCCAACAAAATGGCTATCGTAAATATAACTCTAAACTGCATACTTTTTTGTTCATATTTTACTCTTTTAAAGTATATTCTGTAAAGTAGCTTTAGTTTTGAAAATAAAAAGTTTTCATGTAACAGTGAGAAATCAAAACCCCTAATATTTGGGAAGGGGAGACAGTTTGAGTCCAAAGAACAGCAGTTAGGTTGGCTATTGGATGCAAGGAAAGAGAGCTGCCTAGCCAAGGTGAAGCTCTTCCCTCACCCACCAGTCACTGTAGCTGGTTGCAAGAAGAGTTCAAGTCTTGGAGCAATTCAAGGAAAATGGCTGGTGTAGTTGTTGGATATCAAAAACAGTTGTGAGCAGAAAACTGATCAGCATGTAAGTCTTAGTTCACTATCTAGACTTAGACTGAAGAGCAAGGTATCATACACCATTTCCCATCAGGATTGCTCAAAAAGTAAATAAAAATATGAGTGTATTCTTTGATTTTTTTTTTTTGTGAACCTGATCCATGGATTCTACAGTTTTCACCAAAACCGACTCATCTTTTTTTTCCAAAAAACATCCACAATGTGGGAAACATTAGTTATTTTCCGCCGTTTAAAAAATGACCACGTGTTGGCTTTTGGGCGGTTTATTCCTTCGTCCCAATCACGGTTGCTGTCAGCCTCTCTCCACTGACGCATACATAGTTAATAGTGAGTGTGGTTCTCTCCTGACTATGTCTCCTAATGCTTATAGGGAGGGTTGAAGAGAAACAGTGTTTCCACTGCCTCCACTTTCCTTTCTTGGTGACCACTACAGACGGTTAACGACCCAGCGTGTTGCGCCTCCTTTCCCCACAACCCAACGAATGTATGAGGGTGTTGTATTTCCTCGTCATACCCTCATCTTTAAAAGAAAAAAAAAAGGAGAGAGAACTAGTCCTTTACAAGCGAATTTCTCCTTTTGTTTTTATTCGCTCCGATACTATACTTTAGTGTCTCATAGATTGCTCTCTCCCTCTTTTTTTTTTTTACAATTTCATCACCTTGAAAGGGTGTCCTCCAAAAGATTATGGCGACCTGGGGTGTGCTGTATTTCCAAGTTAAACTCTTGCAGTGTTAAATAATATGCCTGGTGCCTCCGGTTTTTGTTTCGCATTCTTTTCAAGAAAGTCAAAGGATTGTGGTCGGTATAAACCACAGTTGGCTGTAGCGATGGTGTGATATAAAGCTCAAAATGTTGGACACTCATTACCAGGGCTAAGGTTTCTTTTTCAATCGTTGAGTAGGCTACCTGGTGTTTATTCAATTTTTTAGAAAAATAGCTGATTGGCTGTAACTTTCTATCTTCGTCCTCTTGCATCACTAGCGTCCACTGCTAGGTAGAATGGTTTTTCGATCTCAGGTGCCATTACGATTGGTTGTTCGCTTAACATTCTCTTTACACATTCGAATGCTTCTTGACATTCATCTGTCCAACGGAATTTTCTTCCTTTCTTCAATAAGTCTGTTAAAGGTGCTGTCTTCTCTGAGAAATTCTTACAAAATTTCCTTTAATACCTTGCCATGCCCAGAAATCTGCTTAGGCCTTTCACATTACTAGGGATCGGGTATTCTTTTATACAACAAGTCTTTGCTTCGTTCGGGGCTATTTTTCCATAGCCGATGGTATGCCCCAAATATTTCACAGTCGCTAATCCAAATTCACTTTTCGACAGATTTATAGTTAGATTCCCCTTTCTAACCTCTCAAACACTTTTTCCAACGTGTTCATATGTCCCTTCCAAGTTTTGCTATACACCACGATATCATGTAGGAGGAGATATTGTGTTTTGATATTTAATTTCCATTTTGTAGTGGTATATTTAATTTGTTTTTTTATGTGGTTGCGTGTTCTCACAAGTCGGAATCTCGCCATTTATAGCAATGGGGATATTATTATTATTATTATTATTGGGTTTTTAGTTTTAAGTTGGATTTGCGTTGGTTATGTTAATATTATATTGGTTGCGTTGGTATTTCGTTGGTAGTGTTGGTATTTCGTTGGTAGCGTTGGTTGTTATCCCCTCGCTAAATGTTGATGGAAAATAAAGGTTGTGGAGAAGAACGAAGACGTCGTTAGGTTTTGTATCAAGGTTTTAATGACAGCATGAAGTAAGGAGTTTACGCTGGTATGCTGCCAGTCTCGTAGTAAGGAAAGAAAGTAGGAAGTTGTTAGAGTATATCATCTAATTTGTTTTTAACTAGGATCCCTTGGTCTAGAAGAACAGAACCAAGTGGCCCATAAACCAGATGGCTCTCCTCATAGTGTATGATGCTGCTACTGCTATTCAGGAGCAGACAATAAGACATCCGTTCCCATTGAGGATTTCTGAGCGAGAGAGAGTTTCGCGGGCTTTCTTCAGTTTTTGGTGCTGCTAGGAAATATGGTTCGGGCTGAATAGGACAGGGCATCCTGATTGGGTGAAAATGTTCGGCGACTCTAATGATCAAATTAAATTACGCGCCAAACAAAAATAGAAGTTTCTTTCTGCTACAATCATCTACATACGCGTCGACTCCAGTCAAGCCTTCTAAACATTTATTCACTATTCTTGTAAATGTGGCCTGCGAATTCCTCATGCCAAATGGCATCACTTTATATTGGTACGCCCCGTCAGGTACCACAAAAGCTGATATTTCCTTAGCTTTTTCTGTCAATGGTATAGCCCAATATCCTTTCAATTGATCACATTTTGTTATGAATCTTGCTCGACCTATCCTGTCGATACAATCCTATATCCTAGGTATAGGGTAGCAATCCGCCTGGGTCACTGCATTTATCTTTCGATAGTCCGTACAGAACCTTTATCCACTACACAGTGACGCCCATGCGCTCTCGCTCCGTTCGATAATTCCATGTTTTAACATATAAATCCTTATATTTGGTTATCAAACTTTCCACCTCTTCACGTTTGGGTTTTTCTAGGTGGGCTAACTTATTTTCCAAGTTATTCAAGATGACTGAGTTCTCCAATTTTACGGGTGGGTTTTCTCCCGCCTTGTTTCCTTTTCTCTGGTCATTTTTCCCATCTCCTCCATTTTCGCTCTTTATCGTTAAGATAGGTTGGCTCTGACGATCCACGTATTTTTTTCATTCTATTCATGTGACACACCTGGGTTTTCTTCCTCCTTTCGGGTGTGTTTACTTCATAATTCATACTGTCTATTTTCCGCGCTACAGTATAGGGTCCTTGAAATCTTTCACTTAGCGGTGTTTCTCTATTTGGTGATAACAACAGCACTTTCTCATCCTCCTGAAATTCTCGAATTCTCGTTTTTTCGGTCGAATCTTTTCTTCATTTTATCCTGTGCTTTAGACAGGTTTCTCCGCATTAAATTTTGCACTCCCGACAAGTTTTCTCTTCATCGTTCCATGTAAAGAGAAGATTCTTCAGGTAGTGGATCTGGTTCTATCCACTGTTCTTTCGTTGCTTGTAACGGGCCTCGGATCGAGCGTCCATATACTAGTTCAAAAGGACTAAACCCCAACGATTCCTACACCGCGTTCCGCGCTGCGAATAGAATAAACGGTAACCCCTGGCTCAAGACAATGGATTCTCAACATGTTCTTAAGTGTAGAGTGGAATCTCTCTAGGGCTCTCTGTGATTGCGGATGATAAGCACTTGGTCTCGCATGCTGTATCTCCAACTGTTCAGTAACTCTTTTAAATAATCACGAAATGAAATTAGAGCCCTTATCTGTCTGGATAACTTTAGGCAATCCAACTCTTGCAAAAAAACTGATCATTACCTCTATTACCTTTTTAGTGGAGATGACTCTAAATGATATTGCTTCTAGGAATCTTCTGGCACTTCACATTATCGTTAGAATGTATTTATTTCCTATTTCTGTCTTAGGTAGTGGTCCTACACAGTCCATAAGTATACGATCGAATGGTTCACCCGTCGTTGGTATGGGTTTCAATGGGGCTGGAGGGATAGTTTGATTCGGCTTCCCTACTTTCTGGCAGGTTTCATAGGCCTTGCAAAATTCCTTTACACTCTTTTCTATTCCTGGCCATTTGAAGTGTTCCAGTAGACGATCCCTCGTTTTCGCTATACCCAAGTAGCCTGCAAGTGGGGCCTCATGAGCTAAACTCAATAGATCTGCCTGATATTTTTGGGGTGCTACTATTTGTCGATAAGCGTTCCGCCCTTCTTCCATAGCAGCTCTCTGAGATCTCCATTTTCTCATCAATATTCCTTTCTGCAGGAAATACTGGCTCGGGAACTTATCTCCATTTTCCCTCTCCACTTGCTTATATAGTTTTCTAAGATTTCCGTCATTCCTCAGCTCTCGGATTAGTTCTTTCCTTGATTTTCCAATTTGAGAAATTTCACTTCCATTTCCTCGCCTCTGGATCTGTTTCGTAGGTTGTGGCCCTTCTCTACTCTTATCGTCGTCTTATCCCTTCCATTCGTGGCACTTAATTTTGTCCTTTTCCAGGGAAATGTTGTTCTGGCTCTCACGTCCTTTCCTAGTAGTAAGGTTATGCCTTTCATTGTCAGACTATCCATTACTCCAACTATAATCGGGCCTGTTTTCCACTTCGACCCCAGTTCCACCTTACATAGGGGGATTTCCATCCTCGTCCCGCCTATTCTTTTGGCAGTTATTTTTCCCGCGAGATTTTTCTCGCCTCTCGTGGCAATTTTTCTTTTCGGAAAATTGATTGGGAGGCTCCCGTATCTCTCAATATGGTTACGGCTATTTTCTTCTTCTTTGGCCCGTATATATGACATTTTCCTTCAAATGGGCGATAAATCCCATCAATTTCCATATCGATTGAAAGAATAAGGCGATTTCCAGTCCAATTTGCTACAGAATGATAATTTTGTAGGGTCTGTATTAATGCTGAATGTCATTTTTAATCATCGAAGTTCCTGAAATGTTGGAGATAACTATGAAATGCTAATCCTTCACTCTTGCCTAAATAGAAACATCAATATCATCATGGATAACTACTTCAATGAAAATCCTATGGGTTCACAGGTTGTTTAGTACAGCATCAAAATAGCAGGAACTCCATATATAATGGCAGTATGTAAATTTGGAACTCTGGAGCAGAATAACACATCAGACTATTGAACTCTCATGCCATTGAAATTTGATTTTTTACATATTGGATTTCAAGAAAAAGATTAAGTTTAAAACATCAAATAGTGGATAAGAATTTATTTGTTATATTAGGTATTCTATAATACCAAGGATAAAAGTTTGTTTGCTATGGTGGGGGGTAACCCAGTAAGAATTGAACTCTCAAGCAAAGTTACAATCTCTTGATCATATATAGGACATAAAACCTAAAACTTTGCTATATTTATATCATATATGACATGCGCATTAAATACTTTCAGTTTTAGTGATTTCTTCCACTGAATTTTGTTTGTTCATCATGGGAAAAGAAATTCAAGTGCATTATAAGAATTGTTGCCTATTTTTTTTGTTTTTATGTGGAATATCTATTTGTATGGCTGTAAGTATAATTCATTCAATATTATATTTTTCAGGAAAATCATATTTTCTTAGTAAGTAAAGATATTTATCAAAGACATTAGGATTTCATCATCTTACTTTTGTTTCATGACTTATAGGGTCATATATCAGATGAAAATTTGCTTTAATATACTTTATAGATTTTTATTCATTTACTATGAAGCTATTACTTGTATCAAAATTAATGTTCGGTCTAAAAGAAATAACAATGCATGAATGGCTTACAGAAATTTATCCCTCATGAAAATAAATAGGACATTTTTGTTTTTTCAGTGTTGTGTACTCACCTGATAAGGTGATTTATTCAAAAAGTTTCCTGGTTAAGCTGTCAAAGATATCTGGGTGGGTCTTTGCTAGACTTATAAAAACAAGAAAATTTATATTTTCATATATTTCACTTTATAGGTATTGATAAAAATGTCTCTTAGCCTTGATCTTATCGGGGACTGTAAGTAATGATGCTTTTGACATTTTTTATTTAACCCATCCTATATCGTTAGTTAATCGAAAAAGTAACCCATTACAACAATGATTTGACATACCTTTCTATGAAATAGTTTTTTTAGAATTGTTTTTTAGAAATCTGAATTTACTTCTAAATTTATAAAAATGATGCAATTTTTACTTATCTACATACCGTGGGATATTTGTTATTGTTATGAAAGTAAATTTTAATTTTTATCTTTTTTTATAGGTTTACTTATATCATCGTCACTTGGAAAATACTGGAAAAGGTAAGTATCTATGTATGTATATATATAATAGTATAGACTCAGAGGCAACAGTGTTTAGCAACTGTAATTTTCTTGCTTATGTATTCATCAGGTCAAGTGAATACTTAGCCTATGCTATCCTAACTTAAACATGTACCCGATCAATGATATAGAGTACTCTTTATTTATAAATATTACAAACTAAATTATCAATATATATATATATATATATATAGAGAGAGAGAGAGAGAGAGAGAGAGAGAAAATAGAAAAACAAAGTAATCCAAAAATTGATTATTCATTCTGAAGGAAAGTCAACGTTAAAACGGTTTGGTTTTAATGAACCTTCATCAGGACTTTAAGATGGTGAAACAAGTGTTGATAGAACAATGATGGATGTTTGATAAAATATAATAACTGGGGAAAGAAAATTATTTACAAAGAAAAATCATATAGCTGTTCAATCATTCAATCAGCATTCTTTATCGAACAATTATCATGTGATTGGCACAGGCCATGATGTTAAAATATATGGAACTTCTAAGAGATAGAGTGGATTAAAAAGAAGAAGCGTTTCTTTTTCTTTCCTTTTTTCTCTATCTTTTCTTCTTCTTTTTAATCTGTTGTATCTCTTAGAAGTTCCATATATTTAAACATCATTGCCTGTTCTATCAACACTTGTTTCACCTTCTTGAAGTCCTGATGAAGGTTAATTAAAACCAAAACATTTTAATGTTGACTTTCCTTTGTAATAAATTCACCACTTTTGGATTTCTTTATTTTTCTATTTACTGTCGGATTCCTTTCCATTATTTACTGCTATATATATATATATATATATATATATATATATATATATATATATATATATATATATATATATATATATATATAAACTAAAAGGAATAAGGATCTTACCTTGTTACTTTTTGTCTAATGAAATAGAAGACACAATCATCAAATGGAACTTTAAATAAAGTTTTGTTTGACATATAATACTATTAGTCATGAGACAAAAGTAAGATGATGAGATCATTTGCGTTTTTATACTGCTTTGACAACTTTTTAATATGATATTATTAGATATGTTTTTTTAAATCTTTATTATAATGAATTTAGCATTGCTGCTACAGTCATGGTCTATCAGGTGAAGATTTTGTTCAAATGGGAGTAATTTATTGTAATTTGATGATATTATTCTATGTTAATAGTTATTTATTCAAAAATTGTAAGATCTTTCTGATTTTCCAATATATTGTTTGAAGCAAAGTGTTTATTCTAATAGGTAAATAATGTATTTACAATTGAAGTGTAATTTGTGACATACTTTAAAAGCCTTATTGATTATGGAACTAGTGTGAATTTACAAAGGATTTTATATTTATGTAGCCCGCAGACAAACAGAATTCATAGAACATAAAGTTCCATTCATTTGAGGTAACAAACAAACAGAAATGAAGATAAAAAACAGATGTGTGTGTGTAAGAGAAATGAAATATAGATCATTTACCTATTTGGCAACGTTCTTTGATTATTTTGGTCATGATTAGTTATTGGACAGACATGTCTGTGATTTATGAAAGATTTTGGCTCGCATTTCACTGATAAGTTATTTTGTATAGGGTTTAACTTTGCATATGCAATAATGGCATAAAGTTGTGGACTAGCCCCCTGAAGAGGGCAATGGACAATAGAAATTGGTGTCTTCCTTTTACTTTGAAAAGAGAAATATTATCTTCATGCATTCTTCCTTTGATGTCCTGATATTTATCCTGCAAATAAGAACAAATAATTCCCACACAAGTGTATTTGACCTCTTTAATGTGCAGTGGTCTATTTTTGCATTATATAGTTGGCAAAATTTTATAGTTCTCATTGGAGGTGTACATTTTCTTTTTTAAGTAATCTCTTGGAGATTGAACCAATGACCACAGAATGCAGAGCTGAAACTCTACCACTAAGCCATCTGTCCAAATCGCTCACAAGTGATGCCAAATTCACTAGTCATGGTAATTGTGTGGCCAATTAACTTGAATGTTTCTAGCAAGTTACATCTGTACTCTTAACAGAGAACACAATCACCTCTTGAGCCACGTCTTCCCTGGAGGATTAGAAATATGCTTCTATGTAATTATTATAACCTCAAGGGCAAGGATATAGGTGTACATTTTCTTTTTTAAGTAGAGGAATTATATTGTGAATTGAATTACCACGACCAGAAAATCCGGCAAAAACTTGTGTGCAACTTACAGAAACACTGGACCGCTGTTTCATTAGCAGTGTATACTGTGATCTCCTTCACTCTGTGGTAGAGTTTCAGCTCTGCATTCTGTGGTCACTAGTTTGATCTCGAGTGAAGGAGATCACAGTATACACAGGTGATGAGACCTAATAAGGTCGAAACAGCTGTCCAGTGTTCTCATTGGAGATTTGTATTGGATAACTTTGTTGTTTAAGATTTTTGTTACTGCTTATAATTTCTACATCTATGATAAGCAAGCATATTTGCTTTTAGAAATATGCCTTGATTTTTAATTGTGCTAATGAGGGAGAATATTGTTAAATGTTATCATGAAAGGGATACACTTTGGTTTCTCCTTTTTTATCAATTTCAGGGATTCAACTCTTGGGACATGATTACATCTGATATTTGAATAAGTTATGGAAGTGGCCACATGCAATAAATTGATATGATTAAATAATTCATTATTATTTGAATAGTCTTATTATTTAAGTTTGTGAGTAGAGTAGGTTTTCTTTGAGATTCTTAGAGCAAGAGGATTTAGAGTGGCAATAATTATACAGATCTGTGGGTTTTTTGTATAATGTTTTTTGTAATTTTTAATTTTCATCTCAGCATATCAAGGCGTCTAAAAATACTATTGATTATATGCATTTTTCATAACCAAATTTGATTGTTTCATGTTTTATGTTGAAGTTAATAAAGAAATTGTTGAATTTTGTTTCTCCTATATATAAATTTTAAAACAATTTCCTCTCTGTA
Organism: Sepioteuthis lessoniana; assembly: GCA_963585895.1. Classification (NCBI taxonomy): domain Eukaryota; kingdom Metazoa; phylum Mollusca; class Cephalopoda; order Myopsida; family Loliginidae; genus Sepioteuthis; species Sepioteuthis lessoniana. The sequence goes on along the minus strand of OY757904.1, from coordinate 84,392,482 downwards.
TTAATAGTAAAAAAATAGTTGTTTTTAATTTCAGGATATATTTTTCAAATGTTCCTATCAATAAGGGGCATTTTTTTAAAAAAGCAAAATGCATTTTTTTCCAGAATTTGTTTCATAAATGTAAACTCTGTATTGTTTGGAATTGGTTTATAGCAAAAATTATGTAAATCTTGCAAAAATATTTGTTTTGAGATTATTCAAAATGGTGGCAAATCAAACAGGCTTAAACAGAAACACACTGACTCTCTGATAAAGAAAGAATTCTGGGTGCAGCAGTCAGTAAAGAAGGGGATGAGGACAGTATTGTGAGACATGACTCATTACTATTGATTTTTTTGAAAAAGGGGCAGCTGTAAAACGGTTCTTCCTACTGTCAACTTTTTTGGCAAAATTCAACCTGATTTATTGAAAGACCATATTCCTTTTGGTTCTGAGTTCGTGTCTCATTGGGCGCCCCATTCATTCGGCCTTGTGCCACATCGAAGCAAAGAGCTTTGTAAATTACTATTCCTTTTGGTTCTTGTATTTTGTTGTTGTCTATCTTCCTTCCTCTATAGCAGCCAATACATTCATGTAAAGTCTGTAATACTTCATGAATAATTTATAATTCAGATACAGTTAATTGATAATCATGTGCTTAAGGATAAGTTGATACTTTAGATTTATTGAAAATAGATGTGATCAAAAAGTATCAAGACCAATTTTTTTTAACATTTTAGATTTGAATGCAGATGTGCACATAGATGAGCAACTTATGAAATAAAGTGATGATATCTAAGCAAAGTTTTAATGAGTCAGTGTCAATTCTTGATTAGCAGTTTTGACAATTTGATCAGTAACTTTTGGCAAAAGACAGGATTGTGCAAGTGGAAATCTTTGACCAATAGAAAACTCGCTGGAAGAAATGTATTGAATGCAAAGATGACAATTTTAGAGAAAATTGATATTTCATTCATTGCTCATTTTTGTCTTGGTAAATAGAGCTACAGATTTGATACTATTAAAATATACTTTGTATAATAAATATTTTTAAATACTTTTTCTAGGTATTACTGTATCCTGTCATATTGAAGAAGATTACTTATTCAATAAAGGTAATAAAAAGTTCAATATATTACATCCACAAAACTTTATTTTCATTTTTTTTCAATAGTTTTATTTTGTGTATAGTGTTGTTCAGTGTAAGCCTTAAACTGAGACCACTAAAAAAGAAGACCAGCTTTGTGGAGGGGGAAAATATGTGATGTCACCATCTTGAATCTTTCCAGCTTGTAAGAAAAATGTTAGTGAATTAGATTTTTCACAATGTTTTAAATTATTTATCAATTTTTTCTTTAGAATATTGAATCAATTTATAAATAAAAACAATGCCTTATAGATGTGTTGTACCTCATTGCACAGGAAATGATAAAACTGGACCTAAAGTTCATGTGTTTTTATTTTCTGAAAGATAAAGCATTATCTCATGAGATAAAACAATAGATTTTACTCCTACTAAATTTAGCAGCATGAATATTTTTTGTATTAAAAAGCAAATGAGTTTAATTGAAACTTTAATAATGAAATTAATATGTATATAATTAATATGTAACTGATCAAAATACTCTTGAAATTCTGATGAAAAACATGGAGAAAATGGACACAGAACAACAGCAAACCGAACCTTAAAATGTAATTTCTATATTAAAATTGGTAATTTCATTTCTACTATTAGTGCAAGAAGAATCAAACAAACATTTTAATTCAATAAAATCTATATATGAGCTACTAAACTTAATGACACAGAATAAGTTTTATTATTCAACAGAAACAATATTTTCTTCATTGTTGTATAACTGCTCTTCTAAACATTACAGGTTGGTAAGAGACAGTAAAAATATAATTCTACCTAGCAATTCAACCATTTAAAGACTAACCTTATCAATATATATGAATCCTTTGATCAAGCAACATAATGATTTTCTTATGTATATTAAAAAAGAATTTAAGTTACTAGTACAGAAAGACACCACAGTATCTTTACTTGTTGATGAAATTTACCTGAAACCTTATTTTGATTATAAGGGTGGTAATATTATTGCTGTATCTGACATATTTTATATTTGGTGAACAATACTGAATGTAAAAACACCATATAAATGTTGTTGGCTTAGAAATGAATATTGTAATCCAACTAGAGTAAATGAAGAAAATTTTACATTTCTCTGTATTTCTCTCTTATTCTGTGACTAGTTAGAATCTTGGAATAGTATTTCTGGAAGAAATGGCAGATTAACAAAGGAAACCACTTAATCAACAATACATTAAAATTGATTCAAAGAATTTACAAGAACTAAACAGGGATGTAGTGACAGAGGAGCAAAAGTTTGATATGTATAAATTTAGAATTGATGTTAAAGAGGATGATGTTAATAAATGTAGAGAAGGTATTCCTGTAATACTATACTTTGCAGGTTATTGCTGTTATGCAATTTTTAAGAAAATTAAATGCAATAGTTGCAAAGATTTAATATGTGGAAGAAATATCTTAAATAAACAGCTATTTTCAAGGGTTTAATAGCAGTTCTCTCCTTTATTCTAATGATACAACTTCAAATTTTTTTCTGTATAATTATGTACTCATTGGTAAACTGATGAATAATTATTCTTTTCTTCATTTAGAAAAAAAAAATTAAGCTGGCATATAATGATAGAAGAATAGAAAAAAAGAAAGAATGTTTGTCTGAAACTTTACAAATGTTCTCTTGAATAATTTTTGTTCAATGAAAAATAATAATATTACTAGTAACAAGTTAAGCAGAAAAAAAAGAAAAATTTTCTATCTCTAACTTATATGCATATTATTTGATTTTTAAATCTGTTTAGTATCTAATTATTTGTTTGTTTGTATTTCATTTATTTCTTATTTATGTATGTTTTTATTTATCATTCACTTGTAATTTATTTGTTTATTTATTTAATTATTGTTTACTTCTTCCCTAATTCATAACTCAGAGATGTATTCAGGTTAATCTTTTGTTAATCTAAAAATGATTATATATTACAACGAAAGGGACACAAATCCAAGTTACCCAGATGTACGCAAATCAGTAATTCTTATACATTACTGTTTATGATGCATAAACTGATAAGAATTTATGTATCTCGAATTCCACGTAACTCACAAATGAACCAACGCCCACTTAATTCCCTGGTTTACCTCGGAAATAGTAACCTCTGACCCGTCACCTGTTACTTCCACAAATTCCAACATATCCACCATCCGGAATGTCGAGAGATGTACGTGGTGCATTCAATAACTTCCAGACTTTTTTTGTGTAGGCATTTAATATTGTCATAGACTCTTGAAAATTCAGTAAGTTATTGCTATACATCTTATGAGATGACTGACCAATTTTTATGATTTCAGGTTCAAATGAACAGCTACAACAGCAATTGGAATACACCCTGATTATCACAGCTGGTAAATTTCAAAAATGCAATCTGGACGTGAGGACACTTTAGAAGAAAGTTTTAAACTTGGAAAAAATGCCAGAGAAACATATGGAATGCTTCAGACTGCTTTTCGACCATCTTGCATTGATCGAGCATCAGTTTTTGAGTGGCATAAGAAATTCAAGGAAGGCAGGGAGTCTGTGAGGGATGATGAGAGGTGTGGGAGGAGTAAGGAAGTCAGAACACCAGAGTTGATTGGTCAAAGGGTTAGGGTTAGGGTTATTATGTTGAGGTTTTAAGGGAAATCAAGAAGAGATTCCGTTGGAAGAGGCCAGTACTCTTCAAATTGGGTCAGTGGCATTTCCACCAGGACAATGCACCAGTCCACAACTCCATCCTTGTCACAGACTATTTGACCAAGATGGGCATCAAGACAGTTCCTCACCGTCCCTATAGTCCAGACCTTGATCCCTGTGACTTTTGCTTATTCCCTAAGCTCAGAGGCTGTCGTCATGAGACAATTGAAGAGATGAAAGAAGCTGTGATGAAGGTCAATGACACGCTCACACAAGAGGACTTCCATGGGGCCTTCCAGAATTTGTTGGAACGGTACAACAAGTGGATTGGAGCCGGAGGAGATTACTTCGAAGGGGACTAGAGTTTCATGTGTGTACTATCAATAAAAGTGCCCATACGAAAAAAGTCTGGAAACTTATTTAATGATCTTTGTAATTGTCATTACGTCACATGATTCTTTTTGTGAATCACTTTCCTTGTCTAAAATATATCTCACTATTCTGCTATCGCCTACCTAGAGTTCCAGTAGTGTAATTACATTTAAGATATACTTCATCATCATCATGTCGTGCCACTAGTATGGATATCCCTGACCCTCTCTCGCCACTTTTCCCTATCGTTCATCGCCTCTGGCAGGTCTTCAGGGCTACATCCTGTATCCTAACATCCTGTTTTTGCACGGCCATATGTGGGGGTCCATAGGAGTATATCACTTATGAGCTCGTCCCTGCTTCTCCAGCAGTGTCCTGCATGTCTGGTTCGTCTAACGTGGATAGTTTTCGTGATGGGAGGCACGTGGCCGTATAGTTGGTGTCTTGTAGGGTGTTGCCGTCAGGACTTGTTCAATATTGCTCGCAGCATTCTTGTGTAATTGCCGTCTAGCTTCTTCTCCAACCGTTTTGTTAGCGTCCATGTAGTGCATCCATACAGCAGTATCGATACGACAGCTGCCTGGAAGAAACTGCGTTTCATTTAATCGGTCAGGTCTGATTTCCATATGATCGATAGCCTATAGATAGCTGTCCATGCCTTTGTTAGCCGCGTGTCGATGTCCTTTTCAGTTGATGAGACGCTGCTTCTTAGGTAAATGAATGTGTCTACTAGTTTAAGAGGGGTTCCGTCTAATGTGGAGATGTCACCTGTTTGATTATAGCACATATATTTCGTTTTGTGTGCATTGACATGGAGGCCTGTGCCTGCGGATGCTAATTCCAAACTATGCAGTAGTGTTTCGGCTTGGTTGGGTGTATTTGCCAGTATGTCATCGGCGTAATCGGCGCCGGTAATTGTTTTTGCGGGGTGTCTTCTGCTTCTTTTCTTTGTCAGCTCGAAGCCGTTTCTCTGATTTTATCAATCGATGTTCTAAGCACGTAATCTAGGCAGATGATAAAGAGGTATGGAAATAGCGTGTCTCCTTGTAGTATTCCTGCTACAATGTCGAAGTATTCTGTGTCTCCATCTGGTGAACGTACTTTCACTTTGGTGTTTCTATAGAGAATCGTTATTGCTACTACGGTTTCTTTAGGTAGGCCGTATGCTAGTAGGATTTGTTCCATCTTTCCTCTGTGAATGGAGTCGAAGGCCTTGGTAAAGTCGACAAATAGTAATGTCGCTTGTATGTTTTTTGCCCGCACACCTTCAAGGATTCTACGAATGGTCAATATTTGTGAGGTCGTGGATCTATTTTTTCGGAAGCCATTTTGGTTTTTCCTAAGGATGTTGTCGATTTTGGGTTCTATGTGGTTTCGTAGTAGGGCATTGTAAATTTTGGCTGATATGGATGTAAGTGTTATGCCTCGGTAGTTCTTGGCTAATCCGAGGTCACCCTTTTTAGGGAATGGGGGCGGGGAATGCATCCCTTCATCCATCTGTCTATCGGATTTTGGTTATAGACTGTGTTGCAGTGTCGGAGCAGTATGTCGTCGAATTGTCTGGTCTTCCATACTTCTGGGGGAATCTCGTCCAGCCCTGCAGCTTTCCTATTTTTAATTTTTTTGAGAACCAAGTCGAGTTCTTCTTGAGTGAACGGTCCTATTTTAATGTCCAATTGCTTACTAATTATTTTGGTGATTGGTTCATGCGTTACTTTCGGTGGGTTTCCTAGTAGGTTTTCGAAATGCTGTTTCCACAGTTTTATTCTTTCCTGTTGGTTTGCAGCTTTCAGTTTTGCTTTGACTGTGCTCTTCCTTCTACTCACTTCGTTTATTGTTTGTCAGGCTATCCTAGATTGCCTGTCTTCCACTGAGTCTCTAATCTTATCTATCTGATTTTGTATGTATTCTGTCTGTTCCTTTATATATATCCCTGCTAATTCTGACGTTGTGAATCCAGCCCTGGCCGATGCGTCTAGTTTCGCTTGGGAATTTTCGCTCACATTCAATTCCTGATAACTCCTACCATTCCCCACGCTGTGTCTTTTGATTCGAATGGCAGTGTTCTCGCTAACTCAGATCGTTCCAATTTTGGCTGGAATCCACGCCGAAATAAAGTTGTTGTTGGGAGAGAGATTGTATCTGTTGCAGTTCACAAATGCACAAGAAGAAGGAAAACAACGCTTTCAAATTTCTTCAAGCTATTATCTTTATCAATGATGTACGTATTTACCAAATTTGGAGAATACAATGGGGAAAAAAGAAAAGTAAAAGGTCTTACGAACTTATTCGTTTGTTCGGAAATGTGACAGATCAAACAAGTGTAAGGGAGGCAATTATTTCCCTTGGGTTTCTTAGCAGAAAAAAATAATCGGTTGTCTCTGCTTTACTTCGGACTTTCGGTTCTAAACTAAACTTGGTCTGGAATCGAAGTTCTAAGATGGGTGCTGCACTGAATTCTTTGCTATCTCTCTCTGATCTTCAGTCGGCCTCAACTTGATCTGCCTTCTAGCCCTTCGCTGTCTCTGTTCCTCCGTCGACTTGGTCTGACTCTACTATCGATCGGCGTCGTGCCTTGTTTATATAAATTGGGGTGGAGTTTCGATGATCCCCGGGCACGCCCATGCATAATGATATGTAAATTGCCAAGTTGACCAACTTTTTCCACACATGGCCGACGCTGCGTTTGAAGATATACTTAAGATTTTAACTTCGTACCCCCTACTGATCCCAAGCAGACGGTCAATACTTAAGATGGGATAAATCCACTTACCTCGTCTCAATATCTAGCCAAATCTTATTCTTGTTTCGACCACGCAGACTTTATTACCATTTCCACCGTCAGATCCACTTAACTTGGCTAAACCCTTAGATTTAAACTTATCCTTGCTTGTTGACCACACAGACTTTATTACTATCTTCACCGTAAGACCCACTTAACTTGGCTATATCTTCCTTCACTTTTCCAAACCATATGGATTCTATCACCATCTCCACCATAAGATCCACTTAAGGTTTTTCCTTTTTTTTCTTTCTTATTTTTAATTCATGTCCAGTATGAACTCCAGTTCACCCCGTAGTTTATTACTTGTTCTCCTTTATATTATCGCAAAATTCACTTTCAAAGAACCTCATGACATCGGTTGAAAGTTTAATAAATAAATGAATAAAACAGGACAGGAAACAAAATAAGAAGAAGAGAGAAAGAAAAAAAAATTAAGAATTTTCCTTAATTATTTCCCCAGAATCTGGGGGGGGGAGTTCTCTCTGTCACAAATTGATATTGTGCCGTTTTTAGTTTTCGGGCATTTATGTTTGTTGGTGTTTTTCGATAATTTTTGGAGGCTGTTTTCACGAGTGCACGTTTTTCTCTCACCGCTAACGTTTCCCATGGGACTCTATATTTAGTTTTGGGTTTTGTTGGAATACACTTCACTGCCGCCTCGAGGTGCGCATTGACGAAATTCTCATATTCGTCATTTGGGGTACGTTTTTCCGTCTTCTCTTGTAGTGTCTCGAATCTGTTTCTTAATTCTACTACATATTTATTTCTTATATCTCTGTTGTTCAGAAGGGCCCAGTCATAGTGTTTGGTGGTCGCTGTTCGTGTGGCGTTTTTTCGACGGCTTAGTCGTATTTTTGCCCTGACTATTCGGTGATCGGAGGACACACCCTCAAAAGAGGAGTATACCTCGCAATTGATTGCACTATTTTCCCATTTCTTGTTTATAAGGACGTAGTCTATCTGTGCTTTACTATTGTTCGCGTACGTGTTGGTCCATAATTTGCCCTCCCTTTTTTGGTAGTTTGTATTGAGGCATGTTAACCTATTTTCTATCATGAAATCTGTTAGATGTTGCCCATTCCTATTTGACATGTTGTGTAGGCTGTATTTGTTGTTTCCGTTTTTCCCTATTTGGTCATTCATGTCTCCGCCAATGACTAATAGGTTGTGTTTCGGAATGCTACGCACTCATGGGGATAGCTCATCGTAGAAGGCGACTAGTTCAGTTTATTCACTAACATTGGTAGGGCTGTAGCAGGAGATGATTGTTGCTCAGGGGTTGCCATTAAACGTAGCTGCCATCATCCTAGGTTGTATTCTCTCAATGCTATTAAGTGTTTTTAACGTTCTAGGTCCTATAAGTATTCCTACCCCTCCTACTGTGGCATTGACAGAATTTTTTCCATGCCGATACAGTGGCTAGCGTCCATCCATTGCCAGTTTCGTGATATTTGATATCTTCCGTGTGCGTGTATCTCTGTTCTTGTATGCATATTATGTCTATCTTATGTTCTACGGTCGATGCTGTTAGCTCTGGTAGTTGTCCTATTCTATTTAAGGTTCTTACGTTAAATGTCGCTATTTGTATTGTTTGTTTGCATTTTAGTATTACTTCTCTTCAAGCAATACAATTCATTCTGGAGTGATTGTGAACAAAGTAGACCTTTCACTAGAATAGTTATAATGGGCTTTTTTTCCTTTCCAAAAGTCAACAATAAATGATATTTCATATTTGGGAAAAAACTAATTGAGATTTTTCTAAAGTTACAATAAATTTACGGGTTAATGCATTGTTTACACAAAGCGCACTGAAAAGGGCTTCCGGTTCATTCGGGAATTTCAGATATCGTTGAAAAATCCCGTAAATAATATTTCGAATGAATAGATATTTCGAAGAGATAATATTTGATTTCATCTTTTAAAACTTTCAGTGTTAACCTATTTTTTCAATTGGGTTTCTAATTTTATTTAAGCTTGTTGACGGATTGTTGAGAGATGAATTCTCTCTTAAAACAACACTTAGCTTTTAAGGAGAGAGAGAGAGAGAGAGAGAGAGAGAGAGAGAGAGAGAGAGAGAGAGAGAGAGAGAGAGAGAGAGAGAGAGAGAGAGAGATCTAATTGCTTACACGAATGGAAAGAGCTATCTGTCTCTCGAAACAAATACCAAGAGAATGGGTTACTGACTTTAGGCGTGAGATGAACACCCTTTTACAAAGAGGTGGACAGTAAAACGTAACAAGTAAAAGTGACACCCCACCAAAAAAACAGTCCAAGATGTATCTCTTAATTCTGTTGAAAATCTTTCCCGATTTCCATGGTTAATAATTCTTAAAAGTTTGATTGAAATTGGGTAAAAAATGGTTAAGTCTAAGTTGCATGGACGTGAAGACAATAGGTGAATTATTCTCTTCAAATATATATTAATTTACAATGTCTGTTATAAGCTAATACTTTTAAATTCATTGATGTATAAATACTGTATTAAAATACATATTTGTTTTCTTTGATTTATTTCTAGAAAGAAGCAATAATGTGTCATGGACAGTTGAAGAAGAAACAGGCAATTTAAAAATATATAATAATACTTATTTTAAGATCACAACTGCTGGGATGTATTGGATTTCCTGCAGCTTAATGATGGAATCGAATCTCAATACGACTGATGTCATTACTATGATGCTTTTAACATCGAAAGGGCAAACTATGATCACAAAACAGGCAACATTATCTGGGTTTAATCGGTTTACTTTGCACATTGGTAAGATTATAAAACTTGATGCCGGTGAAAACTTCTATGTGAAACTAATTCCTCAAGCTTATCTATTTAAAGATCCGATGACACATTCCTTGTCAATAAACATTCTATCGTCGATATAACTGACAGTAATTTGCCTATGCCCTAGTCAGGTTGTAACAACAGTTTATACTTCTCTTTCCCTTAGAGAGGAAAATATCAATCAGAACTGAAATATCATGTCCATTATGCACCTTTAATAAATTACACATATTAATTACCATCTCGGAGTATATGTAGCAGTTACTCCGTCCCTGAAAATAAAATAAATAAATGAAAAGGAAAAAAATTAACAACGCATTAGATAACTCAGAATCCAATGCACAAACTGGTTATGATCAATATAATCAAAGGAACATTTGCTACATAGGTAAAATGGGGCATATTTAATTTCTGGAATACATTCATTTTGCTTTTATGTATGTCCATTCCTATTTTTAGTAACACGTTAATAAAGTTGTTATCTTATAAAAATTGTCTTTTAGATTTCTTGCTGAATAGAACTTGATATCTTAAATGTATTGTGACGGCAAATTGACTAAAAATCCCAAAACGGGACTTTATTTTCGCACGTGTGAAGACGGGGCAGGTTGGCACTTGATCCCCTATAGAATAAGTCCTCGTTCAGAGTTTTTCTCTCAGGCATATAAGAACTGGCATATTACGTGAGGGATTAATTTAGGGCCAGACTGACCGCCGCTGGCAAGGGGGTTCCAAATTTCACACTATCACACACCCACCAGGCCGCTAAACTTCTTTGCCCTAGATAATGGAAGAATATGGACCTATATGTTTTAGTCGTAATAATATTATATTGTAGTAGTCGGCAACTCCGGTTTCCCGTGTGATATTTTAGGAATTAATAGGACAGTTCTAAGCAAGATAACATAAGGCGAATAGAAGCTGAGAAGGAAATATGACAACAACAAATTCGTAGTAGAACGGCAAAGAACAACATAGACCACGTGGTAACATAAAAATACATGAATTCCTTTACTACAGTTATATACACTTTCAAAGTGTCAAAACATATAATAATTGGACAGTCCACTAATATGAATGTCTTTTCTTGACTTTTGCTTTTCTTCAAATTGAGAGAGAGAGAGAGAGAGAGAGTGGTATATAAAATTTGGGTATAAAGGAAAATGGCCCCAAAGTTACTTATCTTGTTTTTCGATGGTGTTCCACTGGAGAATCTTTCTTCTTTCACGGGCTAATAGACTTTATTCTATTTTTTTACACTGGCTTGAAGAACCTGGGGTCCTTCGTGTCTCAGGTATACTTTTGTCTTCAACCCGGAATACTGGCTTTGATTCGTCTGCCCGCTACGAATCCTGCTCAAAAACTAACTTTCTTATTATTTACTTCCGCTGAGGGGAAGAAGTCCCCACTTCCGTTTTGGGGTCCCAGCCAATCATTTGGACCCCTCTGTGACCTACATTCTTCCTTAACGGTCACTTTTTTTGACAACTAGATACTGTTAATTCAACGAGAGGATAGTATTAATCTTACCTCTATCGTCTCCGTGGGCTCTCACGTGACAGTATGCATACTTTGAGTTATAAATACCATAATTTTAATATGTAGCAGAAGGAATTTTCGTATTTTGGTTTGGCGCGTAATTCAATTCGACGCATAATTTCACCCAATTAGGATGATTTATCCTATTCATCCCGAAGCATCTTTCCGGGCAGCACAAACTGGGGAAAAGCCGTCAAACATACTCTTTGGCTGAACAACTTCGTTCAGTGCAGACGTCTCACTGGCTGGTCTTCAATAGCAGCAGCAGCATGGACACAATGAGGGAACCTATCTAATTTATGGATCCCTTGCATCTATTTCTCTTAGACCAAGGGATCTCAGTTGAATATGAATTAGATAAATTCAATACGCCACACGCAGGAACAACTTTATTTCACCCCCAAAATTGGCTATGTCGATTGCGACGTCTAATTCCGCTCCGGCACCTAGCGACTACTTCACCTCTAGGCAACATTTTCTGGAGACATTCCGCTTCTCCCCAAAACAACCAGAAACACAAACTCACGGTGACTCCAACGTTTATTTCCTCCAACGGCAAACATGACTTTCGCTCCATACGGCGAACAAAATCCCTCACATGTCCAACAACACACGCTGCTATCTCAACTCTTTCATAACTCCATTTCGTCTCTTTACTTCTTTCCTTTTCCTCGAGTCTTGCAGCACAAACACAAACTATATTCCATGCTGCCATTAAAAACTACCATAAAAACATTTCGACATCTTGGAACTTCTCTCCTTTATTTACTTTTAAAACTTAGTGAGGAAGTAACCAAACACACACACGCACGTTACAACTTTTCCTCGCTAAAAACAAACAAATTTCACCCGCCAAAAATATCTCTACATAACTGTAACCCAGCAAAAATGATACATCATACTGATATTTTTATCAAAATACACTTAAAATTTTCTTTGAGAATCAAGCAACTTGTTAAATTTGCAATGATTAATTCATGGAGTTTTTATTTGCATTGAACATATTTTTAATCCTCCATCTTATAATCCAGAATTCATTATTCAGTATATAAAGGTGTTGGAAACAAAATGTAGTCTCCCTTTCTTGTGATTCATGGGCAGAGCTTCAATCACTTGACCGTTGGTCATTTGACAGTTTGAGAAGCGAGTTCTCCTTCTTTTGACCAAGAAAGTCCTACTGATTGGACTTCTACTTCAGCCTCTTCTATGTGAAAAGCACGCGTATCGTAGTCAATCGGCTACTCATAAACCAAACCAAACCAAACCAAACAAACAAACCCCATTTCCAAGAAGTAATGAGCCACTGATGTCGTCAGACAATAGTTATCTAGGGACGAGTCGTTAAGGAACTAAAACGTTCCACACAGGGCGTCTTTTTAAAATATCAAATTCAGCCTGTCTTTCTAAGGACAGTCCTCAACTAATGGACTAAACAGATAGTAATAAAAAAAAACATCATTGAAGTAGAATGAAGTTTCTCACTGAGGTTAACGAAAGCATGGACAGCTATCAATAGGCTATCAATTATATGGAAATCAGACCTAACCGATAAAATGAAACGCAGTTTCTTCCAGGCAGCGGTCGCATCGATACTGCTATATGGATGCACTACATGGACTCTAAAAGGGCGGCTGGGGAAGAAGCTAGACGGCAATTACACAAGAATGCTGCGAGCAATCTTGAACAAGTCCTGGCGGCAACACCCCACAAGACACCAACTGTACGGCCACGTGCCTCCTATCACGAAAACTATTCAAGTTAGACAAACCAGACATGCAGGACACTGCTGGAGAAGCAGGGACGAACTCATAGGTGATGTACTCTTATGGACCCCTACACATGACCGTGCAAAAGCAGGACGACCAGCACGAACATACATTCAGCAACTATGTGAGGATACGGGATGTTGTCCGGAAGACATGACTGAGGCGATGAATAATAGGGAAAAGTGGCGAGAGAGGGTCAGGGATATCCGTGCTACCAGCACGACATGATGATGATGATGATGATTTAGTAATAATAAGCAAACTCATTCTACTTAGACCACATAGAGTAGTAGTGCACGGTAGACATAAAAGCAGTGGTATCGAAACAGTCGAGTCAGTTTCGGCTGGACGTCAGCCAAGGGTGTGGGAGAAATCCGATTCTCCCCTGATCACTCTACGACCGAAACCTTGTCAGCAGCAGCTGCCCATGAGGCACTGCTCAAGGCTTTTCCTAAAGTCAACGTCTTGATTCCAACCAGCAGACGATGCAGGAATACGACCAGCCGCAGACGACGCAGGAACATTGCCAGCCTCTCAACTTATCAGGGCTTTTCAGAGCTACTCAGAAAATCTATTCAAACACCTCCTGAAATGTAGCGGACACGACTACCAGCCTCTCAATCTAACAGCCACTTTCTGGGTTACTTAAAAAGTCTAACCTAATACATTATGAGACGGCACCAGCAGCTACCTTCTTGCACCGGCGACCACTTCCCTCTTGAAGCAGCTACCAGTCCTAAACCAGCGACCAACTTGCTGCTCCAGCAAGTACCAGTTCTGCACTAGCAGCTACCAGTCCTGCACCAGCGACCACTTTCCTGCAGTAGCGATCACCTTCCTGCACCAGCAACTACCAGCTCTACACCAGCAGCTACCAGTCCTGAACCAGCAAGTACCAGTTCTGTACCGGTAGCTACCAGTTCTGCACCAGCAACCACCTTCCTGCAGTAGCGATCACCTTCCTGCACCAGCAACTACCAGTTCTGCACCAGCAGCTACCTGTCCTGAACCAGCGACTACCTTCACACAGCAGTGTCCTCCTGGTGTCCTCCTGGTGTAATGGTTAAAGCGATGAACTGCGGAATCGTAGTACGCGAGTTCGTACTCCAGTCGCACTATTACGTTCACTTTCGGGCAAATACCCTTGGGAAAGGTATGAACCCCCTTATTCTCCCTCCAGCTATGGGTAAATAGTAGGACGGACTAGGTTCTTGAGCCTTGGTTAGGCAACTAGTCTAGGAGAAGGAAAACTCTGAATTCAAACTTGTTAAACTCCGCTTAAAAATTGACCTTGTGTCATATCCTGCCCGAGCGGAGGGGTTGGTAAATAGTACCTTCACACAGCAGTGACCGAGAGGATCAAGGCAGCACTATACAAAGCGTTTGCTTTCGACCCTGCCACTGCCTGGGAGCAATTTGAGGCAAGAGCATTACATCCAGGCGAGACTGTGGATTTATATTTGGCCGAAATAGCTTGTAGTTTTAGGGTGGATAATCTCCCTGTGTGGCGGACCCGGGATTGAACCAGCGACCTTTAGAATTCAGTCTAAAGCGCTTATTACACCACTTCCCTCTTTGCGTTCCTCCTCCACTGTGCCGAAACCCGGGATTGAACCAGCGACCTTTAGATTTCTCTTCCACCTGCTTCTGCTTCTCGCCGAGAAAAAAGTCGCCCGAAAAGAAAAACGAGTCGGTTTTTATTTACGTCACCTTACCCATAATCCATTTCCTTAGCCTATAAAAATTCCGGTCGGGCGCCTCCTCTCTTTTTTCCTTTAATGGGCTGAAGGTGGATTATTGAAACAGCGGTGAGTATTTTTCTTTTCTTTTCATTGTATCAAATCACTGACCTGCATGCCAGACACAAACGAACCCTCTTTTGTCGAGAGCTGCCGTTAGTCCCACTTTCATGTCCACAGTCTCTTATCTGTTTCTATCTTTTCTTTTTGTACATTTCTTTTGGACTTTCTTTGGGCAAAGCATTGCGCCAGCCAGTCAACGTGGGGTAAAATAATATAACCAAAATATGGAGTCAGATGTCTTACGGCAACACAGTCTTGCCCTTAGCCACTGACATCCTAAAATACCTTTAAACCCCACATTGGTGACCTCGACGCTAAAAACCTTTAAAACCCACATTGGTGACATCGACGCGAAAAAAACCTTTAAACACCGCATTGGTGAACCCCGAACACATGAATGAACACACAGAATAAAGAAGACATCCCAACAAGAAATTTTAAAAAGAAAAAAACTATAAAAACATCCTAAACTGGAGACAGACGACTTTCCACGTGGCACAAAAAAAAAAGAACGAAAAAACAAAAAAAAACCGAAAATCAACAACAACAACAAAAAAAAAAAAAGCCAGCGAAACATTGAAAAATTTTCAAATTCTCCCGCGGACCTAACTTCTGGAAAACAAAATGGACGTAAATAACAAGCACGTGGAATTTCTTTCAGCAAAACATTATCTATCAACACACTTTTTCACTTCCCAACTTGCAAAATCAGGTAACTTTTTTAAACTTTCACTCACCCTACTTCTATTTCGGTTTCTGTCGCCACATGGTTTATCTCTCCCACTACCTCACTAAAACACCAACGCCTGCTAGGAATTCCAGAGAACCCAAAAAACTCACACTACTCCTCTGAAATATACTGCTACTTCTGTAGGCCACCTTCTCGGCACATAACTTTTTTTTCCCAAAGTGACATTTTGTTTTTTTTAAAAAAAAAAAAAAAAAGAAAAAAAACGCGCCACGAGGTAGACACAAAAAAGAGATTTCCAGCAAATACTAGCG
Source organism: Sepioteuthis lessoniana (assembly GCA_963585895.1). Lineage (NCBI taxonomy): Eukaryota > Metazoa > Mollusca > Cephalopoda > Myopsida > Loliginidae > Sepioteuthis > Sepioteuthis lessoniana. Next base: position 84,376,709 of record OY757904.1, on the reverse strand, counting down.
ACTAAAAAAAAAAAAAAAAAAAAAAAATGAAAAGTAGTCGCTACAGAAAATGTAACGTTTAAACAAGCGATACGAACACACACACAAAAACAAAAAACAAAAAAAGAACAAAAAAACTCACGGATAAAAAAATAAAAAATAGAAAATAAATAAAAATTATTCCCAGATATTAAAAGAAGTTCCAAAGAGAAAGCAAAAGGGTTAATGAAGAATAATCCCCTCAAATCAGACGATTACATTCAACAACTCTATGTACTACCGGAATTAATGCATATTAAAAAAAAATTGAAATAAAATCCGTCACATCCAACGAGTCCTAGTTTTCCAGCCACCCTTAACAAATTACCAAAATTATTGAACATTTGCAAATAAGATACAAGAATTTGATAAATAATCCTCCTAGAAAATAGGACAATTAAAAATCAATTCAGTCTTTTTGCAAAAAAAGCGGGTTGGCAGGACACACACAAAAAGAAAAAAAAATTAAAAATTAAAAAAATTTAAAGGGAGCCGTGACACCCTTACAAATATTCATTTTTCTCTAAGAATCTTCCCAATAGCTCCGCTATTTCGGGTGGCGATGTATTGTGGGGATTTAGTAATTAACAGTAAAACTCCCAACCGGATATTGACTCGTCGGCTGCCAGATACAAAATGTATAAACGCGTCGCCACGCATAAGGCTCCACGCATCCATCCGGTTTAAAAATCAGAAAAAAGAAAAATAATAAAAAGTAAAGTAGCCAATGGGAAGCGGTCGCGCCAAAATTAGAAGGATTTTGGAGTAGCGAATTTGGAGCCGGTGAAGAGAGATAAATACTCAGGTTTTCTGTGAACCGACTTCTTTTTCGGGTAGTGACGTCGAACCGACAACACCGATTTTACTGTCTGGTGTTTTTGGGCATCACGCTATGTTTTGGGACGTAGCATTGGTTAGTCCATTCACCAAGTAAATAAAGGGAAGAAAATTTTTCGTCTCTTGTCTGTTTCTATCTTTTCTTTTTGTATATTTCTTTTGGACTTTCTTTGGGCAAGGCATTGCGCCAACCAGTCAACGTGGGGTAAAATAATATAACCAAAATATGGAGTCAGATATCTTACGGCAACACAGTCTTGCCCTTTGCTACTGACCTCCTAAATACCTTTAAACACTACACTATCAACAAAATATTTTTATGAGAAAGTGCGGTTGGTAGTTCAGGCCACTATCATACACCACGTAAAATTCTTATGAACTACCATTAGAATGCTTCTCTCCTTCCTAAATAAAAGCATCACGAATATCATGGACTATTGTTTCAATGGCCCACAGTTCATTTAGTAATTATTACTTTTGACAATATGAATAAGTGTACTACCACCAATTATTTTTATGAAAAGTTAATTTTCTTTTAAAATAAAGATAGCAGGATTTTATTATTTTTAGTGATACATTATACAACCAAAACGGATATTATCTAGGATTTTTTATTACTAAACTCTAGAGTATTGAAACTTTGTTACCAAAAATATGATTATGTGGCCGTCTAAATATAAGTACTCCTAAGATATATTCATGCTATTTTATTTTTGGTTATGGAGTGGTATAATTGGTAATAAATCATACATAGTAATATACACTTTGATTATATAATGTCTCACTACAAGTCAAATGTTCCGAGGTCGTCGAACTGTTAGCTACACTTTTATTCCCTTTCCAACAGGCTCGTTTTGAAGGGAGAAGATAAAAACAATCGTTAAATTGGGTAGAAATTATCCCTCCTCCCCCCCAAAATATGACCAATGGAAAGAATGCAAGAATACAATAGTATTCATATATTTGTTAATTTGTTTTATTATATACTTTTAATGATTTTAATTACAATTTAGAAGTATATGTTGCAGTTACCCCACCTATAAGTAAAATAAAACAAAATAAACGAAGGAAAAAATAAAAGTCATTAGGAAACTGAATCCAATGCATCAAAATAACGTAGTCTAATATGGGAATTTTAACGAATCTTTCGTATGAGTCGAAAGAAAGAATAGACCACGCAAGCGGATTGTAGAGAAGAAGAAAATCTCGTATTTTGGTTTGGCGCTCAATTTATTTCAACACTTAATTTCACCCAATCAGGATGACTTATCCTATTCAGCCCGGACCTTCATTTCCGGCTTGCAAAACGGGTGAGCGGCCAAACCCACTCTCTTTGGCTTGAGACGGCGACCAGAACAGACGTTCGTCTGGACGTCCCTGCTTAGCGATGCTTTTTAACATAGCAGCACCAGCAGCGGCAGCATGGACACTCAACGAGGGAACCATCTAATTTATGGATTCTTTACGAGTAATCCCAGTTGAACATAAATTAGAAACCTACAACATGCTTCGCACAGGCCCAACTTTGTGTCACCCCAAAAATTGGCTATGTCGATCCGAGCGTAACTCCGCTCTCGACACACTAGTTCCCTTTTCACCTCTGGTCCACAATAATGGAGATAACGCAGACTCTCCCCCAAAAATACCAGATATAAAACTACACGGTGACTCTAAACACAATCCCTCACACGTCCCGCAACACACGCTGCCATCTCAACATCCCGCTAAGCCATTTCGTCTCCAACACTAACAAGCCTAAACTCCACGAGTCTTGCAGCACCAAAAGCAAACCATATTCCATGCTGCAAATAAAAACTTTCGTTGTTGTGTTGTTAAAGAAAAGTTTCGTCATTCATTTGTGTTGCCTAAAAAATATAGCGTTAGAGAAATTAACAATTTCCCGAAACGCTATAGGATATTCAAACACGTTTATATATGAGGTACAAAAGAGTTGCTAAAACATATTCCTATTAGCAGTCAATAATCAATGTAGGAACAAAATTAAAATTACAAATGAACACTTATCTGAATGTCCTGTTTGTCTTTCTTGTATACGTTTCTGGTTCTTTTTAGGGTTGTTGGTTTAAAAGGTTGTTGTCGGTTGGTTTCAGTTGGGCTCAAAATGTCTGTCTTTGTACTGATTAATTTTCCGGTCTGGGGCTTCCTCCTGCTTGCGTAGATTTGCCAACTTTACGTTTGCTCCTGCCAGGGCTAACTGACCTCTCTTCATTGACTCTGTCTCTAAGTAACGCAGGGCTAACTGCCTGGTTTTGGCCTTTTCCTTCCCGCTGATTTGGGCCATACTCATTCTTCTCAAAAAGTAGCATCTTCCATTTGTTAGGGTGAATGAAAGAATAAGCTGATCCGACATTTACCTGATTAAAATGAAATAGGACAGCTAAACTTTAAGTTAAAACTTACGAAAAAATGGGGTACTCTTCTTCTTGTTCATCTTCCTCTCGAGAAAAAAAAGTTTATTATCAAAGCCCTATAAAACTTCAGATGTACCCCTCTGCAACAATTAAACTGGAGTTTAATCCTCCCAACTGACAAAGGCAATGCTACTGTGGTAATGGATAGAGTGGATTACTCCAACAAGTTGGCGGACTTGATTGGCAATGGTGGCTATTGTGAAGTAAAGAAGGACCCGACCCTGAAGACGGAAAGTAAGCTGTCACAGATCCTCAGTTAGAATAAAGATCTCATACCACAAATAAAATACAGGTAGCTAACTCAACATTTCAGTAAGTTACCACACATATAGGGTCTTCCAAAAATACATAAGGACGGTATTTTATTGAGACCCATTGTCAGTAACCGAGGTTCAGCATGTCACTCATTGAGCTGCTTCCTTGTGAAGATCATCAACCTCTTGAAAGAAGAGGGGGTGGATAGTATGCCTCGTCAGTAACAAAAAGAAAAGAGTCTCTCGTAAATGAACAAGTGGAATCAATTTCAAGTGTTGTCGCGGTGTCGTCTTCTTAATAAAAGGTGGACAGCCGAATTTATTCGCTGAAAATAACAATTCTCTTGGCTTCTTCCTATGAATTACTTTTTGCTTGCAACAATCTTCTTTGGCAGTCTTACATCCAAGCTCGTCTCGTCGTGCGTCACCAAGACTCCCGATGCATTCAGGCAGGACTTAAATAATGATACCAAAATGCCGCATCCGTGGTAATTTACATGCGTCAAACACGATTCACTATTGGGAGGATGTGAGTTCGATCTCCCCAATCACCTGTTTCTCTCCCCCGATCTCATTTTCCACGCCGGACATATTTGTGCACGCTTTGAAATGTTGACCTTCTGTGTAGAGACAACCTACTTCGGGATGGGATCTGATATATACCGACAAGAAGAAGGACTGGCTATGGGTTCGCCATTGTCACCTGTACTGGCCAACATATACATGGAATACTTCGAAGAAATGGCATTAGGATCTGTCACTAAAACCATCAATGTCGCTTAGATACGTAGATGATACATTCATTCTCTGGTCGCATCTGGAAAATGTTCAAACATTACTTGATCACGTGAAGTATAGAGACGAATACAATATGGGAACCAATTATCAAAAAGTTGAATTAGAAAATCGGATTATGAGCTCAGGTAAAAAATCATACATAGTAGTAATAATCATAGTGATGTAAGAACATTAAGTTTATAAGTCCGAAAAATTCACTCTGATTTGTCCAGCAGGACACATAGTGTAACGGTTGTAGGTTGGTTCCCTAAGCTTCTAAAGAAGACAATCATCTGGAAGTTGCAGGTTCAATCCTGACGGCAGGCGAGTAGCAGTATTCTTAGCATTTATACCCGGTCATGGCTAACAGAATCAGAACAAGTGACCCCCGTGGATTAAATAAAGGACGTGGTTCGAAGTTCAGTGTAGGCTCCCGAGTTCGACAAACAGCTGAAGAAGACCAGAGGACATATCGACCGAAACGTCGTGAATATAACAATAAAGATGAAGACAATAGTCCGAAAAACCTGAATGATAAAAATGCATCAGGAATATTCTTTAAAGAAAATTTTCCATTGGCGAATTTTAAAAAAATGTTATTTCAAATCCATGGTTTTACCTTGGATTATTGACTTTGATCTGAATTCACCTTTCCGATTTTCGCTTCACACTGTTTTGTAAAGTATAACAATCTGTTAAAATTAAAAACAACATATCTCTTTTCTCATCAAAATAACATATTTTGGATGCGAGATGAAATGGATTTTTGAAATAAAGTGTCTTTATTTCAAAAATCCATTTCACCAACCTACATATTTGTAATGTACTTCTAATTTTTCTAAAATCCCATGGCAAATTTAATTTCTCTGACTAGGTCCCTTACTTCATGGGTTTGCACGTGGATGTGCATGTAGTTTACACTGTTGAAATTTTTGTATATTGGCTGTTGATGTATCAGAGAGAGAGAGAGAGAGAGAGAGAGAGAAAGAGAGTGTGTGTGTGTGTGTGTGTGCTTGTGTGTTTATGTGTTGGTATTCAGCTTTATAAAACTTTCTACTCTGACATCTCTGTCGCACTGACATCTCTGAGCTTTTGACTTGATTTTCCCTGTATTTTGAGTCGCCTGCTATCCAGCAGCTGGATAAATACGTATTGTCTATATAGATCGAATAAAGAACTGTTGGCTTTGTGATTAATTCTTTATCCGATTGAGTTGTTAAGTGACACATTCTCAACTACGTCAGTGCATATTATCAGCAGTCAAATAAATATTTAGAAATCGGCTCGTTCCGACTCACTTTTGTTTTGTGCGTCCAAACTTAATGGTCAAGCACAATATTCAAAATTTGTGAATGACTTTGTGATTTGTTGATGTGCTTAACTTACTTTGAAATTTGTTGATTTTGTGGTTTAGTTCTCAAAATCGTGTCTACCCTCCGGGATGGATTCGAGCATGCGCTTCTATCCACTGTTAGGTGCATCATCTAAGATTTGGAACAGTGAGCAGCTCAATATGGTGAGCAAGCTAATTTCGCAAGTCATTACTTTTAAGTAGTGAGTTTGATATTCACTGGAGGTCCAATATAAAATCCCGAATATAGACTCGTCCACGTGTCATAATCTACACTCGCAGGGAGAATTCTGATCATGTAACAGGGTTGCCAGTAAGTAAGATATATTCTAAATTTTGCTCCTTACCTACCGAAAAGTGGTAGCGAACGTTCGTGGTCACATTTATACCTTTTGAAGTTAAACCTTTTTAATCCAACCACACAGAGAGTAGATACAGGAGAGCGGGAGTTATTTATTCATTTATTTATTAATAGATGAACTGAAGTGTAATATGTTTCTTCAATAAAATACATCCAGGTCTTATAACTTATTTAAGTTCTAAAGACTAAAGCTTCCGCTTAAAGGGAAATGTCAATAAAAACTCTGCAATATCTGGATAAACTACTAAATTTCCAATATGTTGGGAAAATATTTTTAGGGGGACCTTTAATTGGTAAATTTCAAACAGTATGTTGCACAGTTTTCTAATACGGATACTGATTCAAAAAGATAATACAGACGACAAAGTTTAAGAAAACAAATTTATATAAGAGAAACAAAATAAAGGATAGAAAAGATAAAGTTTCAAATTTGTTGAAAATTGAAAGTATATAAAATTCTTTGGATTTTTGTAGTTTTATGGTTTCCTGGAATTTTTAGTTGATTTCCCAGCTTTTGTTTGATTTTAGTTGAATTTTCTGTTGATTTTTAGTCGAATTCTTGGGTTTTGTTGTTCAGTTGAATTTAAGTGGATTTTCTGTTTCGTAGACTTTTAGTTGAATTTCTCGGATAGCTCCTTGCCAATTTAGTTACTTTTTAACGATTAAAGGGGCAAGTGGTGAATACCTTTCGGCTAGCTATGTTTTTACTGCTTCACAGTCCAGCATCCGAACGCGCACTGAAGTTTTGAAGTTGCTCTCGAAGAAATAGTGGGGACAGCTCTTGGTGACTTATTGTCTATGCATACTTCTCCACTTTAATAGCGCCAAAGTTTCTGTTAATCCACCACATCGTCGTGGACTGGTTACGGTACTAAATAAAAATAGGAGATGTAACACCACGGCACCAAATAGAATATGGTGTAACGTTACCCCTTATAGTTTCATCCAGATTCCGTGGCAACCTCACCGTGATACAAAGAAACTAACATAAAACGCTTTTCGTTGGCTTGCTTGATACGAAATTTATTGCTTAACGAAAATGTATTGCAGTCTATGAAAAGAGAAAGATTGAGTCAAGAAAATGCAAGGCCACACTCCCGTCGTCTGTCTTGGGTCCATTCTGATCTGCTGTCTCCGGGCTACTTTGGCGTCTTTGAATCTGTTTCTTATATCTACTTCCAAAAATTATTCATTACCTAATCCTTTGACCACACATAATTAACAAGTCCTTTTTCGTAACCAGTCATTGCTAAAATATCAGCTGATTCTAAAACAAACTTATCCATCTTCGAATTTGCTTATCATGATATAATTAACACGTCTACGCAAAACTAAGGCCTACTCGAGCCTTGACCTTTACAAACGAAACCTCGCAACTTCAAACTTCAAGTTTAACTCGAAAAAAGGATTTACTGCAAAAATAATTTACTAAAATCCCTTACTTTAAGCATTTCCAGTGGTAATTGGTTCGTTTCCACCGTTACCTTTCGCTCTAAAAGAAAATATTGTAGGCCATACGCAACTGCTGGTATTTTCTTTCTGTGTTGGAGTATCTTGATTCTTTTGGGATGAGACATATTGCAGTCATTCCTACGATATTTTTCTGTGCCAGCTTTGTATATCTGTCTTATCCATGCTCCTATGCCAAGTGTACTGGCATCATACTGGAGGATTGTTGGTGTGTGAGGGTCAGTATCGTACTAGCTGATTATCTTTGTCTGGCATATCTCTTTTTTAATGGTTTCAATGCTGTGGCTGACGCTGAAAAAGTATATTCTTTTTTATCAGTTCTCTGAGTGGTTCAGTCAATGTTGCTAATTTGACTGAATATCTATTTAGATATACTATCATATTCAGGGGTGTGTGGAGTTCCTTGTAGTTCTTAAAGGGTTGAATGTCCCTGATGGCTTGGAGCTTATGTTCTGTGGGTGATATTCCTTGTTCCGTGATGGCGAGGCAAAAGAAATTTACTTCATTTTGCTTGTACTGAAAATTTTCGGAGTTGAACCCTATGTTGTTGCCTATGGCTCTTTCCAGGACTTGGATCATAGCTATATCATGTTTCTCTTCTGTTGCTCCTGTCACCAGAATATCATCTACTATCCGCGTCACATTTTTCCAGAGAAGATTGCATCAATTTTGTGTTGGAAGATTTCTTGGGATACTGTTAATCCGAATAGCAAGCATTTGAATCTGTACCTTCCAAACGGCGTTTTGAAAGTGCATATTAGATTCGCTTTGTGGTCTAATTTTTAATGCCGATATCCCTTCCTTACGTTTATTACACTGAAGTATTTTCCATTGAATAGAGGCAGCATCTTGTCTAACATTTTTGTGGGGGTCTGATTTTGGGTTTTCTATCTTTGACTGTGGTTAGTCGATATGTAACCCACTTTACCTAGTCTGTTGGCCCCGTCACCTTTCTTATGATGTCTTACACTTCCATTTTTTTCCTCTTCAGCCTCGTAGATTGGGAAAATGTGTATTAGGACTGACCTCGGTGGATCTATTACTGACGTAGGTTTTTCTTATCAATTTTATGTTGTATTTTTCTCCTGGGAAACATCCTATTTTGTTGAAGCAGGTTTTATATTGTTCCATTATATCCTTATTGGTTTGTTTTTCGGATCCTGTAGTTCTTTGTGTCCTCACTTCATTAATGTTGAAAATGTTAATTCAAAGTTCTTGTGATTGTCTGCAACAGAGAATAGAAGGGCGTCCTGGTTGTAAAAGACAAGCGTATGGTTCCAAGAGACAACGGACGAGAGGATTGGATTTAATTTAATTTAATTTAAGTAAACAGAAGTAGGTAGATTTAGAAAAGATACAGGCTTTCTTCTTCCACCAGAAGAGGTGAATGGGTGTAAGTCTGTCCTTGGTAAGGCGGTTTGGTTGTGTGCCGTATGGTGATGTAGTGTGGGTTGGTGGGCTGTCAGTAGTCTCTGATCTTGTCTGAAATGTGATGCATGAAGATTCTCTCTGGTACCAGTCCCCGTGTCAACTGCTGTTCGTGACATTTTGTTGACCATTTTATAGCTATGTTTGGGACTAAAATCAGCCCTGAAAACTTAGGGAAGTGGGAAGTTTATGATTAGTTGAAAAAGAACTTTTTGAATTGTCTGTTCATTTAGTTTTTCAACTGGAAGATGCGAGGAGCCTACATGTGCTGAGACATGTTTTATTCATTGTGTTGGTAGGTACTGTTGAGCCAACATCCGGTTGATGTTAGCTTCCTTCAACCATATATGTTTTTAAATTCTCTTCTCCAAGTGTCTTAATTTGTTTTTCCACCGTCTATCCGATGACCTACCAGCTACATCAAGTCTATCTACCACGGTCTACTCGGCGACCAACCACACAAACTCTAACTACACTATCGTCTTTCTTCGAGCTACTCCGACCCTCAACTCCGCAGTGATGCAGCATCCACGATTCTACACTGAACTCATCTTTCATATATGATTCGCTTAATAAAGGCTTGTTATTTTAATCTTATCCTCCTCGTCCGTGTCATTTGTCTAGCTTATGTCAATCACCCCTTTTACATATTTGTATATATTTTTGGCAACGAAGGTTAGTGCGGGACCGACACGATCTTACGTTACCTGTTACCGCTACAATCCCATTCTGACTTACAATGTGTATGTACGAGTAAGTGTGTGCTTACGGGATCTAATGCATGATAAAATCAATAAAATGTGCGGAAATTTGTCCTCGTGTTAGCTTTATCGGCATTAGTGTTATTTCGTTTTATGTTTGTTGAACACTCCAGAAACGGGTGGAGACGAAAGATCTTGAGTATTTTGTTGAGTGTCCATACGGTAGAAGTGGTGGGGTTATGTCTGAGGTGTTGGTTATTGTTCAAGGCTGCTAATATTTGCGCGATGAATCCAGTCAGAATCATTTTCCACCTGACTCATCATGTTAGTTTTTATGACTGTAAATTCTCCTATCCAGTGTAGATGTGATGACTGGGTCAAAATTGATTGTGGCCGATGAAGTAAAACCCTATTGCTGACTTGTATTGGGTTTTTGTGGGTAATGCGGTTTAAGCTTGCTTTTATTTTGTGGTCGGCTTTGTCGTTGGCTAGGGTGATGCGGTGGTAGACTTGCTTTAGGAAAGCATTCATTTACATTCCATAAGCTCTCGAGTCATCGTTTGTAATTTCCTTTCTGAGTAGTTTAGCAGGCCGATATTGGAGTGGTGACTAGTAAAGGTGTAATTTGGAGATACATCTCTTGCACTGTGGTATTCATGGATGCGGTGACAGATTTGTGGACGTCTGTCCATTCACAGTTTCTGTCCTCACAGAGCAGGTAGTGGGCATTCTTCATCCCAAGCTTGGTGATCCCAAGGGACAGTGAAATTCCGGAATAATGGATATTTGGTTGCAGAATTGTCTGTAGAACTCGCCGGTAAAACGCGTGCTACAATCAAAGGATACTATGTGGGATATTTCTCTATAGTTGTTATTTGACGAAAGAGATCTCTTTTAATTTATCGTACACACAAAATAATGAGTGCAACTAGCGCCCATGAGAGCATTTATCGGATGTTATCGATGTTGAAACCTTCTTTAAAATGGAAAAAAAGGGGTTTCTATGCATAGGATCAGCGTATAGCGAAATGTCGATGAAATTTGTCAAAAAATAGAAATAATTAGAAACAATTTTTTGGCCAATCAATGACCTTCGTGGTAAAAAAACAAAGAAAACCCAATTTGATCCGATCAGAAGAGAAAAACGATATAAAAGGCAAATTTCTCGACAGCGGGGCAGATCAAAAGAAGGCAGACGACACCAACAGATTCGAAACACCAGCTCTGAGAAAGAGAGAGGCGAAACCATGCATCACCCACATTGACTTTCCTCTTCTCCGCTTTGAAGGAAGCGACTAAGCTGTAAATCACCAAACACCCCTCTCCTCTCTGCACTCATAGCATCTGGCCACATGCGTGTAAATCTGATAATCCTACCACTATTAAGCATAGGACATTTTTCTACCTTTTAATTCCATATCGACAGGTTTATACAAACCCTGTTATTTTTAACTTTTTACTTATTTGTTTTCAATACAATTGTTAAAATTTTTACGTGCCTTCGTATTCTTTGTTCTTGCAACTGTATTTTTGTTCTTTCCTTGCAACCGTACGCTGACATAACATTGCAAAGAAAAAATTGGTACAGTCCGCGGGCAGCGTCGATTGTACGATACCTTGCACATGGTATGGCAGTAAAGTGTCGGCTGAAGCAGTCTATGGTTGGTGAGGATGTAGCGCTTTCCTTTGAAATTGGCATTGTGACGAAGTTTATAAAGACGAGCTCGAATGGTCGGTTCCTTCATTTCCAGTGATCAATAGGCCAATATGCACACTTGCCCTAGTTTCCCATATATTTTTCCCATGTTGTAACGTGATTGAGCGACGGGAGGTAAATTTCTGGGGAAGAAGAGAGAGAAAAAGCAGACAGAAAGTCTACAAATGAGCTGCTGAACGGGCAGCTGACCTGTGTGAGTCAGGCCAAAGCACTCTTTGTAGGTTACCCAGTCATAGGTGAATGACCATAATAATAAAATTTCTTTAGAAAAAAACCCCAAAGGTCCTAAATCTTCTGCGCAGATGTGGAGCCACCAGAAACGAATATATTCCTCCCTCTACCACCAGGCAGAAGTAAGGGAACGAATTGGGGTTGAAAGTTAGTTGGCAGCCGAACGTGACGAGATAAAGACGAGAGTTGAACACCAGCCAGAGAAATGTAAAAAGAGACGAAAATTTTGGGGTGATTTCCGAAAAGGGTCTCACACAGCTGTGGAGACGAAACCAGCGAAAAAGTACGTTAGAACTACAACAGAAAACCAGAAAAAAATCAAAGTCTGTCTCTACTCTCTTTCTCCTCATGACATGTTGTTTCTCTTTGTCCAGCTAATGCGGGAGACTCAGTTTTCATACTCTGTTTCTTTCTCCTGATGATTACTTTAAAAATGTAGTAGCGAATAAACATTTGTGTTTGTGAACCAATGTCACCTAGCCGCTCACTCGACCACTTGACATCTGACCTTCCCAGGTGGGAAATCAAATCTTAGCTGAATTAGTCGTCTGTCCACGTTGTTAAATTTTAGATTCAGACAACTGGATCCAGTGTTTACGTTGAAAGTCGAAATAACCGGACCAGCTGATCATTGGATAATAAAAAATGAAAAGTTGAAGTCCAGAGAATGAAAAAAGACGGAGTTGAATAATAAAATTATTATGTTTTTAGTCAGAAAAAGAACAATTAACAATTACGAAATAATTGTGGTTATTTCGATGTTCCATTCCCCTTAAACATGAAGCAGAATATCTAGGAATGTAGCCCCTATCTTGCAGCAGTTAGTCTAAGTTCATGGTCAGTCTTCTCACTTAGACTCACTAAGTACTCTTAATGCGTTACGTTAATTCTCATCTTCAGCTTGTTAAGATAACAGAGACGTGAGAGGATCTGGTTATCTCCGAATTTGGTGCAAGGCTCTTTCCACGGGAGCTTCTTCCTGCTTCGAGTTAACTCCGCAACGATCTCTCGCTGCACTCAGTCGCTTTTCGGCAAAAACCCAGTTTATATAATTGTTTCTTCCATTTCCAAGTGGGCGTATTTCATCAACGACCTTTAATTAATCTTCAACACTAAAGAGGGAGACCGGTTGCCTCTATACCAACGTCTGTTCCGACTGCTACGATAGGATTTTGCCTCCCTCTCTTTCATCACGCTTCTCTCTATGCTTCTCTCTGTCGGCGGCATATCATTTCTTCTTACGTGATTCACGCGTCATAAGATTTCTAACTTTCAAATTTAAATAAAAATTTTCGATTTCTCAGTTTGATTTTTTTCCAGGACCATCGGCTTGCATTAGGCTGATCCCGTCCGTTACCTCATTTCCTATTCATCGTTGTTTTGACTAGTGATCTCTCCGACTTCAACTTTCTCTTCTCTCTCTCTCTCTCTTTCACTGGTTAGAAAAATAAATTTCATATGTTTTTGTGTTTTTTTTCCCGCTAGCCAAAAATTAAACAATATTTCTCGCTTCCTTCTCATTGTGACAATATATTGCATCACTCTTTAGAAAAACAATGTACTGATTTTATTCTTCTAAAATCCGCACTGCTCATTGTTCTTTGCTTTATAAAAATAAAACAACATCGTTGGCTTTTTAGAAAAACATTCCGCTTTTCCCCTTTTCCCCTTTTCCATTCATTTCGAATAATAAAAACATTCACTCTCGATTTGTCAGCGTACTTCCCCAATCTTCTAAAATCCACGCCGAGGATTTGAGTAGGCTAGCTCCAATCTGCTCTGTTACACTAAAACTAAGTTTTGTATGTTTGTCACCTTTACCCACCGGCGAGGTTACAACGGTCCAACGACCACTAAAGACGTAACGATACACGCATTAACCCGCTCGCACATGGTGGTACAAACGTCTATTTGAAACCTGCAATGGTACAATATGTCACAGGAATTGACATAGGCCTTAATATCTGTTTTTCAATTCCTACCAGTTGCTGGATAGGAGTTCACGCAAACAGGAAACGCCTGGGTGGTTGGTGTCCTCGTGAGCTTGGTGAAGGTATCTGGCACGGAGTTTGTTGGGCACAACAAATTTGGGAGAATGTCTTTTATCATTAGAACGGAAGTGTCTGGTTCCAGAAAAAGTTGGTGCATATGTTTTATGGAGTGTTGCTCGGTGGTCGTCGGGTCAATATGCCTTCCTCTTGAGTCAGATGATTGGAGGGGTCTGATGATTTTCGAGTTGGCGTCATCATTCAGTTGTTCGGTTGTGATGCCAAGGTGGTTGCAATTTCTCTCAATAGGGAGGATGAAAGTGGAGTGGTACGCGAAGAATGCGTCCATGATGCGCTTGTGGTAGCGGGTGTTTGTAACATGTGGGTTATGGGGAGAAGCCGTAATTTGTCGACCGTGCCAAGACTCTACGATGGGATATAGCTGTGAAGGTCGGAGCCTTCTAACTTGCATATTCTGCTTGCCGGGGTAGGATCACACAGTGTTTTGATCTTTCTTTGCAGCCTCTGCTGAGCATGTCAACGCAGTCATTCGATTCGCCTATGTGAAGGTAACGTACCTGGGCATTCGAAGCGCGCACGAATGTGTCTGGCTTGTAGAGTGGAAACCGATATGGCTGCCTCGAGCATATTTGACGAGGGAAGATCTCGAACCAGCGACAGGTAATTTGCACGTATGCAAATTCTTACGAGATCTCACGATAATACAAATACGCACGGTAACGGCTGAATGGGCGATTTTGTTCTGAGTGCATTTGCCCGACGAACGTGTTACATCTCAAGGAAGGAAGGAAGGAAGGAAGGAAGGCGAGAACCTGAAGGAGAGAGAGAAAGAAGGAAGGAAGGAGAACGAGGGAGAAAGTGAGAGAGAAGGAACAGCTACTGAGAGAGAGGGAGAAAGCGCTCGACTCAATACGCCCTGAAACTAACAACCGTGTCCTCTCTTGAATTAATACAAGAATCAGTTTCCTGTTGCCTTTAACGCCCGCTCTTGACAACAAGCTATTTCGGCAATCATGGCCTTTAATCCAAAACTAATTCCCCTTTTTGACGGGACCGATGCCGGGCAATCGGTGGTTGAATGGGTGGAGAAGGCAGAGTTGGTGTGCCGTTTGAGCGGGGTAAAAAATATCGAATGCGTGGTGCCGATGCGCCTCTCGGGAGGCGCATACGCAGTGTATCAGCGGCTGAGTGAGGAGAAGAGGGCTGACTTTGCCTGTATAAAAGATGTTCTTTACATAGCATTTGCCCTCAGTCCTGTAACGGCTTATAAGCAGTTCGCGGCGCGCCGTTTACATCCGGGAGAAACGGTGGACGTCTATTTGGCGGAGCTACGCAAGCTTGCGACTCAGTTCGGAGGTATGATAGAGCGAGGTCTGGTCTGCGCATTCATTGCTGGGTTGCCGGAGCATGCGGAGAATCTTCTCCAGGCCACTAACCGAGTAGACGATTTGCCGATATCCGAAATATTGGCCCGTGCCCGAGCAATATTGAAGGACAGTCTCACGGGCACAGAATCGGCAGCCGCTGCAGCTCAACTACCAGGACGTCAGGAGAAGGGAGTTACAGCTCTAAGGAGATGCTATGTGTATCAAGAACCTAACCACATTGCTCGAGATTGTCCTAGGCGGCGCGGAAGTCCTAGGTCCCCAAAGGTTCTCATTTGTTATCGGTGCAAGCGACAGGGCCACGTTGCACGAAATTGTCCAGGAAACGAGCGAGGGGACGAGTCTTCAGCGCCAGTCTCTCCCCCAGACCTCATATGAATGGCGCTCTGCCTGCAGTCAGTGTGCAGATGGACGGAGTAAGAAGAACTGCCCTGGTGGATACGGGCTGTACGCAAACCCTAGTACGCAAACCACGCTGTCAGACGTGGAAGAAAAAGCAAGTCCCCTTGATGGTTGTAGGAGGGAACTCGTCAATGTGTTGTGGAGAGAGCGTGGTCCAAATTGGCATCCGCAATGGACCTTCAATCGCCGTACGAGCCCTGGTTGTAGATGAGGCTCTGTTTGGATATGATCTGCTACTAGGGCTGAATGCGATCAGACAACTTGGGGGAATGACTATGTCTGCCACCGGCGAAGTGAAATTTCCTCAGCGTGAAAGACTGATGTGTGCTACCATTACCCTCGACGAGCCTGACTTTCACGCTGAATACGACGAGGCCAAGCGTGTATGGACCGCATCTTGGAAATGGTCCGGTGACCAGCCACCTGTGTCTTTGAAAAACAGGCTTTCAGAATACCCCGCCCCTAAGCGACTCCAAGGTGAATATGAGCGGGAGTTGCAGGCTTGGATTCAGAACGGTTGGCTGATTCCGTACTCGGAGAGCAAACTTGGCCCTCCTAAAGGCCTGATACCATTAATGGCCATATTACAGGAAAGTAAGCAGAAGGTCCGGCCAGTTATGGACTATCGCGAGTTGAATGAGCACGTGAATGCGTATACGGCGAATGCGGACGTGTGAGCTCAAACCATGCAGGAATGGCGACAGCAGGGGCCAAAAGCCGCCATAGTGGACCTGCGCCGGGCACATCTGTAGATCCACGTTGACAAGTCGCTGTGCCCGTTCCAAACGGTGAAAATTAAAGGGCAGAGGTACTGCCTCACCCGCTTGGGGTTCGGGCTCAATGTAGCGCCACAGATTATGCGGTCCATCGTAAAAGCTGTGATCGGGCAAGATGAAACCGTCAGTCGCGCTACCTCTTCGTATGTCGATGACATATTCGTTAACGAAAGTGTGTGTTCGGCAGCTCAAGTGAAGACGCATCTTGAACGATTTGGGCTGACTTGTAAGAATCCGGAACAAGTAAGTAGTGGCGCTCGAGTGTTGGGCGTATACGTCTGGGAGGAGCGCGGCAAGCTTAGATGGCGACGCGACGGCGAGCGTCCGAAGGTTCCCAATGTACTTACGCGTCGTGCCGTCTTTTCTGTGTGTGGGCGGCTGACCGGGCATTTCCCAGTGTGCGGCTGGCTCCGTGTTGCAGCTGCGTTTGTGAAACGGAGAGCTAACGCTGTGACAACCGGATGGGACGACGAAACACAAGACCCCATGTTGCGTCGGATGCTTGACAAAATCGTGATGAGATCGTCACAAACTGATCCAGCACGTAGGGACTGGTGCGCGGATGGTCAGGAAGTCACTGTGTGGGTGGATGCCAGCTCCCTGGCCACCGGGGTGGCTATTGAATATGCCGGAGCTATCATTGAAGACGCAAGTTGGCTACGACCGGTGCACGCAGATAAGCACATCAACCTGGCGGAGCTTGATGCAGTGTTGATGGGCATTAATCTGGCGCTGCACTGGAAGGCGAGTGTGATTCACCTGCGGACGGACTCGGCCTGCGTGTACCGGTGGATTTCTGACACCCTGTCCGGGAAAGCAAGGGTACGGACTAAGGCGGCGTCGGAGATGTTAATAAGACGGCGGCTGAGTACGCTCCAAGAATTAGCGGCGGAGTATAGACTGACAATTGACGTGGCACTCGTCAAATTCCAGGTGAACCGAGCCGATCCACTCACTAGAGTGCCCCAGCGATGGCTGGATGCACTTCGGAAAGAAGCGGAACCCATCGATGGGTGAGCTGGATCCCGCTCGCATTCGGACCATTCACCGATCTTGTGGGCACCCTGGCGTAAAGCGCACACTCTACTTTGTGAAACTGGCAAGTCCTGAGGTCTCTAAGGCAGCTGTTCGGGAGGTAGTTAGAAAATGCGAAGAGTGTCAGTCCATAGATCCCACCCCGGTGAGTTGGAAGGCAGGCAGACCGGACGTATGCGAGAACTGGAGGAGGGTTGGAATGGACGTAACTCACCTTGGAGGTCGTCATTACCTAACCTTAATCGACTGCGGTCCCAGTCGGTTTGCTATTTGGAGGCCGTTATCATGCCAAGATTCTGCCAGCATTGTTCGGCAGTTGGAGACCGTATTTTGCGAGAGGGGGGTGCCTGTTGAGCTACTCACAGATAACGCCACGACCTTTAGCAGAGAGACGTTCTCTAGATTCGCCGAGCGCTGGGGCGTTCGGATGAGATTCCGATGAGCATACGTACCGGCTGGCAACGGGATTGTGGAGAGATCTCACCGCACAATAAAGCGCATTGCCGCAAGAACGCGGTGCTCGGTGATGGAGGCTGTATACTGGTACAATGTGACTCCCAAAGACGATGCGTCGGCGTCAACTGCACCAGCAAACATAATATACTCATATACAGCCCGTATAAGAGGTGTTGATGTCACGTTACCACCGGAGGATGCCGGACCCAGCGGTTATGAGGTAGGGGATAGTGTGTGGGTGAAAATCCCTCATGGGCGATATACAACCCAGTTCGGAAAGGGGACAATTACGCGTGTGTACAGCCCCCATTCGGTCCTTGTTGACGGGACACCTCGCCACGTAAAGGGTGTTCGTCCAGTGCGAGGAGCAGACGCCACTTATTGCAGCAGCGCTTCCTTTGAAGACGAAGCACCGATGCTGTATTTACCGCGGGAGGATCCCACAGCGTCGGAAAGCGACCACAGCGACCGTGGTAAACGTGGGCCCGGAGACACGTCCGAAGACGACGACGTTTCCGAGAGCGTTCCGCTCAGACGAAGTAGCAGACTCAAAAGACCTGCTCCGCGCTGTACGGTGTGTGATTCCCAAATCAGGGAGGAGTGTGAAGGTAACGTACCTGGGCATTCGAAGCGCGCACGAATGTGTCTGGCTTGTAGAGTGGAAACCGATATGGCTGCCTCGAGTATATTTGACGAGGGGAGATCTCGAACCAGCGACAGGTAATTTGCACGTATGCAAATTCTTACGAGATCTCACGATAATACAAATACGCACGGTAACGGCTGAATGGGCGATTTTGTTCTGAGTGCATTTGCCCGACGAACGTGTTACATCTCAAGGAAGGAAGGAAGGAAGGAGAAGGAAGGAAGGAAGGAAGGCGAGAACCTGAAGGAGAGAGAGAAAGAAGGAAGGAAGGAGAACGAGGGAGAAAGCGAGAGAGAAGGAACAGCTACTGAGAGAGAGGGAGAAAGCGCTCGACTCAATACGCCCTGAAACTAACAACCGTGTCCTCTCTTGAATTAATACAAGAATCAGTTTCCTTTTGCCTTTTACACCCGCTCTTGACAACAGCCTACGACAAATTCTAGGACAAACCTTTAGCATGAGATTTCTTCCTGCCGCCGTCGTATTTTGGCATTGTTGAACTCACGCTGGTCTGGATAAGTTTGTGATCTATTGTCGGTGAACATGACAAAAAGGTCTTTACGTAAGAAATAATCGAATTTCGATATCACCCATTTTATAGCATGTCTCTTGTTCTGTTGTGGACCAGTTTTGTTCGGCGGGGTGACTTTTCTTCCTGTTATCGGCTTCTTGCATTAAAATGACTCCACACACCACATCGCTAGCATCGTTGGTGGGTGTGAAAAGTCGGGAGAAATCTGGAAACGAGATGACAGGTAATGAAAAGAGTCGCTTCTTGATTTTTTGGAAAGCCATGTCGGCCCTTTCAGTCCAAGCAAAAGTTTTGTAAACTTTGTTCAGTTCATGAATGGGGCCCATAAAATTTGAGAACATATCGGACCAGACCACTTAAAAGAATTGCTTGATCCACACTAAACGGCCGATAAGGCTTTGTAATTTATTCTTCGATGCTGGGGGCTCCATTTCCCTGGTGGTTCAGACGTATTTAGAGTTGGCCTTAAACCCTTCATTGTTTAATTTGCGCCCGATGAACTTCGCCTCTGATGAAACAAAGGTACATTCATCTGGATACAGCTAAAGTCCGAACTTACAGCGGACGATGAAGAGTTTCTCAAATACAAGTATGTATTCCTTAATTGTCTTAGAATGAACCAGGTTGTCGTCAGTGTAAGAGACGCAACAATGGCCAAGGTTTCTGCAATGCTGCGGGAGAAGATCTGTCCAGCTGAAGTAAGACCGAAAGCTAGATTCGTACACTGGTAGCATCAGTCTCTTCATGTAAACGCTGTTTTCTGGTGATCTCGTTCGTCGATAACGATTTGCCAGTAGCCGCTACGGAGATCGAGTGACGCGAAATATTTATTGCCTTCAACAATTTTCATGAATCAGTGGTCGATCTTTAGCATTGGGTTGGGGTCAAGATTGACTAAGACCTTGTTGAGGGTTCTTTTTAAGTTAGCAACTATGCGGATTACTCCGTTTTTCTTGTGAATAGCAAATACTGGGCTATTGAAGCATTTGGGGTCGATGCAACATTCAGTAATTCCCTAAGTTGTCATGCGTTTTATTTCCATGTCAATATCTACTTCCATAGCCTAGGTAACAGGGTGTTGTTTTTCGCTGGGGGCTGAGCGTTAATCGGTATACGAACAACACAGATGAAAGTGCCTTTTCTGCCATTTTTGATACTGATAATGTCTGCGTAGCGAATAAGCAGGTTTGCTGTGGCTTCTAATTCGTCGCGGTTTGGGTGGTTTGGTAGTGATAGGCCCACACTTCGTTTCAGCCAATTCAGTTTTTTATCCAGTATCTGGATGTTGGGTTGTGGTCTCATGTTAGGCTGGTTATAGCTGATAGTGGTTTGGATTCCATATGCAGAGTCGTAGGTCGTAGCCGGTATTATGGAGGCTGTATGTTCCGTGTGCCATGAGGCGAGCGTGCGTCTGAATTCAGCTGTTGGGTCCCAGTTATTTATTTAATAGGAGTCGAGTCTGTTGTGGCCGAGGATATATTGAACGATCAGAATCGATGTAGCTTGAGCTGTCACTAATATGTTGATCTCTCCAAAAATGGGTGAGTCGTGATTGCCGATGGTGATGTCGCAGTTTAGTTCGCCACGGGCGGTGATGCTGCCATTGATCACTTTCACGTGGACGTCGGAATGGCTCATGTGTTTCCTGGTGTTATAGACAAGCGTATGGTTGCAAAAGACAACAGACGAGAGGAATGGATTTAATTTCGTTTATTTTCAAATAAATAAAAGTGGGTATATTATAAGAGATACAGGCTCTCTTATTCCACCAGATAAGGGTCTGCCTGTGAGTTGGTGTAAGTTGTTTTTATGTGGCTGGTTTGTTTGCTTGCGGTACAGTGGTGTGGGGTGGGTTGCTATGCTATGAGCGGTTTTGGTTTTGTGGTGGAAATGCTGGGGACTTTATTGTCTGATGTACTGATTGCGATGTAGGGCATCAGCGGTCTTTGATCTTGTCCGAAGTGTGATGCACAACGGTTCTCTCTAATAGTAGTCCTGCGAGTCAACGGTATTTGTCGTGCGTCCCACATGCGCGCGATTACGGCATAAGGCATCTATAATGTGGGTACCAGGTGCAGGGCTGTAGCTCACACATACCCAGTGGCTCCAAAAGCCTCGGCACTTTCCTAAAAAGGGGCGCCTCAGGCGCCAAGCGATCAACCAAGCCTCTCCGAGGAGGGTTAGAGCCTGGGGGGACAGCCCTCTGAGGTTCGAGAAGAATGTCAGTGTAAGCCGCATGACATGAATGCTAGGCTTCCCCGGAACCCACGTCAGGCAGCCTTAACCGAGTAACCGCCGCCAGAGACAAGACACACTCGACCAGATCCGCACTGTCAAGTCACAGCCGGCCGAAGTGTGCAATCTTCGGAGTCCTTGGAATTGACAGTATTTCTCGTGCACCCCACGTACGTGCGAGTATGGCACAAAACCTTTTTTAATGTGGGTATCAGGCTGTATCCCAGCCACACCTGGTGGCCCCAAAGATGCCTCGGGTCCCGTCAAACATTCCCTTTAAAAGGAGCGCTTCAGGCCCAGGTGATAAACCTAACCCCACTGAGGGGAGTTAGAACTTAGGAGCCGGCCCTCTGAGTCTCGAGGGATGTGTCAGTGTCGGCAGCGTGACGTGAATGCTTCCCCGGCACCCACGTCAAGCAGCCTCAACAGAGCAGCCGCCGCCAGAGACCGTCGAACCACGGCCGGCCGAAGTGGTAATTTACTAAGCTTTTGCTTAGATGTGGCACAAGGCCATATGAAAGGGGCACCCAATGAGACTCGAACTCACTCGTGTTGGTTTGCTAGTCGAGCTTGCTGACCATTACACCACCACAGGCGCCTTATTTAATTTACAAAGCTCTTTGCTTCGATATGGCACAAGGCCGAATGAATGAGGCGCCCAACGAGACTCGAACTCACTCGTGTAGGTTTGTTAGTCGAGCTTGCTAGCCGTTTCACCACCAGAGGTGCCCCCACGGCCGGCCGAAGTGTGCTGTCCTCAGAGTCGACTGACTTTGTGAACTTTTGTTGACCGTTTTATAGCCATATTTTGGATCGAATCGGCTTCGAAAAACTTTGGGAGGAAAGTTCATGATTGGTTGGAAAAGGACTTTTTCAATTGTGAAATTATTTTTACATTTCAACCGGATGGCTGCGCGGAGCCTACCTGCGCAGTAACGTGTTTTATTCATTTTGTTGAGCCATCGTTCAGACAAATTAATGTTACCTTTTTCAACTGAAACGTATCCTCGCGGTGATTTTATTTATTTATTTATCCATTTTGCTAGTGAGTGGGTTTTAAATGTATTTGTAAATCAGAAGAGATTTCTGTATATAACACTGACTTCTTTAGTCAGCTGAGAGAGCTGTGATGGAAAAGTGGTGCCTTTGACGGTAAATGTAGAATTGACGAGCGGTGACTGCTGTGTGGAAAGTCTCATTTATATCAATATGCTAACACCGACCAAAATTCCATTTCGTTACTATGACAACTGCGTGTCCACGCACCCCAAAACAACATAGTCGTGGCGAAAATAAGTTTACCATCTTTCTGTCTGCTTATTTTATTTTGGAAAACCTCAGTCAGATTTCACATATCTCCACCTACACACACCTTCAGTCAGCAATCAAACTGCCGCGACCTGCTGATAAACCTAAACATATTAAATTACACGCCCGAGTTAGGACGATCATATCCGAGTACGACAGGAACTGACTAAGCCCTTTTTCTTTCTAACGACCATGACATTTCGTTATAGCTAAAAGAAAAAGGGAGAATTAAAATTAATAACATTCACAAAACACTTCGGCCAAAAATTACCTGATAAGACTTGAACTAATAGTCGTCGCCAGCCTATAGCAGGTTAGGAAAATACTTTACGGCTACACTCATTTTTTATCAAAGAATTTTATATCCACGCGGCTGGAGCTGTGTGTCACAGCACCTTCGTAATATCAGCAAGCCCTTTTCAACGCTTAAACGGCGTGCTCCCCGGCTTTTTAGCTGGGCCGTCTGGCATTCGTGCCGGATGGGTGCTCGAAACCAAGAGCAGACTCGGGGCCGAATAGGCCCCCAGCTTCGGCTGGGCAACCTTCGGGTGGGCGAGCTGCACTTTTGTCCCCTTTGTACGGCACTAGACCAAGTGTCTAGTTTAAGCCGTAAACTGGCATACGTGCCCGGACTCACATTTGGGTTCGTGAAACTGCTTGCCTCATCAGGCTCACATTGCACTAAGTGAGCCGATGAGCAGCACAGACAAGCAGGGTTCGAGTCTCGGCTCCTTCCCGACCTTCCCCTCCCCTTTATCCCCACTTTAATCGGCCTTCGGGCTTTTGACCTTGTGTCAAGTCGTGTCTGGTGGGAGGCAGCGACAAAAATCTGGATACATCACCTCTGGCCTCAGGGGGCCGTCCCCCCAGGCTTTAACCCTCTTCGGAGGGGTTGGGTTTATCGCCCGGCGCCTGAGGCGCCCCGAAAAGGGGAATGCCGACGGGGTCCGAGGCATTTTTGGAACTGCCTCTCGTGTTGGGCTTCGGCCCTGCGACAGGACCCACCTTAAAAACGGCCTTGTGCCATATTCGTACGTTGGTGGGACGTAGGATAAATACAGCTCCCCGGCTTTTTAGCTGGGCCGTCTGGCATTCGTGCCGGATGGGTGCTCGAAACCAAGAGCAGACTCGGGGCCGAATAGGCCCCCAGCTTCGGCTGGGCAACCTTCGGGTGGGCGAGCTGCACTTTTGTCCCCTTTGTACGGCACTAGACCAAGCGTCTAGTTTAAGCCGTTTACTGGCATACGTGCCCGGACCCACATTTGGGTTCGTGAAACTGCTTGCCTCATCAGGCTCACATTGCACTAAGTGAGCCGATGAGCAGCACTGACAAGCAGGGCTCTAGTCTCGGCTCGTTCCCGACCTTCCCCTCCCCTTTATCCCCACTTTAATTGGCCTTCGGGCTTTTGACCTTGTGTCAAGTCGTGTCTGGTGGGAGGCAGCGACAAATACTACGGCGTGCTCCCCGGCTTTTTAGCTGGGCCGTCTGGCATTCGTGCCGGATGGGCGCTCGAAACCAAGAGCAGACTCGGGGCCGAATAGGCCCCCAGCTTCGGCTGGGCAACCTTCGGGTGGGCGAGCTGCACTTTTGTCCCCTTTGTACGGCACTAGACCAAGCGTCTAGTTTAAGCCGTTAACTGGCATACGTGCCCGGACCCATATTTGGGTTCGTGAAACCGCTTGCCTCATCAGGCTCACATTGCACTAAGTGAGCCGATGAGCAGCACTGACAAGCAGGGTTCGAGTCTCGGCTCGTTCCCGACCTTCCCCTCCCCTTTATCCCCACTTTAATTGGCCTTCGGGCTTTTGACCTTGTGTCAAGTCGTGTCTGGTGGGAGGCAGCGACAAATACTACGGCGTGCTCCCCGGCTTTTTAGCTGGGCCGTCTGGCATTCGTGCCGGATGGGCGCTCGAAACCAAGAGCAGACTCGGGGCCGAATAGGCCCCCAGCTTCGGCTGGGCAACCTTCGGGTGGGCGAGCTGCACTTTTGTCCCCTTTGTACGGCACTAGACCAAGCGTCTAGTTTAAGCCGTTAACTGGCATACGTGCCCGGACCCATATTTGGGTTCGTGAAACCGCTTGCCTCATCAGGCTCACATTGCACTAAGTGAGCCGATGAGCAGCACTGACAAGCAGGGTTCGAGTCTCGGCTCGTTCCCGACCTTCCCCTCCCCTTTATCCCCACTTTAATTGGCCTTCGGGCTTTTGACCTTGTGTCAAGTCGTGTCTGGTGGGAGGCAGCGACAAATACTACGGCGTGCTACCCGGCTTTTAAGCTGGGCCGTCTGGCATTCGTGCCGGATGGGCGCTCGAAACCAAGAGCAGACTCGGGGCCGAATAGGCCCCCAGCTTCGGCTGGGCAACCTTCGGGTGGGCGAGCTGCACTTTTGTCCCCTTTGTACGGCACTAGACCAAGTGTCTAGTTTAAGCCGTTAACTGGCATACGTGCCCGGACCCACATTTGGGTTCGTGAAACCGCTTGCCTCATCAGGCTCACATTGCACTAAGTGAGCCGATGAGCAGCACTGACAAGCAGGGTTCGAGTCTCGGCTCCTTCCCGACCTTCCCCTCCCCTTTATCCCCACTTTAATTGGCCTTCGGGCTTTTGACCTTGTGTCAAGTCGTGTCTGGTGGGAGGCAGCGACAAATACTACGGCGTGCTCCTTCCCGACCTTCCCCTCCCCTTTATCCCCACTTTAATTGGCCTTCGGGCTTTTGACCTTGTGTCAAGTCGTGTCTGGTGGGAGGCAGCGACAAATACTACGGCGTGCTCCCCGGCTTTTTAGCTGGGCCGTCTGGCATTCGTGCCGGATGGGCGCTCGAAACCAAGAGCAGACTCGGGGCCGAATAGGCCCCTAGCTTCGGCTGGGCAACCTTCGGGTGGGCGAGCTGCACTTTTGTCCCCTTTGTACGGCACTAGACCAAGCGTCTAGTTTAAGCCGTTAACTGGCATACGTGCCCGGACCCACATTTGGGTTCGTGAAACTGCTTGCCTCATCAGGCTCACATTGCGCTGGGTGAGCCGATGAGCAGCACAGACAAGCAGGGTTCGAGTCTCGGCTCCTTCCCGACCTTCCCCTCCCCTTTGTCCCCACTTTAATCGGCCTTGGGGCTTTTGACCTTGTGTCAAGTCGTGTCTGGTGGGAGGCAGCGACAAATATACGGCGTGCTCCCGGGCTTTTTAGCTGGGCCGTCTGGCATTCGTGCCGGATGGGCGCTCGAAACCAAGAGCAGACTCGGGGCCGAATAGGCCCCCAGCTTCGGCTGGGCAACCTTCGGGTGGGCGAGCTGCACTTTTGTCCCCTTTGTACGGCACTAGACCAAGCGTCTAGTTTAAGCCGTTAACTGGCATACGTGCCCGGACCCACATTTGGGTTCGTGAAACTGCTTGCCTCATCAGGCTCACATTGCACTAAGTGAGCCGATGAGCAGCACTGACAAGCAGGGTTCGAGTCTCGGCTCCTTCCCGACCTTCCCTCCCCTTTATCCCCACTTTAATTGGCCTTCGGGCTTTTGACCTTGTGTCAAGTCGTGTCTGGTGGGAGGCAGCGACAAATACTACGGCGTGCTCCTTCCCGACCTTCCCCTCCCCTTTATCCCCACTTTAATTGGCCTTCGGGCTTTTGACCTTGTGTCAAGTCGTGTCTGGTGGGAGGCAGCGACAAATACTACGGCGTGCTCCCCGGCTTTTTAGCTGGGCCGTCTGGCATTCGTGCCGGATGGGCGCTCGAAACCAAGAGCAGACTCGGGGCCGAATAGGCCCCTAGCTTCGGCTGGGCAACCTTCGGGTGGGCGAGCTGCACTTTTGTCCCCTTTGTACGGCACTAGACCAAGCGTCTAGTTTAAGCCGTTAACTGGCATACGTGCCCGGACCCACATTTGGGTTCGTGAAACTGCTTGCCTCATCAGGCTCACATTGCGCTGGGTGAGCCGATGAGCAGCACAGACAAGCAGGGTTCGAGTCTCGGCTCCTTCCCGACCTTCCCCTCCCCTTTGTCCCCACTTTAATCGGCCTTGGGGCTTTTGACCTTGTGTCAAGTCGTGTCTGGTGGGAGGCAGCGACAAATATACGGCGTGCTCCCGGGCTTTTTAGCTGGGCCGTCTGGCATTCGTGCCGGATGGGCGCTCGAAACCAAGAGCAGACTCGGGGCCGAATAGGCCCCCAGCTTCGGCTGGGCAACCTTCGGGTGGGCGAGCTGCACTTTTGTCCCCTTTCTACGGCACTAGACCAAGCGTCTAGTTTAAGCCGTAAACTGGCATACGTGCCCGGACCCACATTTGGGTTCGTGAAACTGCTTGCCTCATCGGGCTCACATTGCACTAAGTGAGCCGATGAGCAGCACAGACAAGCAGGGTTCGAGTCTCGGCTCCTTCCCGACCTTCCCCTCCCCTTTATCCCCACTTTAATTGGCCTTCGGGCTTTTGACCTTGTGTCAAGTCGTGTCTGGTGGGAGGCAGCGACAAATACTACGGCGTGCTCCTTCCCGACCTTCCCCTCCCCTTTATCCCCACTTTAATTGGCCTTCGGGCTTTTGACCTTGTGTCAAGTCGTGTCTGGTGGGAGGCAGCGACAAATACTACGGCGTGCTCCCCGGCTTTTTAGCTGGGCCGTCTGGCATTCGTGCCGGATGGGCGCTCGAAACCAAGAGCAGACTCGGGGCCGAATAGGCCCCTAGCTTCGGCTGGGCAACCTTCGGGTGGGCGAGCTGCACTTTTGTCCCCTTTGTACGGCACTAGACCAAGCGTCTAGTTTAAGCCGTTAACTGGCATACGTGCCCGGACCCACATTTGGGTTCGTGAAACTGCTTGCCTCATCAGGCTCACATTGCGCTGGGTGAGCCGATGAGCAGCACAGACAAGCAGGGTTCGAGTCTCGGCTCCTTCCCGACCTTCCCCTCCCCTTTGTCCCCACTTTAATCGGCCTTGGGGCTTTTGACCTTGTGTCAAGTCGTGTCTGGTGGGAGGCAGCGACAAATATACGGCGTTCTCCCGGGCTTTTTAGCTGGGCCGTCTGGCATTCGTGCCGGATGGGCGCTCGAAACCAATAGCAGACTCGGGGCCGAATAGGCCCCTAGCTTCAGCTGGGCAACCTTCGGGTGGGCGAGCTGCATTTTGTCCCCTTTGTACGGCACTGGACCAAGCGTCTGGTTTAGGCCATAAACTGGCATACGTGCCCGGACCCATATTTGGGTTCGTGAAACTGCTTGCCTCATCAGGCTCACATTGCGCTGGGTGAGCCGATGAGCAGCACTGACAAGCAGGGTTCGAGTCTCGGCTCCTTCCCGACCTTCCCCTCCCCTTTGTCCCCACTTTAATCGGCCTTCGGGCTTTTGACCTTGTGTCAAGTCGTGTCTGGTGGGAGGCAGCGACAAATATACGGCGTGCTCCCCGGCTTTTTAGCTGGGCCGTCTGGCATTCGTGCCGGATGGGCGCTCGAAACCAAGAGCAGACTCGGGGCCGAATAGGCCCCTAGCTTCGGCTGGGCAACCTTCGGGTGGGCGAGCTGCACTTTTGTCCCCTTTGTACGGCACTAGACCAAGCGTCTAGTTTAAGCCGTAAACTGGCATACGTGCCCGGACCCATATTTGGGTTCGTGAAACTGCTTGCCTCATCAGGCTCACATTGCACTAAGTGAGCCGATGAGCAGCACTGACAAGCAGGGTTCGAGTCTCGGCTCCTTCCCGACCTTCCCCTCCCCTTTATCCCCACTTTAATTGGCCTTCGGGCTTTTGACCTTGTGTCAAGTCGTGTCTGGTGGGAGGCAGCGACAAATACTACGGCGTGCTCCCCGGCTTTTTAGCTGGGCCGTCTGGCATTCGTGCCGGATGGGCGCTCGAAACCAAGAGCAGACTCGGGGCCGAATAGGCCCCCAGCTTCGGCTGGGCAACCTTCGGGTGGGCGAGCTGCACTTTTGTCCCCTTTGTACGGCACTAGACCAAGCGTCTAGTTTAAGCCGTAAACTGGCATACGTGTCCAGACCCACATTTGGGTTCGTGAAACTGCTTGCCTCATCAGGCTCACATTGCACTAAGTGAGCCGATGAGCAGCACAGACAAGCAGGGTTCGAGTCTCGGCTCCTTCCCGACCTTCCCCTCCCCTTTATCCCCACTTTAATTGGCCTTCGGGCTTTTGACCTTGTGTCAAGTCGTGTCTGATGTGAGGCAGCGACAAATACTACGGCGTGCTCCCCGGCTTTTTAGCTGGGCCGTCTGGCATTCGTGCCGGATGGGCGCTCGAAACCAAGAGAAGACTCGGGGCCGAATAGGCCCCCAGCTTCGGCTGGGCAACCTTCGGGTGGGCGAGCAGCACTTTTGTCCCCTTGTACGGCACTAGACCAAGCGTCTAGTTTAAGCCGTTTACTGGCATACGTGCCCGGACCCACATTTGGGTTCCTGAAACCGCTTGCCTCATCAGGCTCACATTGCACTAAGTGAGCCGATGAGCAGCACTGACAAGCAGGGCTCGAGTCTTGGCTCCTTCCCGACCTTCCCCTCCCCTTTATCCCCACTTTAATTGGCCTTCGGGCTTTTGACCTTGTGTCAAGTCGTGTCTGGTGGGAGGCAGCGACAAATATCTGGGGCATCTGGCATTCGTGCCGGATGGGTGTTCGAAACCAAGAGCAGACTCGGGGCCGAATAGGCCCCCAGCTTCGGCTGGGCAACCTTCGGGTGGGCGAGCTGCACTTTTGTCCCCTTTGTACGGCACTAGACCAAGCGTCTAGTTTAAGCCGTAAACTGGCATACGTGCCCGGACCCACATTTGGGTTCGTGAAACTGCTTGCCTCATCAGGCTCACATTGCACTAAGTGAGCCGATGAGCAGCACTGACAAGCAGGGTTCGAGTCTCGGCTCCTTCCCGACCTTCCCCTCCCCTTTATCCCCACTTGAATCGGCCTTCGGGCTTTTGACCTTGTGTCAAGTCGTGTCTGGTGGGAGGCAGCGACAAATACTACGGCGTGCTCCCCGGCTTTTTAGCTGGGCCGTCTGACATTCGTGCCGGATGGGTGTTCGAAACCAAGAGCAGACTCGGGGCCGAATAGGCCCCCAGCTTCGGCTGGGCAACCTTCGGGTGGGCGAGCTGCACTTTTGTCCCCTTTGTACGGCACTAGACCAAGCGTCTAGTTTAAGCCGTTAACTGGCATACGTGCCCGGACCCACATTTGGGTTCGTGAAACTGCTTGCCTCATCAGGCTCACATTGCACTAAGTGAGCCGATGAGCAGCACTGACAAGCAGGGTTCGAGTCTCGGCTCCTTCCCGACCTTCCCCTCCCCTTTATCCCCACTTTAATTGGCCTTCGGGCTTTTGACCTTGTGTCAAGTCGTGTCTGGTGGGAGGCAGCGACAAATACTACGGCGTGCTCCCCGGCTTTTTAGCTGGGCCGTCTGGCATTCGTGCCGGATGGGCGCTCGAAACCAAGAGCAGACTCGGGGCCGAATAGGCCCCTAGCTTCGGCTGGGCAACCTTCGGGTGGGCGAGCTGCACTTTTGTCCCCTTTGTACGGCACTAGACCAAGCGTCTAGTTTAAGCCGTTAACTGGCATACGTGCCCGGACCCACATTTGGGTTCGTGAAACTGCTTGCCTCATCAGGCTCACATTGCACTAAGTGAGCCGATGAGCAGCACAGACAAGCAGGGTTCGAGTCTCAGCTCCTTCCCGACCTTCCCCTCCCCTTTATCCCCACTTTAATTGGCCTTCGGGCTTTTGACCTTGTGTCAAGTCGTGTCTGGTGGGAGGCAGCGACAAATACTACGGCGTGCTCCCCGGCTTTTTAGCTGGGCCGTCTGGCATTCGTGCCGGATGGGTGTTCGAAACCAAGAGCAGACTCGGGGCCGAATAGGCCCCCAGCTTCGGCTGGGCAACCTTCGGGTGGGCGAGCTGCACTTTTGTCCCCTTTGTACGGCACTAGACCAAGCATCTAGTTTAAGCCGTTAACTGGCATACGTGCCCGGACCCACATTTGGGTTCGTGAAACTGCTTGCCTCATCAGGCTCACATTGCACTAAGTGAGCCGATGAGCAGCACAGACAAGCAGGGTTCGAGTCTCGGCTCCTTCCCGACCTTCCCCTCCCCTTTATCCCCACTTTAATTGGCCTTCGGGCTTTTGACCTTGTGTCAAGTCGTGTCTGGTGGGAGGCAGCGACACATACTACGGCGTGCTCCCCGGCTTTTTAGCTGGGCCGTCTGGCATTCGTGCCGGATAGGCGCTCGAAACCAAGAGCAGACTCGGGGCCGAATAGGCCCCCAGCTTCGGCTGGGCAACCTTCGGGTGGGTGAGCTGCACTTTTGTCCTCTTTGTACGGCACTAGACCAAGCGTCTAGTTTAAGCCGTTTACTGGCATACGTTCCCGGACCCACATTTGGGTTCGTGAAACCGCTTGCCTCATCAGGCTCACATTGCACTAAGTGAGCCGATGAGCAGCACTGACAAGCAGGGTTCGAGTCTCGGCTCCTTCCCGACCTTCCCCTCCCCTTTATCCCCACTTTAATTGGCCTTCGGGCTTTTGACCTTGTGTCAAGTCGTGTCTGGTGGGAGGCAGCGACAAATACTACGGCGTGCTCCCCGGCTTTTTAGCTGGGCCGTCTGGCATTCGTGCCGGATAGGCGCTCGAAACCAAGAGCAGACTCGGGGCCGAATAGGCCCCCAGCTTCGGCTGGGCAACCTTCGGGTGGGCGAGCTGCACTTTTGTCCCCTTTGTACGGCACTAGACCAAGCGTCTAGTTTAAGCCGTTTACTGGCATACGTGCCCGGACCCACATTTGGGTTCGTGAAACTGCTTGCCTCATCAGGCTCACATTGCACTAAGTGAGCCGATGAGCAGCACAGACAAGCAGGGTTCGAGTCTCGGCGCGTTCCCGACCTTCCCCTCCCCTTTTATCCCCACTTTAATCGGCCTTCGGGCTTTTGACCTTGTGTCAAGTCGTGTCTGGTGGGAGGCAGCGACAAATATAGGCTTTTTAGCTGGGCCGTCTGGCATTCGTGCCGGATGGGCGCTCGAAACCAAGAGCAGACTCGGGGCCGAATAGGCCCCCAGCTTCGGCTGGGCAACTTTCGGGTGGGCGAGCTGCACTTTTGTCCCCTTTGTACGGCACTAGACCAAGCGTCTAGTTTAAGCCGTAAACTGGCATACGTGCCCGGACTCACATTTGGGTTCGTGAAACTGCTTGCCTTATCAGGCTCACATTGCACTAAGTGAGCCGATGAGCAGCACTGACAAGCAGGGTTCGAGTCTCGGCTCCTTCCCGACCTTCCCCTCCCCCTTATCCCCACTTTAATTGGCCTTCGGGCTTTTGACCTTGTGTCAAGTCGTGTCTGGTGGGAGGCAGCGACAAATACTACGGGGCGTGCTCCCCGGGTTTTTAGCTGGGCCGTCTGGCATTCGTGCCGGATGGGCGCTCGAAACCAAGAGCAGACTCGGGGCCGAATAGGCCCCCAGCTTCGGCTGGGCAACCTTCGGGTGGGCGAGCTGCACTTTTGTCCCCTTTGTACGGCACTAGACCAAGCGTCTAGTTTAAGCCGTAAACTGGCATACGTGCCCGGACCCACATTTGGGTTCGTGAAACCGCTTGCCTCATCAGGCTCACATTGCACTAAGTGAGCCGATGAGCAGCACTGACAAGCAGGGTTCGAGTCTCGGCTCCTTCCCGACCTTCCCCTCCCCTTTATCCCCACTTTAATTGGCCTTCGGGCTTTTGACCTTGTGTCAAGTCGTGTCTGGTGGGAGGCAGCGACAAATACTACGGCGTGCTCCCCGGCTTTTTAGCTGGGCCGTCTGGCATTCGTGCCGGATGGGCGCTCGAAACCAAGAGCAGACTCGGGGCCGAATAGGCCCCCAGCTTCGGCTGGGCAACCTTCGGGTGGGCGAGCTGCACTTTTGTCCCCTTTGTACGGCACTAGACCAAGCGTCTAGTTTAAGCCGTAAACTGGCATACGTGCCCGGACCCACATTTGGGTTCGTGAAACCGCTTGCCTCATCAGGCTCACATTGCACTAAGTGAGCCGATGAGCAGCACTGACAAGCAGGGTTCGAGTCTCGGCTCCTTCCCGACCTTCCCCTCCCCTTTATCCCCACTTTAATTGGCCTTCGGGCTTTTGACCTTGTGTTAAGTCGTGTCTGGTGGGAGGCAGCGACAAATACTACGGGGCGTGCTCCCCGGCTTTTTAGCTGGGCCGTCTGGCATTCGTGCCGGATGGGCGCTCGAAACCAAGAGCAGACTCGGGGCCGAATAGGCCCCCAGCTTCGGCTGGGCAACCTTCGGGTGGGCGAGCTGCCCTTTTGTCCCCTTTGTACGGCACTAGACCAAGCGTCTAGTTTAAGCCGTAAACTGGCATACGTGCCCGGACCCACATTTGGGTTCGTGAAACTGCTTGCCTCATCGGGCTCACATTGCACTAAGTGAGCCGATGAGCAGCACTGACAAGCAGGGTTCGAGTCTCGGCTCCTTCCCGACCTTCCCCTCCCCTTTATCCCCACTTTAATTGGCCTTCGGGCTTTTGACCTTGTGTCAAGTCGTGTCTGGTGGGAGGCAGCGACAAATACTACGGGGCGTGCTCCCCGGCTTTTTAGCTGGGCCGTCTGGCATTCGTGCCGGATGGGCGCTCGAAACCAAGAGCAGACTCGGGGCCGAATAGGCCCCCAGCTTCGGCTGGGCAACCTTCGGGTGGGCGAGCTGCACTTTTGTCTCCTTTGTACGGCACTAGACCATGCGTCTAGTTTAAGCCGTTTACTGGCATACGTGCCCGGACCCACATTTGGGTTCGTGAAACCGCTTGCCTCATCAGGCTCACATTGCACTAAGTGGGCCGATGAGCAGCACTGACAAGCAGGGTTCGAGTCTCGGCTCCTTCCCGACCTTCCCCTCCCCTTTATCCCCACTTTAATCGGCCTTCGGGCTTCTGACCTTGTGTCAAGTCGTGTCTGGTGGGAGGCAGCGACAAATACTACGGGGCGCGCTCCGGCGAACGTTCTCTTGTGTCCTGTGGTGGGGCGCTCTCGACCGGCTGTGGTTGCGTGCTGCACGGTTCGGTCGGGTGTGTTCCACCACTGGATACATCACCTCTGGCCTCAGGGGGCCTTCCCCCCAGGCTTTAACCCTCTTCGGAGGGGTTGGGTTTATCGCCCGGCGCCTGAGGCGCCCCGAAAAGGGGAATGCCGACGGGGTCCGAGGCATTTTTGGAACTGCCTATCGCGTTGGGCTACGGCCCTGCGACAGGACCCACCTTAAACACGGCCTTGTGCCATATTCGTACGTTGGTGGGACGTAGGATAAATACAGCGCGCTCCTGGCGTAGCTCATTAAGGAGGAATCCCGCATTCTGTGCGGTCGCATTCACCTTAACTTACGGCGTTGGTCCCACTTCTCGTGGTAGACCTGCCTTCCTCCCACCTACATAGGTATGCACAAAGGTCCTTTTTAGGACCATAAGAGGTTTCTGTCTGCGGGTCAGAGCATCTCTGACTGGTCAGTAATGATCAGTCGAAGTAGACGGCCAGGCGGCAAACACGAAGACGGATTCTAAGACCAACCGGTCTTAACTCTCACTCGGTTCCGATAGTCCGATAAGCTGCGCAGCGCTAATGGCACGGACCAGCCTTTAGCTACGGCTTCACTATCTGCGCAGCGCTAAGATAACGCCCATCTTAGCCTCGGCCTTCTGGCCTGTCCGCTCGTCAGCACGGCTTTGACCCGACAAAGCCTTCGTTCCCGTCAGCTCGCCCGCACGGCTTTGACCCGACAAAGCCTTCGCTCCTGTCCGCTCGTTCGCACGGCTTTAACCCGACAAAGCCTTCGCTCTCGTCCGCTCGTCTGCACGGCTTTGCCCCGACAAAGCCTTCGTTCTTGTTCGCTCATCCGCACGGCTTGGGACCCGACAAAGCCTTCGCTCTCGTCCGCTCGCCCGCACGGCTTTGATACGACAAAGCCTTCACTCCCGTCCGATACGTCCGCACGGCTAGGGGGCCCAGCAAGGCCCTAGCCTTTCCTCGACCTCGACACTCTTGCAAGGTACAACGCAGTCCACGTAACGACTCGCTGTTACGGACTGTTCTACCACTGCAACAACCGGCTCACGTACGACCCGCTGTACGAGCCAGAAACCAGGCCGACACACCCCCGGTTAATCCAACATATCGTCATAACCGAGGATGTCGATCTACCGAACTCGACGCTCTTGCAAGGTACCACGCAGTCCACGTAACGACTCGCTGTTACTGACTGTTCTACCACTGCAACACCTGACTCACGTACGACCCGCTGTACGAGCCAGAAACCAGATCAACACACCCCTGGTTAACCACAACATACCGTCACAACCAGGGATATCGATCTACCAACCTCGACCGACCATCTAGCTGTACTCAACGACCAGCACCGACCATCTAGCTGTACTCAACGACCAGCACCGACCATCTAGCTGTACTCAACGACCAGCACCGACCATCTAGCTGAACTCAACGACTCGACCGACCTCAGCTTACCAGCACCCAACATCTAG
The DNA here is from genome assembly GCA_963585895.1 of Sepioteuthis lessoniana. Lineage (NCBI taxonomy): Eukaryota > Metazoa > Mollusca > Cephalopoda > Myopsida > Loliginidae > Sepioteuthis > Sepioteuthis lessoniana. Next base: position 84,341,852 of record OY757904.1, on the reverse strand, counting down.
CTGAACTCAACGACCAGCACCGACCATCTAGCTGTACTCAACGACCAGCACCGACCATCTAGCTGTACCCAACGACCAGCACCGACCATCTAGCTGAACTCAACGACTCGACCGACCTCAGCTTACCAGTATCCAACATCTAGCTGTACTCAACGACTCGACCTACGCCAGCGACCCTCGTCGAACGCCCAACTGCGAACACATACAACCGCCACGGACATTTACATTCACGCTTGTAAATACGACGAAATAAATTGTCATTTGTAATTATCATTATCTCACCTTTGTTCCTTCATATTGCTTTGGCTGTTCCTCATTCACATAAACTCATTTGCGGGGTCGACATATTTATCGGCTCCGCAACATACTCAACGACTCGACCTACGCCAGCGACCCTCGTCGAACGCCCAGCTGCGAACACATACTACCGCCACGGACATTTACATTCACGCTTGTAAATACGACGAAATAAATTGTCCTTTGTAATTATCATTATCTCACCTTTGTTCCTTCATATTGCTTTGGCTGTTCTCATTCACATAATTCATTTGCGGGGTCGACATATTTATCGGCTCTGCAACAAAACATACACTCCGCAAATACGTGCTTTCACTCTTACGCTCACATACACACGCAGTATATTGACTTCTTACCAAGAACATTGATGAACTTATGAACTAATGGTTTCTTACGGTCACAACACAACAAACCACAAAAATAAAGAAACAAAAACAAAACGAAAACGATGATAATAAGTTTGTAAAATACAAATGTTAATATGTATATAAATGTTTTGCTCTTGACTAAAAAATCGTTTCCTCGCGTTGTTTTTTATTTCATTTATTTTTTTTTTATAAATGTGTTGTATTTGTGGACAAGACACTCAAATATAATTTTTCCTTTTTTAGTCTGAATAGCCTGACCCCCACAATACGCTTTTATTTTGAACCCAGAAACCCTTTTTGTTACGATGAAGGATTTAGTGATTTTTATTGTGAAAAAAATTCCAACTTTATAAATTCAAATTCAATCGACCAGCGATCTTCTTTAGGCATAAAAATATTTTTCAATAGTATTGTCTGTTACAATAAACATGTTTAAGAATTCAAAATCTAACGGAATTAATAGCTTACATTGCCCCCAAACACGTAAAACAGAAGCATTTTATTTTGCTACATTATCCAGTACTGCATATAGACAGATTTACAAATAAAAGATATTTCTAACGCCATAACATCCATCGCCAGATGGTTTGACGATTACTTGGGTTGGACGCCAAATGCTTACATCGATGTCTGACGTAACTTCCTTTTTTAACGGTGCTTTTTAAATAAAAGGGACGTAAAAGCCAATAACACCGCTTCAATCTTCGAGCAGATTTTCGTAATTAATCCAATGTTGTACCATTTTTTTTACAACTCCTGAAACCTCTAAAGTTTATGCATTCGACAATCTTGTAAGTATCTGAAGCTTTGTTTTATGATTTAACTTATAAATACTAAGAAATTCAGTCTTTTCAATGGCTGTTTCATATTCAGTCATTCAATTCATAATCTATATGTACGAGGATCATTAAATAAGTTTCCAGACTTTTTTCATATAGGCACTTTTATTGATAGTATACACATGAAACTCTAGTCCCCTTCGAAGTAATCTCCCCCGGTTGCAATGCACTTGTTGTACCGTTCCAACAAATTCTAGAAGGCCCCATGGAAGTCCTCTTGTGTGAGCGTGTCAATGACTTTCGTCATAGCCTCTTTCATCTCCTCAATTGTCTCATAACGACAGCCTCTGAGCTTAGGGAATAAGCAAAAGTCACAGGGATCAAGGTCTGGACTACAGGGAGGGTGAGGAACTGTTTTGATGCCCATCTTGGTCAAATAGTCTGTGACAAGGATAGAGTTGTGGACTGGTGCATTGTCCTGGGGTGGAAATGCCACTGACCCGATTTGAAGAGTCCTGGCCTCTTCCGACGAAATCTCTTCCTGAACTCCGTTAAAACCTCAACATAGTAACCCTAACCCTTTGGCCAATCAACTCTGGTGTATTGACTTCCTTACTCCTCCCACACCTGTCATCATCCCTCACAGACTCCCTGGCTTCCTTGAATCTCTTATGCCTCTCAAAAACTGATGCTCGATTCATGCAAGATGGTTGAAAAGCAGTCTGAAGCATTCCATACGTTTCTGTGGCATTTTTTGCAAGTTTAAAACAGAATTTTATTGCATATCGTTCTTTTAAAGTGTCCTCACATCCAGATTGCATTTTTGAAATTCACTAGCTGTGACAATCAAGCTTTAGTAGGGTGTATTCCAATTTCTGCTGTAGCCGTTCATTTGAACCTGAAATCATAAAAATTGGTCAGTCATCTCATAAGATGGATAGTAATAACATACTGAATTTTCAAGAGTCTGCGACAATTTTAAATGCCTGTACAAAAAACTCTGGAAACTTATTGAATGCATGTATTCAGCCACCTGAATATATTAATATTATGAATATATTAATATTATGAATATATTATATTATGAATATATTAATATTATCGTTATGTTGACAGATTGGAGATGAATCACCTTTTATTGGGCTCAAAAGAACAGATTTTTACGATACACGCTCTGATGTCACAGTGATTTACTCTTCTTGTCTGTGTTCGACTTCTACTCAAAAAGCACAATATATATATTCCGATTCAGTTTCCTCCCAAGAAACGTTTTGATGTATAAAGTTTAGTGCTTGCAGTTCAGTAAAAAAATTTTCTGCAGCAATGTAAGAACAAATAAATCTAATACATTCACCATCCACATAAGTTTGTTTCATTTTTTTTTCAACTTTACTGAATAATTAAATCCCAAAAGTCAGCTGGATCTGTAGAATATGCTGACTTCATCTCCAAACGAGTGTCCTGGAAATGAAAATAAACCATCTGATGATGAGGTTCCTGTCCTGGGGCTTTGAGGAATGTGGAGTTCACCTTACTCCCAGGTCCACTATGACCCAAAGTGGTAGTACCTGTTAGGGTCTCATCTATGGGTCAAATGTTACTTTTAAAAGTTCTATAGCATTGCCTTAATGAGGAAAATACAAATTTATTGTTTCTGTAAAAATTCGGTTTTCTTGGTAACTGCTGTGTTTTTTAATTTTCTTTTTGTAGCAATCGGGTATTGGCTGAAATTTGAGTTCTCAACCATTTTTCGAAAATGCGATTGTCTTGTAATTTTTGAAAATTGGGCGGTTATTCTTCAGAAGAGAAAAGGTTTTTGTTTAAAACAGTTCTGGAAATTTTCTGTAAAATTTGTGCAAAAGGGAATTGGTCTTGTTTTGTACTTGGAACTTGAGAAGTTTGCAAGCAAAACCATTCTCTTTTTTTTTTTTTTGCTTTATTATAATGAGAAGAATTTTGGAGAGTTCTAAATTCTGGCATATTTGGAACCAAATGTTTTCACTACATGAGAGTGGTCACTTTCTCAGGATGAGAATATGAAGTAAAAAACAAAAAAGAATTATCATTTTGATATTAAAAAAGCTGCAATGCCGACATTTGTACCAACTTATTTGCAGGCTTAATATTTGTTCTGAATAACATATTTATTTTGATTTCGTTCACAACTTTATTTCCTTAGAAAACCTTGGGAAATATTTGAGAAATTGTTTGGAAAAAAAATGGAAAGAAATTTTGTGAGTTGTCAATTTATATTTGTGGAATAATCCAGCATTGTTGATGAAAAAGTGGAACCTGAGAACCAGCTGCCCAAGATCCTATGAAGAAGAAAGAGATAGCAGTCCTAGCCTTTGCAAGGCCAAGAAGAGGTTGAAGCAAACAGTACAAATTGACCAATCATGTTTTTACCCATTGTTAAAAACTCACATTGGACTTATATGCATGAATCACCTTACTTTTTATTTGCTGTAGGGTAAATTTTGCTGTTCTTCTACATGGATGGCTTTGACATTGAATAACCCACAACAATTGATATGCTATTAAACAAAGACATGAAATGAAACCAAACTGATGATAGAGTACCATTCATTTAAAAATGTACAGGAAATTTTGTAAAATATTTTTGATATGTTCAGTTATTCATATTAAATTTTCCATAAATTTCACAATTTATTGCATTTTTACCTTTACCTTACATAAAAAAAGTCTAACAGACTAACATTGTTGCTTATTCTCTACTAAATTCAATGTTAAAAATCTGCTACTTTAAAAGATATCATTGATATAACAAATATTACAATGCAATCAAAAATAATTATGTTGTATTAAGTTAATTAAAACTAAACACTTATTGAAGTGCTTACCAGTTAGTAGTTATGGTTGGTGCTAAAGAGGATATTTAGTTATATTCCCACTCACCACGGTCCAATATTAGCACTGGTATATCCAATGAGACACTAACACTGAACAAATGGAAGGAAAGACAAGATAAGCTCTTTTTTTTTTTTCATTATACATGTGAAAGCACGTGTGATACCCTGCCTTCATCATCTGCCAACCAAGGTGATAACACAGTTTTGGTAGCTCAAGGCGGTACTAATAAAGATATAGGGCATTTAATATAAAAGCATATAAGAAGTATTACAAGAATATTCTAGCATGTCTTAACAGATAAAACGTGTACATTGTTTCATGAACAAGCAGTATATAAGAAGGAGTACCAAACATGGAAAAAAAGCCTCACTTGTCTTCTTTGGGGGACAAAGCCATAGAGAGCTTGTATTTCAATGCCTAGATGAAACAAAGTCTGCTGCTGGGTTTGGCGATAAAGTGTCTCCTTCTGTTAAATAAATTGATGAAAAGAGGCATTTCTACAGTTAAAGAACCAGGATGGAAAGAGAAGGTATCTTTCCCATTCGAAGAACAGAGACAAAAAAGGAATGAGAAAGGATTGGCATTTTCTCACATGACCACTGTATCCAAAGACCTGCCTTCAAATCAAAGGGAATTTAAATTTGTAATTAGTATAGTTAATAAAAATTAACAGATAAGACCTGTATAAAAAATGAACACTTGTAAAGTTCTAATAAAAAACGATATTTGCGTACAATATCTATTAACACGAATAGCAATGTTTGACTCTACTATTTTCTACTATTTTAACAATTATCATTTTTTTTAAATCTTTACTTCCAAGTACTTTTAGATTAAAACCAATTCATGAACTTATCATTACAAAATTATCAAAGTAATAAAAATAGTAATTAGGGCAAAATAAGTATATTCTCTGACAAGTCTGATATAACTTGTTTAGAAAGTTTGTTTATTTATTTTTATATCAAGTATATTTTTGATTAAAAACAATTGACTGAATACACTATTTACACATCTTGTTGACAATGATTCAGCCAAACATTGTGAATATAACAACAAAGATGAAAACAATTGTCCAAGATGCATTATGCAAATTATAATGTAGCACCTCATAGTTACAGATACTACTGATTGAAATTGGGCCTTTTATTGTCCTTTTATTTTTAATACACCTTTTCATTTCATTGTTGTTGATAAATATCCTTGCTAACTTCTGTTTTCTAACTGATTAATAGATGTTTGAAGTGTTTATGTCTGAAGATTAAGAACCACATAGATGTGGTTTAAAATTGTGTAACAAAAATATGACTATGACTTCAGACATCAGTAATTGTCCAGGTTTACATATCACACTGATAGAAAACATTTTGGTGATGTGTGATTTGATAGCAGAAACAATCACAATTTCAAAGGGAAATCCTTGTTTTTTTTCAGTTGTTGATTTTCATTGAACATTTTGGACTTTTTGCTTAATTGATGTGACTTTTTTTTGTTTGGGAAAGTGGATTATACTTGAGTTATTAATTCAGTAGAAAAATTATTTTGTTTTTAGCTTTTAGACAATAGCATCCTAAAGTTTTTCTCACTAATGACAAATATGAAAGGAAGACTAATTTTGATTTAAGAGAGATTAAAATATGTTTAGACTTAATTGACTTTGTTGTTGTATGACCTTTTAAAAATATATTTTACTATAATATTGTACATACAGTGAAAGAAATATCTTACTGAAAGAAGCAATTTTAATTTTTTCACAAGATTTAATTTATTAACATCTTAAAACATTGGAAAGAAATTATTTCTTGAACATTATTGTCTGTATTGTAAAAATCATTTGTGTATATAAAAAATTGCATGCACGTATTCCTATTGAAATAAAAAATAAGTCATGATGTCTGATTTCTTCAAATACTACCTATTTTAAGAGTAATTTCTTCTTTTTTTTTTTTTTTTTTTTTTTACAGATGTTCCAGTTTAATATTGAGAAATTTGAATGGATCATTATTTTCTTGATAACTTTAAAAATATTGTGAAACTTGGTGGATGTAAATTTTCTGAGAGTTAAATTTTAAAAAGAAACTTAAAATCTCTCACTGGAGAGAAATCATATTCTTATAAACTGTTGGATTTTCTTTTTCATATTGTACGATACCATAAAAAACATTCTTGGGAAATGTGTATCTCTTCCTTCTTATTAGAGACACATTTGATTGAACACATTCCAACACATGGGAGGAAAATTGTGTAGATCATTTTTTTTCCATTAAATTTAATTTAAGACAACATTTGTAAAAATCACTGAAGAAAATGCATATAGTGTGAAGAGGGTGAGTCTTTTTCTCACTGAAGTTTAGTTTGAATGCCATCACAAACTGGAAAGAAATCCAATTGTAGCATGTAGATTTTCCTTTTCATAAAATATTTTATGAACTTACTTAATTTGTTGAATTTAAATGTTTTTTTCATGGACTCAATAAAAGAAAAATGGAAAAGAACCTAGGAAAAGAATGTCATTGTGAAACTTGTAGATGTAAATATGCTAATAGTTTAACTTTTAATAAGCACTTAAAAACCCTCACTGGAGAGAAACCATATTCTTGTGAAGTATGTGGCTCCTGTTTTTCCCAAAAGTCACATTTGGTAGGGCATATTCGAATACACACAGGAGAGAAACCATATTCATGTGAAGAATGTGGGTCTTCTTTTACAGAAAAATCAGATTTGGTAGTTCATATGCGAATACATACAGGAGAGAAACCATATTCTTGTGAAGTGTGTGGGTTTTCCTTTTCAAAGAAATCAAATTTGGTGGTGCATATACGAACACACACTGGAGAAAAACCATATTTTTGTAAAGTATGTAGCTCATCTTTTTCACGGAAGTCACATTTGGTTGGACATATGCAAAAACACACTGGAGAGAAACCATATTCTTGTGAAGTGTGTGGGTTTTCCTTTTCAAAGAAATCACATTTGAGTCGACATGTGCAAACACACACAGGTGAGAAACCATATACTTGTGAAGTATGTGGCTCTTCTTTTTCACAGAAGACATATTTGGTTGGGCATATGAGGAAACATACCGGAGAGAAACCATATTTTTGTGAAGTGTGTGGCTCTTCCTTTACACATAAATCAGATTTGGTGGTGCATATGCGAATACACACTGGAGAGAAACCATATTCATGTGAACTATGTGGATTTTCTTTTTCACAGAAGTCAAATTTTAACCGACATCTACAAACACACAGTAATGAGAAACCATATTCTTGTAAAATATGTGGAACAAATTTTTTAATGAAGTCATATTTAGTTGGACATATGCGAAAACACACTGGAGAGAAGCCATATTCTTGTGAAGTGTGTGGATTTTCCTTTACACATAAGTCAGATTTGGTGGTGCATATGCGAACACATACTGGAGAGAAACCATATTCTTGTGAAGTGTGTGGGTCTTCCTTTTCACAAAAGTCACATTTGGTTGTACACATGAGAACACACACAGGAGAGAAACCATATACTTGTAAGATATGTAACTCTTCCTTTTCAAAGAAATCACAATTGAGACAACATTTCCTAACACACACTGAAGTAAGTTTTTATTAAGTGTGTAACATTTATTTTTGAAGGATGTCACATTTGAGCCTATATAGACACCATAGAAAAATACATATGTTTATATAAAGTGTGTTGACTTTCTTTTTACAAAAGTCAAATTTTGGGTAATATTTGAGAATGGACATTAATGAAAAAACATTTATAAAATATGTGGGTTTTTTTCTTTTCATTTAATTCAACTTTGGAGAAGCATATGTGAATGCATTAGAGAGAAATATTCTTGTGAAGTGTGTGGTTCTTTCTTTGGAGAATAGTTTTTTGGTGATAGAAAAAATATATTCTAGTAAAGTGCATGACTCTTTCACTAAAGTTACATTTAAAGTGATATATGTAATTATACATAGGAAAGAAGTGATATCTGTGGCATGTAGATTTTTCTTTTTCCTGAACATGTACTTGATAGCAAGTTTTCTGGTTTTTAAAATATGAATACTCACTTGAAAGCAGTCATACTTTTTCAAGTTTATAAATTTTCTTTTTTAAGTAATTCAATTAAAACAATGCATTTAAAAAGGCTTTTATACCAACAACCACATAGGTATTTTTTTAAAACATATACTTTTGATAATAAGATATGGTTCTAACCAATCAAGGACAGGAGTATTGAGAGACTATTGATAGTTATTTGAACTTTAGTGATACTATCTATAATTGCAGCTGGTATATAGAATAAGGGTTTCTTGAGGCACAGGGGATGTGAGTTTACATCTCACTGGGAGCTTATTCTTTATTACCGTTTTCAATAGGTTCTATTTCATGCTTAGATAGAAGTGTTTACCTGAGAGAGCTGTGACAAAAAGAAGCCAGAAAGCTGAAGGATAATGACTCGTTATTATTAATAATAATAAATACATATTTAGATTAAAATTTTTTGTAATCATATATAATTTATCACTAAAGAAAATCTTTTAGACCATTCTACAGTTTTATTATCAAGGAGTTTTAAAATTGTAGCTGTTTTGAGATGCCTTCCAAGAAGTACTTTCTTTGAGGATTCTTTGCCTTTACCAACATGTTTTAAGTCAAATAGTATTGTCATCCTGGACTCAAAAATAAATAAATAAATCAAACTTCTTAGAAGGAAGTTATTTTAATCCTTTCTGCAGATTTTGAATCCATCAAATTTTGGGAATTTCTGTCTTTTCTTCCATATCAAGCCTAGATAAAATTTAGGCCAGACAAAAAAAATTATGCAAAAGCTTTACTCAGCAAGAACTTTACTTACTTTTTCTTGGGTAAAGTTGCTTATTTTTAAATAAATCTTTTTTAATATTCTGAAATTGAGTTTGAGTTATCCTTTTTAAAATTTTAATGTGTATAACTTTAACAAAAGGATATTCCAATATCCTTCATGAAGATTTGGTTGAGTTGATAACATAAATTGTCTTTGAAATTGATTTGCAATATCTTTTTTCAAAATTTATTATTTTTTTAGAACAATGTTACTTGTTAAATACCAATGTCAAAACATTTAAGATAATATGAACTAGACAATTGTTCTTTAAAGACCAACATTCCATTATAAACCAAAACTGCAAAAGACTAAAATTCAAGGGAGGTAATTACTAAAGCCAAAGAAAAAATTTTAGTATGTGTTTTAAGGTTTTTATATGTTTATAATTTATGTATTGTAGCTGTATGTTATGATCTAAGTATGTAGAATTTATGCAAGCTTAAACATATGACCATTTATAAGTTAATTGAATAGATCTCTTTACAACTGCAATAAAAAAGATCAATTAAACCATTAATGTTAGAGATAATTGATGTCTGTTTGAAAAATAAGAAAATAAAAAATCATTTCTTTTAATTATTATTATTAAATATTTATTCTTTGAAGATAAAAAAATCCTGATGAATGCATTGACTTTAATTCTAAAAAGAGTCATTAATGTTCTAAATATTTTTCGATCAATTGAAAAAATTTCACTTTGTTTCTCTTGGAATATACACCTGTTAAGATGAAACATGTTATGAGCATTAAAAAAATACAAAGAGGTCGTTTGATTGCCTGAATGATAATTGGAATGCTGAATGTATTTTTAAAATTTAAACTTAAAGAAGTTGGTTTTTTACAAGAAAATGTGATTGTATGATTTCTGTCTGTTAAACCTAATATAATGGCATGGAAATATATGTAACTTTTCCATGTGTTAAAAATTGCAGTTTTTGAAATTATCTTTTAGTCTGTGTGATTTTAGAATTTGACATCAGTGCCTGAGCAAGTATTTGATACAATAACTTTGTTTTTCCTGTTAAACATCAAATAAAAGTTGATAATGTTAATTCCTTTGCAAAACTCTTCATACATTGAAATTAAACACTTTAGTTGAAAGGTATAAATAATGCAATTTAAAAGTAATTGATATAATCATAAAACTATTTTGCAAAATATTTTTATTAACAGTTAAAATTTTATTTTAGAAGATTGTTAAGAAACAGATAAGTTAGTATTAGAAAAATATTTTAGAAAAGAAACAATAAAATATTCTGAAATCTATAGAGTAAGTAAAACATTTACATTTTAAAATCAATTTGTGGACAATTATCATTATCATCATCATTAAAATGTGCTGATAGCATGGATTTCCTTGACTTTTACCATCTGTCCTATCAGCCATCACTCTTGGTAAGTCTTCCAGACGGTCCCAGTGTCTACACAGAGCTGATGAATATATTATTGCTGGCTGGCCAACACTGGTATGTTCATAAATAGAAATCTATCAGAGAATGTTGATTATGAGTTTGTCTTTATTTCCCCAGCACTGCCCAGAATGTCTTGTCTTACTTTGATGGTTTGTGAGATTGAACACAATAAGCATGGATAATTTCTAAAGTTTAGTATTTAAATAGTAAGTTTCAATAGAACTTCATTAATTTTTATGAAAAGAGAAGCAGCAGCAGCAGTATTAACAAAAGAGAACATAAAAGCATTTCATATTATTTTCATCCTTTTATATAGTGTTTACTACTGATATTTTAACTCAGTTTCAAGACATTCTGCAACTGTTATTAACACCTAACACAGTGAATGTTATGATGGTAATGCAATGATATGCATGGATACTACAACTTCAATTGGCAATATCATTGAACTAGAAAGACAGTCTTTCTGGGTCATTTGCTAAAACTATGGCTGATCACTGCATTTCCTTTAAGTGTCTCATTTTTAATTCAATCATTGGCAATGATGTATTCTGTTTGAAAGTGCAGAGAATTTGATCACCTCTTTGAGAGAGAATGAATGTTACATTTTACAACTTATACTTTTGTTTGGAGTTGTTGTTACTGTTCTGTCTTAGAATACAATGCTTTTTTGGTAGTTGAGCTTTTAGAATTGAAAGAATTAATGTCACTTCTTATGAAAGGATTCTTATGTAGAACAACTTAATAATTATTGCCCTTTATCTTTTATTTTCATTTGTAATGGAAATACTTCCTTCATCTATATCTTTGGTGAGAGCATAAAATTGTTCACAATTCTAATTTACCGAACTTTCTTTCAGGAGGAGAAATACTTATTTACCTTGCAGCAGTAACTTACAAAATAATATCAAAGTTATATATTTGCTTTTTCTATTAGTGAGATATTCTTTGTTCTTCATTGCCATTTCAGTTGCATCCATTTTAGTCTCTTAAGACAAAGGTCTGCACTCTGGAAAGTCTTGCATACACTTCAGAGTACAGATTTGGCCAAGTTGATATCAGGTACAAGTAGTTTCTTATGCAGCAAGTCCACATCACAGTTTTTGTCCAGGAAGTTTGAGGGCCAATAAACTTTGGTTATAGTGTCATCACATGAGTTGTCTGATCAAAGTTGAAGAAAGCACCAGACTGCCTCTGCGACTTCAGCTCTCGATTTGTCCTCAGGTTTTACTACTTAGGTTTTCTTTATGAGTGGGTATATATATATATATATATATACCCTGCCTGTGGTAAAGGGTTTTGGGTATATATATATATATATACCCAAAACCCTTTACCACAGGCAGGATGTGAGACAAAGCCAATTTTTAAGAGGAGTACAGCTGGTTTTAATCCAGAATTTTCCTTCTACTAGACTGGTTGCTTTACTAAAGAACCCATTCTACTCTAATACTTACTCATAACTGGGGGAGAAGAGATGAATTCACGCCTTTCCTAAAATTATTAGTATGAAGTGAAATGCAAACAGCTTTAACAAGAATTTGAACTCAGGCTGCCAATTCTATTTTCTATGATGATAACCGTTATGCTAAGTGCACCTCTTTATGAGTGAGTATAACCGGGCATTGGCTTAATGAGTAGAGTGTTCACCAATGGTCCAGGAGACTGGGGTTCAATCCTAGGTCGAGTCATACCAAAGACTCAAAAAATGATACTTGATGCTGCCTTGCTTAACACTCAGCATTGCAAGGTAAGCATCAAGGGTAAAGCGGAGAAATCCAGGGAAGAAGTAGCCCTCTCACCTACACCTTAGTGTAGTAGCTATTGAAAAGGGAGCCTTCGGGTCACCTTTGACTAAGGTCACCAACTTTACTTTTTACTATGACCACAAAGCAATAGAGATTAGAATTCAGAGTTGTTTTTTCACTAGACTGGTTACCAACCAAAAGGAGCCAGCCTTAACTCATGGCTTTGAGAAGAAGGAATTGATTCATGTCTTTTCAAAGAACACTTAAATGATCACAAATTCAGCTGGAATCTGAATTTCATTTTCTAAACTGTTAACCATGAGGACACCTACATTTCCTTTCTATGGAGATTGACTAACTTTTACAAAATATGAATTTATATGAATATTAAAATAAAAATGGTATTTATGTAGGAAAGAGGGAAAATAGGATTTTACCAACTCAACTCAACTCAACAACCATGCAAATCTGTGCACAAAATATTTTAGCAATTTCAATAAAGCATCTCTTTTCTGAAGTCAGTTGTAAAATATTTAAATGGAAAACATTTTCCCTAAAGTTTCAACTAAGTGTATCTACATTTGTTTCTCATAAACTTTTTTCAAGGTTTTAAAAATAACTTTAAAAAATATTTTTGTCTTTAAAAATTGGAAATCTATGATAATAAGTATTCACATAATTTAGGATATATATATACCCAATGTTACCTATAATATATCCAGCAGTAATTTACAAATTTTGTACACATTACAAATAGGATTACTGTGTTATAATTGCAGTCAGGATAGTTATGTTTTGTTGCTTCATTTGTTCAGTTCAAAGATTCAGTTCAAAGTATTAGGATAAAAAACAATATTCTTGATTTTACCCTCTGGTATTAGGAGAGAGACTATCAATAGACTTGGCCATATGAAAGATTCTGTAAGATTCAGTTCAACTACTAAGTGATTTTCCTTGTGATTTATTGATGGTCATGGAAAAGCTGAGTCTGACCAGAAACTGGTGCTTTTTGAAATCTAAATTGAAAGGGTATTTTGGGAATGAAGCAGTCGTCTTGAGCAAATTTTCCTGACATGATTGTAGCTTCCAGGACATGGTGCATCATAATTTTGATAGTAAGTCTTGTACTATTGCAAATTTTAGGAGGATCTGGGTTATGCAGTATCATCATTTGTGTCTCAGTCATCAGTCATTTGGAGCAGTTCTTGTTAGTTGAAGGCTACGGAGAAACTCAGTTGAATGTCAAACAGTCCTGGGAACTGATGTTATCAACTGATTTAAAGGATCTTTCCTGTCCAGGAAGCACATACAGGGACCTTATGTTCATTTCTTCCACTGAAATACTTTTTGGTGTTTAAATTATTGACTCTAAAGCCATTTGGTATCAAAGTGTTAAATGTGAACATTTTTTTCAAATTTTTAAAAATCAATTTACATTTTTTTAGACTTCTATTGATTTATATTCATTTCTTTCTGGTGAGTGGTTTAAGTAACAAATATAATTCCAATTCACTTGAATAGTGTTTCTTTTTTTTCTACTTGAACACAAAATATGTATGAAATAATTAGGTGGAATAAAATAAGTTTTAAAATGATTTTAGAAAAAAAAATGAATAACAATGATTTTCTAAACAACCTTATAAAAGAGGGGTGATGAAAATAATAAATAATACATTTTACATTTTTCAGACTTTATTCTAAGTACTATACAAAGTAGTTTTTAAATAAAAGTTGGGCACCATTATTTGACTCGTACTATTTTATAGGAATACCATGCCATGTTTATTTCTTTTAGTCTAATATTGTAAAATTGTTGATATGATAAATTAATTTTAAAATTCACATGAATTTTTCAGTTTTTCCATTGACTTTTTACTTTAAATATTCAACGTTATATTTTTTTGATGAGTCAAACTCATTTCATAACAAAGTTTCCCAAAGTTCTATATAAGTATATTTTAATGAATTTTAAAACATCTAAAACAATTTATAAATTCAAATTAAGAATGAAAGTAAATATTTAAAAATGTTTTTTCAGCAAATGATTTTTTAACCTAAAAGTGTTTTCAGTATGTTTTAGTAGAATAAACAGCAGAAATGTTTTGAAATGTAGTTTTTATTCCTGTTTGTGGAATGATTCAGGACAAATTTTCCATATCCTTGGTTATCTAAATTTCCTGGTGATTATAGAAATTTGTGCAAATTTGAGGTGTTCTTTTTAATTCTTAAAGATACATTAAGCCAACTTTTTACTCTATCATTTTTATATATATCATTAGTTCTAAAGATCATACAAAAAAAAATTATATATAAAAAACTTCATTGGATAAAGCTGAATCAGAATATATTTGGTCTTGAATCTAATTATTGTAGTTTTTGTTCATAAGCTGGGCACACACATGAATATGATTTTATTATTTAAGATTTCATTTTACACTGACATAAGATACATAAAAATAAAAATATTTGATTACTCAGTCATATGATAAGACAATTCTTTCTTTGGGGTACATTTAAAAAGTCTATTTCAAATGGTGCTATAATATGTACTTTGTTAAACAAGAAAATAAAAAGTAGTTTTCTTGGTGGTAATAAATCAAACACAGAACAGCAGTCCAGTTGTATTCGATAAACAATGTCCAACCAAATCCGGTCCACTGATTTGAATTTATTAAGTATATATATTGTGACGGTTCAGCAGCAGTCATAGTGGGGTTAATATAAAAATAAAAATCATGCCACAAGGCCAGAAAATGGTGTAGACGATTGGTGGGTTTTTGAGCCCTAGAAACGGCACTGGATAAACTGAAAAGAGCAAAGGTCATGACCCAGACAGGGAAACGACATATGATTGGTCGAAGCAGTTAGAATGTTTTTACCGCCAAAAAGATAGAAATCCAAAAGTCAGTTGCGAGCTTCGCCAGAGAGATTAAAGGTCATTTTTTACGAAGTCCAGTGAAAATGAAATTCTGGTGATAGAATTACATTGTGGAATTGCGGAACTCCGTTGAATAAGAAACAAAAATTCAACCTAAAAGAAGATGCGACATCATAAAAAAGAAGAATGATGTATTTAGATTCGTTAATTGGAACTTAACAAATATATATAAAAAAAGGAGCAAATTCAAATGAAGAAAAATAAATCCGACAAGAATCATTAATTTAGCCATTGAGCTGAGATCAACAGAGAAAAACATAATTAATGATATCGTGACGGCAAATTCTTTAAAATCCCAAAACGGGACTTTATTTTTGCACGTGTGAAGACGGGGCAGGTTGGCACTTGTAGAATAAGTCCTCGTTCAGAGTTTTTTTCTCAGGCATGTAAGAACTGGCATATTATGTGGGGGATTAATTTATGGCTAGACTGACCGCCGCTGGCAAGGGGTTCCAAATTTCACACTATCCACACACCCACCAAGGCCACTAGTCTTCCTCCCCTAGAACAATGGAAGATATGGACCTCTAGGTTTAGACGTAATAATATTATATCGTAGTAGTCGGCAATTCCGGTTTCCAGTGTGATATTTTAAAGGAATTAATAGGACAATTTTAAGCAAGCATATCATAAGGCGAATAGAAGCTGAAAAAGAAACATGACATAACAAACTCGTAGAAGACACTGCAAATAACAACTTCGACCACGTGGGAACATTAAAATATATCAATCTTTTACTACACATAGATATACACCTTCAACGTGTCAAATATATCATAAATGAACAGTCTATGAACATAAATGTCTTTTCTGTTCTTTCGTTTTTCTTCAAATTGTGTGTGTGAGAGAGAGAGAGAGAGAGAGGGTATATAAATTTGGGTATAAGGAGAAACGGTCTCAAAGTTTACTTATCTTTTTTTTTTTTTTCGACGAAGTTCCTGTGGAGAATATTTCCTCTTTTACGGGCTAATAGACTTTATGCTACTTTTAATACTGGCTTGAAGAAATGGCTTCTTCGTGTCCTAGATATTCTTTTCGTCTTCTTTTACCCGGAGTACTTCGCTTTTGGTTCCGTCCGCCACGAATCCTGTCCAACAACTAACTTTCTCTTTTTTCTTTTTTCGCTGACGGGAAGAAGGTGCCACTTCCGTTTTAGGGTCCCAGCCAATCATTTGGCTTCTACCTTCTTCCTTCCCGTGTCAGGCGACCCGAGGGAGGTCCCCGAGTTCAAACATCTGTTCTTAACGGTCATTCTTTGACGGCTTGCAACTGTTAATTCGAACACGAGGATAGTAGTAATTTTATTTCTATCGTCTCAGTGGGATACCACGTGACAATATGAAGAAAACCCTATAAAAGAAAAAGGTTAGTCGAAAAATGTTTCTTGTAAATGATAATTGTGTCCTAAGAGAAAACTTGAATGTTTTAAGGTTTATTGTAATTCCTTCTCTAAAAGAGTAATTCAAATGTGGCGAATACTAATTGTATTCGAATGGAAATCGTAGATTACCTAAAGTTTATTTGAACTTATTTCTAATTGCAGAAATAATAGTTGGGAATTTATTATCACAAATAATAAATTACATTGGAGAAAATCCTTTAAAATTAAGGATTTTATCAGAAATATCTGAAGAGATATTATGAAAGTCGTTTGCTGTGAGCAATCCACGTTGGAGAACATTTTTATGTGCTTAAAAATTGTAACTACTTCTAAGATGAAGAGATGATATTTTATTATTTGCTAAAGGTATAAAAAAGGGGGGAGGGAGAAAGGGGAATTTCCCTCCCCTTAACTGTAAAAGAAACAAAGTAATGACATTTCAACTTTAAAATGAAATGAAATTAAGAGATCGTTTCTCGATGGATACAGTTAAACTTAATTGGCAATGACTCTAGCTTCATTTGGAAAGGTGAACTTTATTGTTGACTTGACATCTTCATACATGTAAATTTTTGCGTTTTTGTTTTCATAATTTTATTTTCTTTAAAATAAAAAAAGAAACAAAAAATATAACCACGCGTCATATTGTTTGTCTAATTCGGAATTCATTGTGTTTTCTTTTATATAACGTCGCTATCTCAACCCTTGACCCATTCTCATTCATCCACATCTCGAAACTAAACCTATATGCAATCTTTATGCTCGACTGTTACAGGAACTTTTGGAGTTATCACCAAAATATAACTAGTCACGGAGAATCGATTTGATAAAGATTGGGTGGTACGTGACTATAGTCAGAAATTCTCCCTGACAACCCAGGTTAATGTAACCTGGAAAAATAGAAACGTTACAATATATACGTTGGAATAACACATTTTAATTCAGCAGGAGATACAGGTTTACCTCCACAACACCTCCCCCTGAGCTAAATTTCCCTAACTAAAAGGTTCCACTCTCTTCCTTTTCCTTTTGCTGGTTTGAAATTCAATTATGGGAATTGGTGGCGTGGGTATATCGAACATGTCATAAAGTACTTCCATTGGAACTTAACTGATCTTAAATGACATTATCCGTGTATCTGGGTCTAAACTGATTTATATATCTTTGGTGTTCATATTTCTTACCCTTACCCTCCACCACTTACCCTCCAACTCTTTTACTTATTACATCCTCTTTCCAGAATTTCTTTGCTCCACAATACATTTTTAAAAGCACCTTGTCTCCGGGCCTGAAATACTTTGGAGTATATTTTGTGTTTTTAAAAATTTTGTAATTGGAGTAAATTTTTTTCTTTTTCTGAACTGGCAAAAGTTGGCCACAGATCGAATTTTCCGAGAAAAATTAATTCAGCAGGTGATTTACCTGAAATTGTGTTTGGATTGGGTGTAATTCTATATACACTCACAAACCGTTGATTGCTACTTTCTTCCATATCTAGGTCATTATTTTTCTTTAATGCCCTTGTAAATGTATCTACAAACATCTCAGCTTGTCGATTCGACCTTGGGTGGTATGGAGGGGTAGTAACATGTTCAACTGACAATGATCTACAAAATTTTCTAAATTCACTTCCCATGAACTGGGTTCCGTTATCACTGAGTATTTTTTTCTGACACACCAAAACAAGAAAACAACTCTTTTAATGCATGGATTGTGGTAGTTGAAATAGGTCTCCAACACTTAAAAATGTCAGGCCATTTCGTGTAACTGTCCACCACTACCAGATAAAATCCATCTAGACATCCAGCATAGTCTATATGTATTCTAGACTTGGGAACGTTCGTTAGGGGCCATGGTTTGTATTCTATCAGTGGTGCCTTCACTGCCAGTGCGCAACCTCTACAGGTTTTCACTACCCTTTCAATATCTTCATCCATTTCAGGCCAATAAGTATAACTTCGCATTAAGCTCTTCATCCGCGAAATTCCTGGATCCCCAAAATGAAACTCCGTCAAAATTTTCTTTTGAAGTACCAGAGGTATTACTACCCGTTCTGCGTATAGTAAAACATCGTCAAATATTGAAAAGGCTGATATGCTTTTTGTGTTTTTATTTCTTTCCTTTAACCTCACTTGCATTTTCATCTTTTTAATGAAAGCATCATTTTCAGCTTTTCCTCTTATTTCCTCTAAAGTCACTGGCAGTTCCTTTACTGTATTACACAACAGATCTTTGACTTCTTTTTCTGCCTTTAGAACACCTATTACTGTATCATCCAATGGTACCTAAAACTTTGGTATTAGTCTTGAAAGACCGTCTGTATGTCCTAACTTTTTGGACGGCAAAAATTCCATTTCATAGTTAAGTAAAAGGGTTCCCCAACGTTGCAACCTGTTAGCTGTGGGTATAGGGATACCTTTTTTGGATCCAAAAATTGACAATGATGGGCGATGATCCATTTGCAAAACAAATTTCCTTCCATGTATAAATCTATGAATTTTTGTTACTGCAAAAATTATCGCAAGCCCTTCTTTCTCAATTTGGCTATAGTTCTTTTCAGTCGACAGGAGAGTTCTTGATGCATGGGCTACTGGCTTTGTCGTGCCATCTTCAAACCTATGCAAAATTACCGCACCGAATCCGTAATCACTTGCGTCCGATGCAACTACTATTTTTTTGTTTCGGGTCGAAATGAGTTAAAAATAAATCTGAAATTTAAAATTTTTGAATTTTTTGGAAAGCTTGTTCACAATTCTTTGTCCAATCCCATTTTACTCCTTTTTAACAAGTTATTCAAAGGAGCTCTGCGATTTTGCATATTAGGAATATATATATATGCCATAATAGTTAGCAAAACCCAAGAATACTTGCAGTTTTGTCACATTATTTGGAACCGGTATGCTGTTCTTTCTTGGTCAGGTGTTCGGCCCTTTGCATTTATTATCTGTCCTAGATATTTAATTTGGGACATGAAAAATTCACATTTTTCAGAACTGAACTTAAAACCGTAATCATCGATCCTTCTGAATACTTCTTTTATGTGGTCTCAATGTTATTTTTTATTTTCACTTTTAATCAAAATGTCGTCCAGATATGCAATGGCGAAATCCAACCATGCTAACATGATATACATGACATGTTGAAAAAGGCTAAGAGCGACTTTTAATCCAAAGGGAAGCCTGTTTAGCATGTACAAACCTCTATGTGTGTTTATGGTCAGGACTTTGAACACTAGTCATCAACTTCCATTTAAAGGTAAGCGTCTGATAAATCAATTTTTGAGAAAGTCTTCTGGTGATGGTAGAGGGTAACAATGAACTTTTAAACAATCATTTACCCCAATAGAAAAATCGAATTTAAAAATTTTTTTTATTTACAAAAACTGTGGGTTAGGCCCAGTATGAATAATCAATTTTCGAGATGACACCTAGCTTTTATAATCTTTCCAATTCCTTGTTGACTGGCTGCAATGCCGCAAAAGGTACTTTCCTATTGGGCTTAAACACAGGTTTCACATTTTCTTTCAGTTCGAATTTCACTTTGGTTTTTACACACTTTCCGAGACCTTCCGAAAATACAGGAGGAAAACAGTTCTTCAGATCTTCAACCAGTTTTTCTGTTACTTTATTTTTACTTTTTGAGGAAACGTCTACTCTGTTACAATAGGAATTTATTATCAACTGCCACAAATCAAATAATACAATCCAATCACTACCAAATAAATTTGACGTATTTTGTAACACACACTTTTGATTTTAACGTTTTTTCATAGAAAAGAAATATAGCACATAAACTCTCTTTTAAAGTTTAATTTCTTTTCTGATACACCTCGAGCCACTCGGTTAGTTGTTTTTTTTTATTCAACGGAAGGCTTACTATCTGTTTCCACGTCAAAACATTAATAATATATATATCGCTACATGTGTCAAGCTGTAATTTTTTGTTTACACCATTTATTTTCACATTTACATATTTCAGTTTCTGTCCCTCCTCAATCTTTTTTCTTGACAGTATCACTTTTACTCAGTAATTAAACCTTTTATTTCTATTTTCCACTGGATACTGAATATTTTTATATCATGTGCAAATACATATTAACAAAGTTAGCAACGAGAATCCACTAGACTTGGACACGTGTGCTCTCGTCAAATGTTTTATTCAGACTGTATTAGTAAGGGAAATTAGGGATCTGCTTCTATGTACTGGTTACTGTGATGGTGGGGGGATTGCATGATGTTTTTAAAGAGGAATACTGTGAGGGAGTCCATTTCCAGTAAGGGGGAGATAACCCAACATCTCCGATTTTTAATGAATTTTTTTTTTAAATTTATTCTCTGTATCTGTCTGGAAGCCTAATTATTCTTCCTCTTTTTGTTCGGTTTTCTAATGTTCTGTTTTGTGATTATTGTTGTGTTGTGTGTTGCATTTGACTATCTTTTTCATTATATATGTTTTCATAGTCGACTTGTGTTGTTGTGATGCTTGATGGCTTTTCGTAAGTTTTTAGTAAGTGACGTCTATTACGTCATAAATAATTTCCTTCCTCTGTTTCAATTAAATATGAATGAGGTTCTTCCAATTTCTTAATTACTCTTCCTTTTCTGTTCCAATTTCCTTGGAATCTTATACGAACAGTGTCGTTTACTTTCAGTGTCGTTCATTTTATTGTTCATAATGTTTGGAAGGTTTGTTCGAAGGGTTCTTTTCATTAACTGTTGAGCTGGGGCCGGTGATTTATCTTTTACTGGCGTGGTTCTTAATGCCAGCATTGCTACGTACGAGTCCTGGTTACTTTTGAAAGCCTTTTTCAGTGTCCTTTTTATTGTTTGTATGTTTCTTTCCACTCGCCCATTTGCTTATGGATAGTTCGGACTCGTCGTAATATGTTTAAAATCCCATTCCTTTGCAAACGGTTTGAATTTTAATGATGCATATTCCGGGCCATTATCGCTAATCACTATCTGTGGAATTCCCAGCCAAGCGAAAGTATTTTTTATTTTGTTAATCACTGTGTGCGATTCGGGATTGTCGAGTTTGTAAATATCAAAATATCTGTTTGTGTAGTCTATGATTACTACATACGCCTTATTATACACATGAAATATATCTATTGCTACTTTAGTCCATGGTGTTTTGGGTATTTTGTTATGTATTATCGGTTCCGATGGTTGTTGGTTCCGATGGTCTATGCAATATGTGCATGTGTTGCGGAGCCGATAAGCGCGTCGACTCCGCAAATAAATTTTGGTAAATGCCAGTGAGTGTGCATGGCCAAAGACAATGGATGAAGACAAAAGGCGAGATAACGGATACAACAAAAGTGACGTTTTTATTTCCGGAATTAGAAACGTGTATGTAAATGTCCGAGGCGGTTGTATGTGGCCTTCAGCTAGGATGGGTTATGTCGTTAGTTGGTATGGTCGAGTTGTAGATGTGCGCAGCAGGACGTTTGACGAGGGTAGCCGGCGTAGGTCGAGTCGTGGAGATACAGCTGGATGTTTGACATTTCGTGGGTATGGTCGAGTCGTGGTTGCTAGCCCGTAACAGCGAGTCGTTACGTGGGCTAGTTGTTGCAATGCTAGGGCAGTCCGTAACAGCGAGTCGTTACGTGGATTGAATACTGCATTATAGGAGCGTCGTGGTCGGTAGATCGATATCCCAGTTTTGACAGTACGTTGGGTTAACGTTGTGTCGATCTGGTTGCTAGCCCGTAATAGCGAGTCGTTACGTGGACTAGATGCTGCATTGCTAGGGTAGTCCGTAACAGCGAGTCGTTACGTGGACTGCATTGCGGGAGCGTCGTGGTCGTGCCAGATAGCTGTGCAGGCGTATCGTTGGCGGTAGCTATGGCTTTTCGCGCCAAAGCTGTGGTGATAGCTAAGGCTTTTCACGCCAAAGCTGTGCGAGCGTATCGGGCGGTAGCTAAGGCTTGCGCGCCAAAGCTGTGCTGGCGTATTGGGTGGTAGCTAAAGACTTGCGCGCCAGAGCTGTGCAGACGTATCGAGACGATAGCTAAGGCTTGTGCGCCAAAGCTCTGCACTGTCGAGCGAACAGCCGAGTAGCCCCTGAGAGCGTCCGCGTAGACCTCTGTATTTATCGTTGTGTCCCACCAACGCACGAATATGGCACAAGGCCGTTTTTAAGGTGGGCCCGGTCGCAGGGCCGAAACCCACACGCGTCCGGCAAGGCCAAAAATACCTTCGGCCCCGTCGGCATTCCCCTTTTTGGGGCGCCTCAGGCGCCAGGCAACAAACCCAACCCTCCCGAAGGGGGTATAAGCCTAGGGGGATGGCCCCCTGAGGCCGGAGGAACCCTCCAGTACCGAGGCACACCTGGCAGAACCGTCCAGAGATAAAACGGCCTACCGAATGCAACCCAACAACTGGAGAGGAAAAAAAAGGTCCGCGTAGACCTCTGAATTTTCGCCGCCTGAAGCCTTTTTCATATGGAAGAAAGGGAACTCCACTTTTGTCGCGCCACGTTCTTCTATAAAAAATGGACGCAGAAAATAAGTACTTCTATAGCCCGGTATAGGCTAGCGAAGAGTATTATTTCCATTTTTATAGAATTATTTCTGGCAGAAGTGTATTGCAAATGTTGATAAATGTTAATTTATTCCTTTCTTAGCTGTAACGGCCGGTTAGAGTCGAAAAAGGGTTTAGTCATTTCCGGCTGTGCCCGGATGTTATTTTTCTAGGATAAGGTGTAATCCGATCTGTTTACGTTCGCAGGCCAGTCGCGGCACATGTGCTTATCATTTCTTCGATCTGGCTGTTTATATTGGGCCAATATATAACTTCCTTTGCCCTTGCGATGCACTTTTCTATCCCTAAATGTCCAGAGTGGATTTTTTGTAGGGCCTCTTTTCTTAATGAGTCTGGGACCACTATGCGTGTGCTTTTAGTACTAATCCTTTCACAACCGAGATCTCATCACGAACAGGCATGTATGGCGCAATTGAAGGTGGTACGCCTTTGTTGTTTTCTGGCCAGGTTGATGTTGCGTACTTCATTAGCATCATTAATGTTGGGTTTTTCCTTGTTTCTTCCCTATATATGTCGTGTTTGTAGTCACTCATCGGATACTGTCTCAAAATTATATGGATATATTTGTCCATTTCTGTATCTGATATCTCTTGCGAATTATCCTTTAGATATGCGCGTGACAGTGTATCTGCTATTACTGACTCACGTCCTGGAATATATGTCACTTCAAACTCGTATTTCAGTAGTGCTAATAAAATTTCTGTATTCTTGGAGGGCTTTTCGTAATTGATTTTTTGAAAATCTGCCTTAATGGTTTATGATCATTTTCAATAATAAAAGGTCTTCCATAAATGAATTGGAAAATCCTGGATAGCACTGATCTTCGTCGGTAGAGGGGTTATTCCTTCAGCATCGGTGCTGTGTCCGAGGAATTCGATGCTGGGCGCCCCGAAAACACACTTGTCAAGGTTCAGATGTAACCCGTCATGTGAAAGTCGTCTGAACACTTCACGTAGGTGTTACTTGTGGGAATCTTCGTCCATGCTGGCTACCAGGATATCGTCGATGTACGCATATACATAGGGGAGACCGCGCAGGACTTCGTCCATCAAACGCTGAAAAGTTCGTGCAGCATTATGTAGACCGAATGGCATTTTTAGGAATTCATACAGGCCAAACGGTGTCGTAACTGCTGTCTTTGGGATGTCTTCCGGAGCTTCAGGGATCTGATGGTATGCTTTTGTACGGTCTATTTTGGAGAAGATACTGGAACCCTGCAGTCCGGAAACGAAATCGTGAATGTGGGGTACCGGATATCGATCAGGAATTGTGGAAGCGTTCAGTTTCCTGTAATCGACGCATATCTGGAACTCCTTGTCGCCAGGTTTTGGCACTAGGTGTAGAGGTGAAGCGTATGGGCTGTCTGAGGGTCGTATGATGCCGTCATTCAGCATCTGTTCGAACTGCTCCTTAGCAGTTTGTGTGGCGTGAGTCGTCTCGGTTGAGAGTGTGTTGGTGGACCACTCGTTCTGATGTGATGTTGCGTTTGGTGGTCACCCAAATCAGTGGATTTAAATGGTTGCGTAATATCCACGAACTGATTCAGGATGTCCACATAATCCTGACCATGGCATGCTGCGATTCCGATCCCCGTGGTGCTGTGTCGTGCTGGCGTCCCTATGACGTGGAGATTCGTCAATGTATCCTATAATGTTCGTGGGTTCATGTGAACCGATAGTTCGTAGTGCGCCAGGAAGTCTGCACCGAGGATCGGTATTTTGACGTTGGCCAGCGTGAAGGTCCAAGTGTAGTCTCGCCGCATGCCAATGTTCAGGGTGAGCGTCTTTCCACCGTACGTGTCTATAGTGGAACCGTTGGCTGCTTGTAGTTTAAGTAGGGTGGGCTTAGCAGATGGGTCGATCGTGTGAGGTATGACGCTGATTGCTGCACCCGTGTCTATAAGGAATTTTATTTTATTCCTCCGGTCCCAAATATAGAAAAAACGACATGTTTTTAATTCGTTACCAGATGGGTTCGTCGTCGTTACCCTCCAGTTTCCTAGTTTTCCGGGGCCGACGTGAATTTGCAGTGTGGCTTGCATTTTTTTGCTTGGTCCCCAAATGTTTGGTGATACCAGCAAATGTCTGCATCGTTAGTCCGGTGATTACTAGGGGTTCGAGGGTGTCGATGGCGACTGTGCGTTCAGTCCTTTGGCCTCGGTCGTCGGGTGACCTTCATCTCCTGGAGCTGCTTCTGAAGGTTTGCCATCATTTCTTTCATGGCCCGTAGCTCTTTTGTTGTTTGTGACCCCGTCGATGTTGGTGCCTGTACAGAGGTGATGTTATTAGAACGTTCGAACACCAAATCGGCGGAATCGGCCAAGTCGTCCAGTGCGGTGAATCGGGACATCGGAGCAATTATTTGCGAGACCCATGATGGCAGTCGTTCCATCCATAGGGTTCGTAGGACGGTTTCTGAGACATGCTTCGAGCCCAACTGACTCTTCATGAATCGTAAGAGTTGGGCTGGTGTCCTGTCTCCGATCGTAATGTTTTGAAGGACGTCCCTGATTCGTCTTCCTCAGAGCGGCACGTACGTTTAAGGATTATGTTCTTAAGGTAGTGGGAGGGTTTTTTTCTGGGAGTTCAGCGAGAGCGTCCGTAATCCGGCTGATGACGTCTGGTGGCAATTTCTGCATCAAGTTGGCCACCTTCATGCGTTGAGACTTTATCCTCAACATGAGGAAGATGGTTTCGACCTGTTGGAACTAGGAGTGCACATCTGGGTTGTAGGTTTGTAACGCCACAATGACGTTTGCCATTGATGTGTCTGACACCGCTGTCCTCCATTGCTCTGGCTGTACTCACGTTCTGGGTCACCACTTGTTGCGGAGCCAATAAGCACATCGACCCGCAAATGTTTTTTAGTTAAAGCGTGCGAGTATTGATAGCCAAATACGATGAAGGAAACAAAGGCGTGTTAACAAATACAACGCGGATGACAATTTATTGTCAAAATTACAGACGTGAGTGTAAAATTCGTGGTAGTAGTATTTGGTCTCCAGCTAGATGAGCGATGTCGATAGCTGGTATGATCGAGTCGTTGATGCGACTGGATGATCGTTGCTGGAAGCTGAGATCAGTCGAGTCGTAGAATGCAGCTGGACGATAGTTGCAGAAAGCTGAGGTCGGTCGACATCGGTAAATCGACGTCCCGGTTTTGACAGTACGTTGAGTTAACCGGAGGTGTGCCGAAGTAGTTGCTAGCCCGCACTGTGAGTCGTACTTAGGCTAGGTGCTGCAATGCTGGGCAGTCTGTACGGCGTGTCGTACGTGGACTGGATGCTGCATTGCAGGAGCGTCGGTGTTGGCAGCTTGGTAGCGTACAGTTTGAGCGAGCGTGGTTGCTAAGACTTAATCATATCTTCGTACTGCGGTCAGAGTGAACGGACGGGGAGATGGTGGCTAAGGTTTGCCAGGCCTTAGCATGTACGAGGTCGAGCGAGCGAACTGGTAAAGCTAGGGCTCTGTCGTGCCCCTAGCTGTGCGGACGTCTTGGAGACGATAGTTATTGCTTTGCCGTGTCAAAGCTGAGAGGACGTATCGAAATAATAGCTATGGCTTTGTAACAAAGCCCTGCGGACGTATCGAGCGGTAGCTATGGCTTTACCGTGCCAAAGCTGTATGGACGTATCAGGCGGTAGCTAAGGCTTTGCGCGCCAAAGCTGTGTGGGTGTATCGGACGATAGCTAAGGCTTAGCGCGCCTAAGCTGTGCGGGCGTATCGAGACGATAGCTAAGGCTGTTTCGCGCGAAAGCTGTGCGGACGTATCGGAAGGTAGCAAAGGCTGTTTTGCGCCAAAGCCGTGTGGATGTATTGAGACGATAGCTAAGGCTTAGCGTGCCAAAGCTCTGCACTGTCGAGCGAACAGGCCAGAAGGCCGCGGCTAAGATTGGCGTTATCTTAGCGGTGCGCCGGTAGCGAAGAGGTAGCTAAAGGCTAACCCGTGCCTTTAGCGCTGTGCAGCCAAATGGACGAGCGGAACCTTTAGTGCATATCAATGCGATAAAAAAAGGAGAGTGAATCTACCACTAGAAGTGGGATTCAGCCTTGAAGCAAGGTGATTTGTAGAATAAAAAAGAAAGATGGGTGAATCTACCACTAGAAGTGGCGGTGAGGTGAATGCAACCACGATAACGTAGGATTCGACCTCGTATGAGCTCCGCAAAGAACGTGCTGCCGAGAGTGGAAAAAGGCTTATAAAGTTATTTTGTAAATATTGTTGATTTTAATTTATCCCTTTTTTTTATTGTAACGGGAGGTCAAGGTGTAATTTTTCTAAGGCGAGTTAGTAATCCAATCTGTTTACGTTTGTGGGCAGGTCGCGGCATATTTTCTGTTTCTGACATAGCCATTATTTTTTAATGTTTCTTTGTTTCTTCGGCACTGAGGCCTGCTTGAATTGCTTTTTCCAAGTCTCGGGCTGGTTCCCCTAGCATCCTTTCACGTAACATGTTGTCTTTAAAGCCGCATATAAGAATGTCGTTTTAAGCCTGTCTGTAAGTTGTCCGAACTCACATTTATTTGCTTTTTGGTGCAATTCTCTTACATATTCGTCGAATCTTTTTCTTTTTGTTTGCAGGTTAGGAATTGGTATGTTAGAATTTTTTTTTCTGGGTTGGCAGTATGTATTGAACTTTTCAATTACTGTTTTTAAGTCATATTTCTGTTCTTCGTTCTCGAAATTAAATGTGGAATAAATGCTTCTTCCTTTGTCTTCTATACAGGTCAATAAAATTGAAGTTTTTACCTTCTCTGTCTTCTTATCTGACTCTGTAGCTTGAAGAAATAACTGGAATTGGTTTTTCTAAGTTTCACACTCTTGTCCGAGATTATCTGAAACAAAATTCAATTCCTTTGGACGCAGTACAAATTCCATGATTTTCTCTTTTCTTTTAGTTGACTTCTGTGAACGTTGTTGGTTCTTAAGTTTCTTCTGACACCATTTTATATCATTTGCAAATACATATTAAAAAAGTTACCAACGAGAATCAACTAGACTTGGACACGTGTGCTCACGTCAAATGTTTTATTCAGACTGTGTTTGTAAGGGAAATTTGGGAACTGCTCCTATGTACTGGTTAGTGTGGTAGGGGGAGATTGCATGATGTTTTTAAAGAGGAATAGTGTGAGGGAATCCATTTCGAGCAAGGGGGAGATAATCCAACAAATATTTATTTTTGAAAGTACCGTTTTTTTCCAAATTTTTATTTTTCCTTCGGCAGTGCATACTTTTGTAGCCTAAAAAAATCACACGAAAACACTTTTTATTTTTAAAATAAGTCTTTTTAAAATGTAGCCCACCGCATCCATAGCACGGAGATGGTTTTGTGTAATCTTTTGCCGATTTCAATTTAGGTCTAAGTGCATGAACATGTGAAATATCTTTCTCTTCAATTGTTGAATTGTCGTGTTTAATATTTAACATGTGTTGACACTCTGTGATTTTCTTCAAAGTTATATTAGGGCCCTGCTCCATTTTATTTAATATTCTCGAACGAATGTCTTTATCGCGGTTGGCAGTCAATCCCTGAACAAAAACCAAACATTTAAACATGTGAATGGATAAATCCATTAAATTAAACCTTTCACATTCTTGGTTTACATTTTCAGCAAAACTGATAAAATCTTCGTCTTCCCGTTTTCTTAAATTCAAACACTTGTATCTGGTATGAAACAAACTGTTTCTTTCGCTAAAAATACAGGACAAAATTTTATAGTCCCATTAAACGAAATCTTGTCGGTTTTTTTGTTGTTGCTAAAATCAACTTTGTATACTTCGTATTATCGTCAATGCCAAGTTTTTGAAGTAACAAACTTACTTTCTGTTCATCCGACCAAGAAGCACATTATTTTGAAAAAATGGTCTCGAATCTTCGATAAAATGCTGGAAACCTTATTCCTTCGTCTGGGTTATACTTATGGCCTTGTTGGTTGGGTTTGGAGTATTACAACATACAATGAGAAAAACTTCATT
Organism: Sepioteuthis lessoniana; assembly: GCA_963585895.1. Classification (NCBI taxonomy): domain Eukaryota; kingdom Metazoa; phylum Mollusca; class Cephalopoda; order Myopsida; family Loliginidae; genus Sepioteuthis; species Sepioteuthis lessoniana. Next base: position 84,312,685 of record OY757904.1, on the reverse strand, counting down.
TAAAACAAGACAAACAAGGAACATATAGAATTTAAATAATTTTTATAAAACAATTAAGCGTCAATTTGGATTTGAATGTTCAGAAGTTCCCTTTTACAAGTAGTAAATTTTCGAAGTGGTGGAAAGTCAGATATTATATATATATATATATATATATATATATATATCATTTTCGTTTCTTCTCTTTCTTTTAAGGTCAGGTAGTGGAACTAGCAGAAAAGTAGTTTCAGCTCTTAACTCGAGGGCGGACGTTACTTCTCGACTGATCACCGTATCTATGTGCTTCCTCAGGTCTCTTTTGTCCTCACTCACCTGGTTCACAGAAAACCCGAGTATTTATCTCTCCCCACCGGCTCCAAATTCGTCACTCCAAAATCCTTCTCATTTTGGCGCGACCGCTTCCCATTGGCTACTTTAATTTTTATTATTTTTCTTTTTTTCTAATTTTTAACCGGATGGATGCGCGGAGCCGATGCGTGGCGTTTATACATTTTGTGCGTGGCAGCCGACGAGTCAACATCCGGTTGGGATTTTTATTGTTAATTCCTAAATCTCCACATACTTGAATTCAGAAATTGAATTTGCAATTACTTCTGCTGTAAATAAATGAGAATTTCCTTTATTTGTTTTTAATATTTATAATTGTTCTTTTCTAATTAAAATTAAGTCTCCTTGCAGGTATTGTTGAGTCTTCTGATGTTGAACTTGTGCTTCCGCAAGAACTTTAACTGCCTATATAAATTCTTCCATGATATATATATTTTTTTTTACACATTCAGCCCAAACAAAAAAAAAAAAAAAAATTGAATAGGCAATTTTTTTGGTAGAGTCATATGTTGGGAATTTGTTGACTTAAACCCTTAAAATTAAGGGAGACATACCTTTTTCGTTCTAGCAAGCGCAGTTAGTCATTTAGACATGAGATAACTTCCAGTCAAATAACGAAGCAACACATCAAGACTGCTGTCAACACGCAAAGTGTTTCATTTATTCTATAAAAACAACAACTAAAAAACAAACGTCTAAGGGCAGGTAACTCACCTCTACAAAAATGGTTTAAGGCAGATAACCTCTAGCCCCAACTAGTCTAGGAGAAGGAAAACTCTGAATTCAAACCTATTAAACTCCGCTTAAAAAATTGACCTTGTGTCATATCCTGCCCGAGCGGAGGGGTTGGTAAATAGTACCTCTAGCCCCACTGTTATTACTGACTAAAGTGAATTTCAACACTCCTCCTTACTTGCAGCCAGACTTGTTCAATAATTTCTCTAATACCTAACATTTCTCTGAGCTTCACAAATGGTGAGCTCAGAAGTGCTTTTGTCAACATATCAACAACCATGTTCTTGCTTTCACAATATTCAAGTTGAATAGCTTTCTTTTCAACTTGTTCACGGATATAATGGAACTTAATATCAATATGTTTTGCTCGTCTATGATATTGTGGATTTTTCGCTATGCCTATTGTGGATTGGTTATCCTCATATAGGAGTGTTGATTTAACTGAGGTTTCATTGAGATCATTTTGAAGACGTTGCATCCATACAGCTTCTTGTGCTGCACTTGCCAATGCCATGTATTCTGTTTCAGCTGTAGATAATGCCACTCAAGTTGTTTTTTGCTTCTCCAACTGACAGCAGCTCCACTCAATTTAAATACGTAGCCTGAAGTTGACCTGCGGTCTGCATCAGAATATCCAATGAAATTCGTCACCTTCTCTTTGTCATGCAGCAACCCATAGTTCCATGTACCATTTAGATAACGCATGATGTGTTTAATGGACTTCCAGTATCCCATAGTAGGCTTGGAACAAAATCTGGCTACATTACTGACAGCATAGGCAATACCGGGTCTTGTTCTTGTTGAAAGATATAATAGACTTCCGATTGCCGACTGATACAATTCTTGATTGAATAACTTGCTGTCCTCAGTGGCTTTGGTTAGCTTTGCACCAATATCAATTGGTGTTGCTGTAGGTTTGGAATTTTCCATTTGAAATCTTTTCAAGACTTCTGCTGTATATGCTGGTTTCCTGACCCTGGATAAACAGTTTTGACACCCAAGAAGTAATGGAGTTTTCTCATATCCTTGATGTCAAAACTTTCTGAGATGCTTTTAACGAATTCTTGGATACGCGTCAAAGACTTGCTCGCCAGAATAATATCATCAACATAAACAGCTGCCATGAAGATCTCTCCTCCTGATGTTGGTGTGTAGATACAAGGATCATTTTCTAACTGTTTGAAATGCATCTTCTTCAGCTGACTGCTAAGGGCTTCATTCCAACATCTTGGCGACTGTTTCAAACCATATAGGCTTCGATTCAGTTTACAGACAAGATGCTCTTTGCCTTTGACTTCAAATCCATCCGGCTGCTTCATACAGATGTCTTCATTTAAATCACCATTCAAAAATGCCGTGGTTATGTCCAACTGGTGTTGTTAAAGATCATGTTTCGCTGCCAATGCTATAACAGTTTGAACTGATTCGAACCTTACAACTGGACAAAAGGTCTCATCGTAGTCAACTCCATGTTTTTGAAGAAAACCTTGAGCTACAAGTCGAGCTTTGTGCTGTTTCATGTTTCCACCACTATCATATTTTCTTTTGAACACCCACTTACTTCCAATAGCTTTTCGTCCACAGGGTAATTAAGCAAGATCCCATACTTTATTAGTATTTCACTTTCCATTGCTTTCATCCATTCCCTTTTCTCAGGACTAGAAAGTGCTTCTTTTACTGTTAATGGGTCATCCAACCTGTGAGCAATGTATACCCATTCACCTTACTGATCTGGAGCTTTTCTAATTCTTGGTGATCTTCGGGGTTCTGTGGCCTCTCGTGAATTCTCATCATCATCACTGCTGATGTTTTCACATTCAACCTCCACTAAAGGTTGATTTTCAACTTCTTCTGTCCCCTGTTCACTTATGGATGCTGTTTCATTAAATATGACATCTATGCTATGGAAGACATTCGATATGTCTGTATCAAAGAGTCTATACCCTTTAACACCAATGCCACATCCAAGGAAGATGCTCTTCTTTGCTTTAGGATCCATTTTAGATCTTTCATCCTTTGGTATATGAGCATAAACACTACATCCAAAAATGCTTAAATGATTAACATTTGGTTTGTAGCCTTTCCATACTTCTTATGGTGTCATTGCTTTTACAGCAGTTGTTGGGCTTCGGTTTCGAACATATGAAGCTGTCGATAGGGCCTCAGCCCCAAATTTCTTTGACAGCTTCGAATCTGACAACATTGCTCGTACAGTTTCCCCCAACGTTCGATTCATTCTCTCAGCCACTCCATTTTGATCGGGTGTTTTAGGAACAGTACGCTCATGGCGAATACCATTCTTTTTTAAGTAATCTTCAAACTTTTTTGAAGTGTATTCACCGCCATTATCAGAGCGTAGTGTCTTGATTTTTTCACCACCGGATTTCTCCACCATGGATTTCCACTCCAGGATTTTTTTTAAAAACTTCGCTTTTGTTTTTAAGAATGTATATCCATACATATCTTGATTTATCGTCAATAAACTTTTGAACCTGTAGCTATTACATTCCGTTTTTCATCCATAAGATGACAACATGACTCTGTAAATGTAAGTGATTTTCGTGATCTGGTAGCCTTAGACACACTAAGCAAGTTGTAATAACTTGGGAACATATAGTGTCTCAAATAATCTACATCTTTGTTGTTTTTCGTCAGACACTTTCACATTTAAATCAACAATCCCTATCCCAAATGCTTTAATTGAGTGTCCATCACTGAGGATTATGTCATCTGCTTTATCTAATTTTTTCATATTGATAAACTTATCAATATCATGGTACATATGACATGTTGCTCCAGAGTCCACGATCCATGAGCTCTTTTCATTATTATTGGTTGTTAATGTGTGGTGAGCAAACCATCCAACAACATGTTCGTTTTTAGAACAACTAGGCTCCACTTTCGTTTTCTTCGTTAAAAAAGCTTTCTTCTTTGGATAGTCCCTTTTTACTCTTTCTTTAGAGTCTTCTCCGAGTAGACGCCAGTTACGTTTCAGATGTCCAAATTTACCACTTTGAAAACATTTTAGTCCCTTTTTGCTGATATGGTGTTTTGATATCATGGCTTTTGGCTCAGCACCACTGGTTTGTTTTTCTCTCACTTTATTTTCCTCGTATAGCAGTCGTTCTGTGACTAAAGGCCATTTAAGTACATCTTGACTTGCTTCAAGTGCTGTCACTAACATATCATAAGATTCGGGAAGGCTAGCCAGATGTGTGTGATTTACTTGTTTTTAAGCGGGGAAAAGTTGTAACGTGCGTGTGTGTGTTTATGTTGAGTTGTTTCCTCGCTAAGTTTGTAAGGTAAATAAATGAGAGGGAGTGAGAGATACGAAGTCGAAATGTTTTTAATTGCAGCATGGAATATTTAGTTCACAATTGACATAGCCAATTTTGGGGGTGAAATAAAGTTGTTCCTGTGTGTGGCGTATTGAATTTATCTAATTCATATTCAACTGGGAACCCTTGGTCTAAGAGAAATAGACGCATGAGATCCATAAATTAGATAGGTTCCCTCATTGTGTCCACGCTGCTGCTGCTGCTATTTAAGAACAGGCAGATGGGACGTCTGTACAGAACCAAGTCGTTCTGCGAAAAGGACTGGGTTTGGCAGCTTCTCCAATTTCTGCTGCCCGGAAAGGAGATCCGGATTGAATAGGATAAGTCATCCTGATTATGCGTCGAATTAACTTGCGCGCTAAACCAAAATACGAAAATTCCTTCCGCTACAACTCTATCTTCCTCATTAAGGGAATCGCCGATAACAGATAACTCATTGAATGTTTCTGTCATCAATTTTATGTGATTAGGAACAGGATCACCTTCCTTCAATTTAAGAGAATATAATCTCCTCCTTAATGCTAGTTTGTTAGCCCACGTCTTCTGAAACTGGTCAGCTAATTTTTTCCATACTACTCCCGGATCGTCTGGATCCCCAATTAGGTACAAAAGTGACGGTTCTAGAGAGAGTACAATCGTCGCTAATGCGCGATCTTTGCGTGATAAATACTTCGCAAGTAATCCAATTTCTGTTCTAGAATCGGGAACAATTTCCGTTCCATTAACAATGTCCCAAACACCATCTCTTATTAATGCCATTTTGCATTGTACCTTCCAAGTAGCAAAATTTGTCCCATTCAGCGGTACAAGATTAACAAGGTTTATCTTCATCGCTATGTTCAAGAATATTTCAATTATGAATAATATAAAAGATATTTAAATCATAAACGACACAAAAACTTCTTCCGAGAACGACAAATTAAAGATGGTGGGAAAAATGTGCTCGAAGTGACTCGCGCTTTCTGGGCCCATAACCTTTTGTTATGAATTTGTTGATTTAAACCCTTAAAATTAAAGGAGACATACCTTTTTCGTTCTGGCAAGCGCAGTTAGTCATTTAGTCATGAGATAACTTCCAGTCAAATAACGAAGCAACACATCAGGACTGCTATCAACACGCGAAGTGTTTCATTTATTCTATAACAACAACTAAAAAACAAACGTCTAAGGGCAGGTAACTCACCCCAACAAAAATGGTTTCGGGCAGATAACCTCTGGCCCTACTGTTATGACTGACTAAAGTGAATTTCAACATCATACAAGTCGTTTTTAAAACGACAGAGAAGACAATTTCCTTTTACCACCAAATCGTGAAAACTGTCAATTTTGAATAAATACTATTTTTCAAAATAAATTTCCAAACTTTTTAGAACAATACACACTTGTTCGTCAATTTGCGACACAGTTTCAAACCTAAGTCCAAAATCACATCTTTTTTTCCTTTCTAAGAACAAGAACAGTTCTTCGTAAATTTGAGACAGTTTCGAAGTCAAGTCACAATCACAAAAGTTTTTTAAAAAAACAAACAAAAAAACAAGCGCATAATAATGCTTTTTCTAAAGTCGTATAAAATATTTCTTTACATTGATTCACTTCTGCCAAAAAGAAACCAAAATTTCTTTTTTACTTGCCTTACTTGGATGACGAGAAAAAGAAATTCGAGTCGTAACCGTAGATTACTGTAATTCTTTTTTGTTAAAAGCAGGTTTTAACACTCATTCTTAAATCGTCCATTTGTTAAAGGTCCATTCACTTTTAGGGAATTTGTTAGAACGTGTATTTCGTTAAATAAGAAAATAAGAAGTAGTTTTCTTGCTGGTAATAAATCAAACACCGAACAGCAATCAGGTTGTATTCGATAATCGGTGTCTGTCAGAATCAATCTGGTCTTTATTTCCAAAAATGGTAAAAAAAGAATAACAATTTTTGAGGAGCACGAAGCTCCAAGTTCTTTTTGTAGGAGAGGGGAAGAAGAGCGATCTTGCTAAACTATGAAACTAAGGTTACCTAGCTAGCCACATCCGCCGACCCATTCATAAAATACAATTAGGGCATTCATCTTTTACCAAGCACCACCAAAATGGTGCATTTGCTTTATGAGAAAAAGCCCTACTTAAAAAACCCGGATGAAAAAATGCGTGAATTTTATTCACAAAATACATATACAATTTATGAATGTGACGGGGGTGGGAGAAAAACCCCGAAAGAAAAAGAAAAAAATAGAACAAAAGAAACACGCGTTTGGTTACCCTCCCATACCCCGTCTATAAAATGGAGGCCGACTGTTTTCAGGTCTCAGAGGGGGCCGAAAACAAACCGGACCTTCCTTAGAGGAGAAGGGAGACTAGGCTAATGGGATAAAAGAAACACTGGGTAGGGCGCGGCGCGGGAAATTTATATGTGTTGCTGAAATGAGAATATAATTATGAATTCCAAGATCTTCAGAAACATGGGGCTGGATCGAGGGTTGAGGAACAACAAAGAATGGGGGCGGGAAGATCTTGGTGGCTAACAACTAGATGAAGGGGGTAATGACTCACAACATACTGCTAACAAGGAAAATAGGGAGACAAGCAATCCTACTTACCGGATGTGGGGTCCCGAAAGACCCGGTCCGTGGACGCCATGCGCAGGAAGAGGAGGCAAGGATGGCTCCAACATTACCCCATTCGTATGACCAGGCTCGCTGCATGTACCCACCTTCTATCGAATGTTATGCAGTCTGTTTTCTATCGCATCTAATTTTGACCCTAAGCTTATGCCTAAAGAACAAAATCTGATCACGATGGGAAAAGTTTGCACCGTCATACAATCTCTTCTTTCGCATCATCCAAATCACCATTCTAGCTACAGCTAGGATCACGAGAAATACCACACGCTTATCACTCTGAAACTGGGACAAAAAGTTGTTTACGACATAAACAACGTCGAGCAGCACGAGCTGCTTGGGTTCGATGCGGGCCGTCCACTCTTCGACATGATCCCAAAACAGACGAATTCGCTCGCAGTAGTAGAAGGCGTGCTCAGCCGTTTCTTCTAGACTACTGTCGCAGCGAGGACAATCAGGCATGTCTGCCAGGTCCGCTTTGTAATTGAAGCCGAAAAAGGGCAACGCATTTCGTGCAAGTCGCCTGGTGAGCGAGAACTCGTTGTTCGAGAAGCCCGAATCTGGCGCTTAATTCCAATGCGAGCGAACTTCTTCTATCGACCAGCTGAGCCGACCCACGAGAGGATCCGAAGTGGAGCCCACCACTAGTTCCCGATACAGTTCCTTTCGAGGTCACTGGACTCCGGAAGGTCGCGAAGGGGCTTATGGGAAGCTTTGGGGTCTGACTTAAGGCGAGGAAAGGTATCGCTCGCCTTTCGCTTCCACACCGTGTCCTTCAACAAGGATCGCCCTTCATTATGTATATAATATGTGTGTGTGAATGAGATATACATTTTGGTTGGTTGGTTGGTTATTTGATATATGAAGCCTTTTCTGGTCATTTAACACTGAATTAAATTTCAAATGATTCGATTTAGTATAAGTATAGCTTTTATATACAAACAGTTAAAGATCAAAACAGTTGCATATCAAATAATTCAGTTTAGCAAAAGAGCACAGTTTCAATGTCAAAAACAGTTCTATTTCAAACAAATCAGTTTATCATAAGTACGCAGTTTTATTCTATTTTACCCTTAGATAGGACCCTATCAAGTGCTACCACTCAAGGCCAGAGTGGACCTGGGATCGATGGCAATGAAGGGGTACTCTGCATTCCCAAAAGCTTCAACATTACAGGAGCCTCACCATAAGATTGTTTAGTGTCATATCTAGGACACTAGTCTTACCTCTCTGCAGAAAGGCAGTCAGTGTATTCTACAGCCCCAGCCAACTGGGCAAGACATACATTTTGGATAAAGTTATCAGATAATGTGTTTAAGATGTTTTTAAATGTCTGAAGAAAACCAAAAACCAAGTTTTTGCAAATAATTTATTTATATGACGTGTTATCGTTTTATGAGTTTATCAAATAATACAGAATTTAGTTTTAAAAAATAACAACAGTTGTTGACATTATATAATCACATGAACAGATACTTAACTTGCAGATTTTAAAATAATTTTAAAATTTCAAATTTCAAAAACCTCTTAACAATAAACATGCAACATCTCTTTCCATGACAATTAAATTTCATATCTGACAAAGCAATAAAAACAAAAAAAAACATCATTGGAATGAATTAATCTTTTCAGTAGCTTGGTTTTTATCTTTCTCCAATCATATTTCTTTGCCATATATATATATATATATATATATATAAACTGCTTTCTTAATAATAAGAGTAATATATAAATACTGTATTGTAACTTTTAAAGTTAGAATAAGACCACTTATAGCCATGATATATGAATTTTTAAAAATGAAGGAATTAATAATTATGTTTTTAATTGATATATTGGGAAGTATATGAATATTTGAATAGTCAAATTATAGTAATGTAGGAGGGTTTTTTTAATTAAAAAATGGGAGATTAATTAAGACTTAAAATTGTACACTATTTTATCAGGTTATTATTTTGATGGACCACCAGCTATTATAATGGAATTACAATGAGATTATGATTTATAAGGTTGAATTGGGCTTATATATCATTCTTTTTATACATGAAATTTTAAGTATGAATCTTTAAATGTTTAATTTTTTGATAAAGTTTCTTTCTCTGGAAAAGCTATATTTCTCCATTGAATTTTTTTGTCATCTGATGAGACAATTCTTACTGAACAAACTGTTGAAATAAATCTGTAATGGCATAATATCTGTTGAGTTTTGTGTAAAAAAAAACTTTTTTCATATCAGTCGTCCCTCTTGATCTGTCCTCTTGACAGCAACTAGTGTCTGCACAAAGCTGTTCTATTTCGTTTTTATTGGTTGGCCAACACAGGTGTGTCCATAGAAGAAAATCACTTATGAGTTTATCCTTACTTTTCCAGCAGTGACTAGAATATCTTGCTCATCTTACTGGGATGGTTTTCTGGGATAGGAGGTTAGTGGCCATACAGCCACTGCTTTGCATGGTGCTCCTTTCAGGGTTTGTTTTAAACAGCACGCCATAAATTTTGGTGGCTCAGATGGCTGGGGCTGTAGAACACACTGACTGTATCTCTGTAGAGGTGTAATACTCCCTAACAAGTGTCCTGGATACAATCCTATACAATCTGATGGTGAGGCTCCAGTAAATCTAGAGCTTTGGGGATTGCAGAGTACCCCTTTATTGCCATCCAGGTCCATTTTGGCCTGGAGCAGAAGTATTTGATAGGATCCTATCTATGAGTAAAAAAAAACAAAAACAACTAAACTGTGTACTTAGGCTAAACTGAATTGTTTGAAATGGAACTGATTTTACATTGAAACTGAGTACTAATGCTAAACGGAATTGTCTGAAATAGAACTGTTAATATGCATAAAAATGGATTTGGCTTTTAATAACTGACAATGGTTGATGTGTCATAAAACCAAACCATCCAAAATTTTTTGGGGCAAATTTAACTGACTCATCGGTCAATTTATCTGTCAAGTTTCTCAGTGTCCCTCATTCGTAGCTTGACATTTAAATATCTCTGGAAACAACTCCACCAAGAAACAGTGTGATTTTTATTGTTTTTCCTAAGAGGAAAATATTTCATACATTAGACTCTTCAGACCTTTGGGATTCCCTTTTATTATATGAACTCATTCTTTTTTTTTAATTAATTCTTGTTTGTAAGCAATTTATCCTTTGAGTCATGTCCTTGGTTCCATCTTGTCACTGTAAAATATGACATTTTAACATCAGCAACGCCCAGTTCTATAGTGATGTAACATTTTTTCATATGTATATATGACCCCGATTCTGTCCTTAATGTTATAATATTGTATGCAGCATAGGGCTGCTGCTACGTCAAGTCCATAATGGTGCAGTGATTTTGATACTAAGTAAAGTGACGTTGCAAGCCTACAATCACCGAATTTGTCCTTCTATACTGAATGCTCACCAAGGCTAGAGAGTCCAATATACCCAGCTACTTTCTCTTATTTTTTTCAAATGAGTTATTTTCAAAAAAGTTTTCAAAAGCATGCTAATTCAACCCAATCCAACCCCCCGGTAGGGGAGGGGCTCGTGCTGTAATGGTTAAAACAATGGACTGCGAAATCGTAGTAGAGCGAGTTCGAAATCCAGTCGCGCTATTACGTTCACTTTCAGACAAATACCCTTGGGAAAGGTATGAACCCCCTTATCCACCCAGCAATGAGTTAAATAGTATCACTTCTATTCTTCTAAAAAGATGGCTTTGGTATTAAATAACCAACAAAGGTTGATATGTCATTAAACAAAGAAACCAAAGCAACCCTTCGGCAAAACAGGACGCAACACAAGTTCCTTTTTACGCAGAGTTTAACTAGCTTTGAATTAAGATTTTTCCTTCTCCAAGACCAGTTGTCATAACATGGTTAAAAAGTTCAGTCCCACCTATCCATGGATGAATTGAAAATACTTGGATACTTACCTTTCTTAAGGGAATTAGTGCTATGTAAAATGCAAACAGCCTTATTAATTGAACTGTGTCCATTTTCTATGATGTTAACCACTACACCACTCATTTTTTTGGGAAGTCTTTTTAACCTATATCTAACTACGTATCCCTTGTAGAGCTCGCAAGCCTCGCGCTCAAGGTCTGGTCTTGCTAAATCTATGGCTTGGAAATCACCCCTCCACCGCCCGGGAAAGCTTATCTTCTAAAGATTTTGCCACCTTGATCCTATCTAAGTTGAGCTGGCGACCGTATTTGATGGCGAAATCTCTAATCCCATGTTTAAGAGATCCTCACCAACTATTGCCAGTAACCGCCCTCGCTAATGCTTGCTGAACTAGGAATTCCAGTATCTCTTGCAGCTTCCAGTAGCTGGCTAGACTAGGCCTATCAGCTAACTGCAGACTGATCCTAACAAGTCTATGGTCAGTTTGCGCAACACAATGGAACATGGAATACGTAACAAAATCATTGTTAGCTCTTCTAGCACTCTGTCCAGATAAGATCTGGCACGGACAGAGAACAAACTATCTAGCCATGTTCACATCTCCCTCCCGGGGTGATCCAGATCAAACCTGTCGACCACGTCATGGTGAGCCATAAAATCGATCAGGCTACTTTCACACTTTTCCGACCCTCTTTTTTTCTTAGGATCAAGGATCGTATTACAATCACCCTCTAGAACTATCCATTTCGGACCGTCTAGGAATGGCACTAAACGCCGAAAAAAAAAGGAAACCCTCTCTGCAGCGATATTAGGCGCATAAACCACGGCCACCTGAAACTCGAAACTTTTAACGGCGACATTGGCCACAACCAGCCGGTCTCCGTCATCTGCAAGAACAAAATTTACATCAGCATTGAGGCTGTGTTCAATAAGCAAATAGACCCCAACGCTGCTACGGCTGCCGTAAGCTAAAAGGACGACACAGTCATCCTCCAGCACCCTACAGTCCGCAGCACAAGTGAAGTGAGTCTCTTGCACTGCAGCGACATTTACCCTGAGGTTCGAAAGTTCACCAAGCAACCGTGCACACTTATTTGGATCCCTCCGTCCCCTCGCATTCAAAGTGGCAAGGTTTAGAGCCATTAAACCCACTTACCTTACTCACTGTCGGCTACGGCGCAGAAATCCTCGTGGGTGAGGATGCCGACGGCATATCTCAGGCAACCGGTGTCGAGCTCACTGGTTACTCGGCTATTTCTAGAAACACCACCCACATCTAGAGGACACCTCTACATTAGCAACCTATAAAAACAAGGGTGAACATTAATCGGGGCCCCGCCCGAACAGTGAGACATCATTTTTTATTGGGGTTGGGATTGTTTAAGAGGGGATTTTTTTTTTTTTTTGGTTGAGATTGTTTTGAAGTGGTTTGTTTTGAAGGGTTTTTTTTCAGGGAAGTGTTGAAGGGCTGACTGCTCTGATGAAGAAGGAGACTTTAATGGGGTTTTTGATGGGGTTTTCTCTGCTGTTACTGACTGTTTTTCTGTAGGGAGTTGGGTTGGGTGCAAAATTTCTTTGTCTGTGTTTCTCCGCTTTCTCTTCTTTTCAAGTTTACCGATGTCTCCATCTCTTCAGGCTGTTCCCACTCGGTGGTGTTTTTTTTTCCTTTTCTTTTGGATTTTTTTTAGGTTGATTAGTTGTGATTTTTTCCGTTGCTGTTTCTGTTGTGGTTGCTGTCGTTTCCGGGGCTGTGTCTACTGCAGTTATATCTGTTGTTGCTGTTGCTACCGCTGCTTCTGCTGATTCCGATGTTGTGGCTGGAGAGTGTAGTTTCTTTTTTTTTTTTTTTTGTTAACCAGGGTCCATCCTTTTTCCTGTTTATCGGGATGGAACCCAGGTTTCAGTGCTGTGCTGAAGATTGTGCTGGTGGTTTTGCTGGCGATCTTATTGTTATTGATGGAAGCCGTCTTTTGAGAGCAGGTTCTTGCTAGATGACTCAGCAAAGCATCCCCTTGCCCTCGAGGACTACCATCATTTGCTGTTCTTGGTATGTGATGATATGGGAGATGGCCTGGAAGCCCTACTTGTCTAGACAGACAGAGAGGATGTAGTCACCGTGTGCCGTCCCATCGGCTGCTCTCATTGGTATCACCGCTTCCACGCTGCCACACTTACTGAGGTAGACAGCGAGGACATCCCCATTCAGCTGTACTGAGACGTTGTACAAGATCACTCTTATCCTCTGCTTTCCTTTATATTCCGGCTGGAGACGGTAATACTTGGTTGAAACATTGCTCCCGGCCAATTTTACGGCTAGTTTCTCCGATGGCTGCAGGACATCCATGTAGCGAAACATCGCCGGCAATAATACCGATCGAGATGCCTGCTGTTTTTAAAAGCTCCCCGAAGGACTCTTTTTTCAATCCAGTCAGTCTTCTTGTTCTTACGTCTGTCACTATGAAGGACAGGGGTTTTGGTTTCACGGTTGCTACCAGGTCCGGGATCGGCAAGATGTGCTGGCCATTCTGCTGGCGTTAGTGTTGGTGATACCGTTCATTCCGGCTCCTCAGGGAGGGGTTTCAGGTCTTTGGTGTTTGAAAACAGACCCAAAGATGAATTGCTGTTGTCTTCTTCCATAGTCGCTTGAAGCAATCAGAAGGAGAAGGAGTATGTTTTGTAAGGAAATAGCTGTTGTTGCTGTTGATGCTGGTGTTTAAAGAGAGGTGGACGATTTTGCTGACTGTGAAAAAAATGATTGAGAAAATGATAGAGAAAGAAAGGTGTGACTCGAACTTGATAACTCAATGAAACGAACGCAGTCAGAATTCAGGACCTTGGCGTCAAAATCCGGTTCCACCGATCTTAATTTATTATCTATGCATATACACATTGGTATAACACATTCTAATACAATGGGAGATACAGGTTTACCTTCACAACAAATAGAAAGTAAAAATAAAAAATGAAAAATACATATTTCAAAAACAAAACACTTTTCTGTTCCTATTTGTATAAAAAATAAAATATTGAATTCTAAATGAATATAGTTTTCATGTAGTATGTTTCTTCATATAAAATATTGATTTGATATCTGAGCGGCTAAAATGGTAGTGCCTACTCTTTTGGTACTACTCAGTGGTGTACAGCAGGGATGAAATTTTCAAAAATTTAAAAGCAGATTTAAAATTCAAAACAAAGCCTTAAAAGAAATGTATTAGAAATCGCGGATCAATAAAATTAGCAATTATGTATTTCTTCTCCAAAATGAATCTGCATGTGTCTTTTTAGATATTGTCTCAGGGAAAATACTGTCTCACATACATAACAAGAATATGATTACAACCTTTGGCGTAGGAATACATACACACACTCTGCTGATTTAGAATAAATACGCCTTAACTAAAGCACGCATGTCTTATGTTGTCCTTAAACCTACTAAGCCTAATAATGAATACTAACACCCACAACAACAATATATTACATGGTGGCAGCCGGGATGATAAAAAAAGATATTTAAAGGCTTAAAAAATGAAAACAACATTTAAAGGTTTAAAAAACGAAAACAACATTTAAAGGCTCACCCCCCCCGAAAATTTGTGTATAAAGAAATGTTATATTTACATATTCTGTCCCACAAGCGAGAAGAGGAATCATTGGGGGAGACTTGCTGGCACATGCTCCCCTGTTCTAGTTTGAAACATGCAGTCTAGTATGGAGGGAGAGAATTCTCTAATACGGTATGAGCCAACCCTTCATTTTGAATGAAGAGAGGTTGATGGGCCAATCAAACCACAGGATGCTTGTTGCTGCGGAAAAGGGGGTAGAAGGAGGGACTGCTAGCCTGCTGATCTTCCTCAGTCTAGGGGAAGAAGCGAAGGAGGAAGGTTTGGATTTGACGAAGGGAGATCCTTGCCGTCAAAGCAAGGATTTCAACAACGAACAAAAAAAGGGGGGGGATTCTCTGCTCTCACCCAGAGGTATGCGTTGCGTTCCATTCAAGGTTTCAAAAAAGGGAAAAAAGAAAATTTCGTAAAATAAAAAAAAAATAAAAAAAACAATTAATTACCAGTCATCCCGGAGAGGAACTCCGTTGGCCGAAGCCCCCTACCAGAATCGACATTTTTCCTCCATCTTAACCTTAGCACGTGCGCGCAGCAAGAAACCATTTTGCCCTAACAAGAAAATTTTATAAGGTATGTTCCAAAACTTTAATACCAACAGAACAGGAAGGGAAATGTATTCCTAGGTAAATTTCAATCTCCCGTTTTTGGGCTTCAAAGGACTCAACCGAATTACCGACCAAATCCCGCCAAGAAGGCGCATAGACATTCTGTTGCTTTTAATTTTGTTTTGATTCGTTTTTGGTTTTGTTTTGTTTTTGTTTTTTGTTGTTTTTGTTTTTGTTTTTTTGCATTAATAAATGCGCATTGTTGTTCATTAAGCCGGCCTTGTGTTTTTGTATTCGAACATCTTCAGTTAGGAAGAAATTTTAGTTATAATTTTATCGTGTTGCTAACACAAGTTTAATTACGTGCCTCCCCCACGAGGACCGAAAGGAAACCTAAGTGTAACAAACACGGAATATAACAGAAACAAACCGAAGACACTTCTGGATAAAAAGCCCAACAAACCAACCCGGAAAAAAAAGCAATAAAACATTGTCTTTTTACAGAATTTCAAGAAAAAATCTGTCAGGTAAATAATTCAAACTCCTTTTTAATTATTGCCACGTACGCCGCCATCTTGAATTTGCATATTTTTTGTAAACACATTCAACGTAGAACATTTATAATTGCTAATAATGATATCCCTTATATGGACTGGCAATCCTCAAATCTAGTTGAAACATTTAAACTATTTAAACTGCGGTTGGAGTTGTGATTTGTTGTCAATAAAATAAAAATAGAACAACTAGTAAACTACATACTATTGAGAGTTTGGAATGAAGGTTTAATAAATACAACACATGGTTATTAACGGAGGAAGAAAAACGTACTCCTGAAATTATTTTTAATAAGTTCATTGAACAACTCGAACCAAAAGGAGTTACTTAGAAAAGACAACACTCTAACTCTGGAAGAAACTGTTAGTATTGGCAAAACATGTGAAGCTTCCAACATTCACATTAAACAACTAAGGGCAATGGTGAATTATAATCATGTGGATAATACTAATATACAAGCCATAAGAACACCAACACGTTCTACTATGTCAAATAATTGTCTCAAATGTGGTAAAAGCCATGCTTTTCCCCGTGTAGCTTGTCCAGCATTCGGATAAAAATGCAACTCATGTGGTAAAGGAAACCACTGGGCATCAGTATGTTTGTCAAACGGAACAAAACCAAAACAAAGGCCAAGGTCACAAAGCAGATAACACAAAAAAACAAAATTTCACTATCAACCACAATATAGGAGAAAACAGAACGTGAAAATTGATGCAGTATACAACAACAAAGAAGCTGAGGAACAAATGGAAAGCCTGATGTTCAATTGTATTAATATGACCCAAAGAGATGAAGCTTTGATACTCATTAACATTAAATTGCCAAATCGAAATGGCATCC
Organism: Sepioteuthis lessoniana; assembly: GCA_963585895.1. Lineage (NCBI taxonomy): Eukaryota > Metazoa > Mollusca > Cephalopoda > Myopsida > Loliginidae > Sepioteuthis > Sepioteuthis lessoniana. The sequence goes on along the minus strand of OY757904.1, from coordinate 84,296,216 downwards.
ACAAGTTGCGTCTGACGATCGACACAGGAGCACAAGGGAGCACCCTACCAGTTTCTACATTCCGTAGAATGTTCCCAGAAAAACTGGACGCATATGGTTTCCCAAACATAAAAAACAATTTATCAACAAAAAACTGATAGCTTATAACGGCACACCAATAAAATGCTTTGGTAACATCAAAATACCCTGTCAATACAACAAATCAGACTGGCATGTCAGCACCTTCCACATTGTGGACGTACAAGGGCCAGCAGTACTAGGGCTACCATCGCTGGGACAGCTCAAACTAATTACCCTTCACTGCACAGTCAAGAAAGAAGATGCGTTCCAAACTCCTGCAGCAAAATGGATAAATGCAACCAAAGACCTGATGCAGATGTATCCTGATCAGTTCGACAAAATTGGCTCCTTGCCAAGTGCAGTCAGACTATCGGTCAACAAAAATATACATCAACATATTGACACATCTAGAAAAAAACCAATTGTACTTAAAGACTTTATAAAACGGGAGCTTGATAACATGGTCAAAAATAAGATAATAAGAAAAGAAACCAAAGCTGATCCAGTACTTGATCAACTACAAGGAATCATAACAGCAGGATGGCCAGACACAATTAAGGATTTACCACCGGTAATACGGTCATACTGGCCATACAGTGATGAACTATCTGTTAACCATGGTATCATCATGAAGGGATCAAGAATTATTATTCCTGAAACCCAACAAAAATTATCTTGGACCAGCTACATTACAGCCAACAGGGTGTTGAAAAATACGTCTTCAAGCCAAAGATTCTGTATGCTGGGAGCAAATTAATAAACTTTACAGCCACATGACATCCCCAGCAGAGCATGGGAAGTTGTCGGCACAGATTTGTTTAACTGCAATAATCATGAATATCTGATAACTGCTGGTTATTACAGTAAATTTTCAATTATACGGAAAATGAATGGCCTGACAACAAGCAATATGGTCATATCAACAATGAAGCAAATATTCTCTGAACATGATATTCCCAGCAGAGTTGTTAGTGACAATGGACCACAGTACTCCAGTGAAGCATTCAAAGAATTTGCCCAACGATGGCAATTTGATCATATCACATCATCACCAAAGTTCACAAAATCAAATGGTTTTATCGAAAGACAAATCCAAACAATTAAAAGAGCTCTAATCAAGGCTAAGCAAGCAAGAAGAGATTCTAACTTAGCAATGCTGTGTTTGCGAACACCAATCAACCACAACCTTCCAAGTCCAGCTGAACTCTTAAACAATCGCATTTTAAGATCAAACTTAATTGCCAAAGTTTCAACCCCAAGATTTTCCAACACTGACCATATTCGTGAAGAACTGAAACACAGACAAGATATGCAGAAAATGTATCATGATAGAACAGCTCATGATCTACCATCATTTGTCCCTGGGCAAGATGTACGTATATTGGATAACCAAACTGGGAAATGGAAACCAGCAACAATCACAAGTAGATGTGCAGAACCCAGATCATACACCCAAAAAGATATAAAACAAATAAACAAGGAATATAGCAACATCCTTCTTTTCCATTGGTAAGGGGGATGTAGTAATAACACGGACTGTTTCTCTACACGCAGGATTACAACTCATTGGCGGAGGAATACATACACACCCTCTGGTGATTTAGAATAAATATGCCTTAACTAAAGCACCCATGCCTTATGTTGTCCTTAAACCCACTAAGCCTAATAATGAATACTAACACCCACAACAACAATATATTACAGACTTCCCTGCAGAACAACAACGCATATCAACTCCTGCCTGCCAACTGTTTGCTCCTTGTACTACTCTACGAGCAGATGACAGTGCTCGGACTACCATCGATTGAATCAACTTTCTAGATTGCTCATACTTTTAATCCATTTATTGCCAAAATAAAAGTGGACATTTAAATATACTCACTTGCTTTTATTACTCTTGCTTTATCTGTGTCACTTCATTCATTTATAATAGTTTGCGGGATTGACAATCCGCACCATTGACAGAAATAGTTTCTTTCGTTGAATAGTAGGTTGAATTTTCTGTTTTCGGTTAATTTAGTTGAGTTCTCTGAAAAGTTACCTTTAGTAGAACTCTCGGGTTGAATTTTCAGCTTTCGCTTAATTCTAATTAAGTCTTCTGTAAAATTGTCTTTTAGCAGAATTCTCGGATTGAATTTTCATCTTCCATTTCATTGAGTTCAATTTCAGTAAAGTTATTTTTAGGATGACTTTTAGCTGAATTTCTCGGAAAGCTTCTTGCCTATTTGTTTACTTTTCAGCTGTTCAAGCGAATGACGAAACCTATCTGCTGGCTATTTTTTCGTGACTAAACAGTCTTGCTTCCGGGTTCGTACTGAGTATCTGTAACTGGCGACGAATGGTGGGAGATAGTCTTTTGGTACCTTATTGTCTAGGATTACTTCTCCTTTTTCCACTCTGGGCAAAATTAAGAGCCACACGTGGTCGGTTTTGTTCTCTAGTTAGAAATGAATTTTCATATTCATTCTTTTTTGTAAATTTCATTTTTTCAATTATTAATTCATATATCGTGATTGTAATTGTGTATATCGTGATTGTAATTGTATTTCATTTTAGATTACATATTGTAAATCCTTTTTGTCTTGAAAAACAAAACTCAGCCGAAGCAACCAGGTTGAAAATATCCGCGGCCTAAACGTCCGGTTATCTCTGAAAGGACGAAGAGTATAAACCGATTATAGCATTACGAAACTTCTCTACATAATACATTCTACGTTGTGCTTCTCAACAAAAACGAAAGTAAAAGATAATCGGACTCACAAGCAACGGTTTGCTTGTTAATGATTATGTATATATTCCAAACCACCCGAACAAACAGGATGTAACGAGGTCAATTTTTTTAAGTGGTGGGGAATTAACTACTTTTTACCCAAGTTCTACGGCTATCGAATTGGGAGGATTTCCTATATGCTAGGATAATTTTCAACTCTTCTTCCGTGATATCCGTACACTCCCTAGCGTGGTTCAGGCTCTTCAATAGTAATTCCCTTGTAGTGGACGGGTAGAACTCTATGATGTCAAACTGGACGAAAGTGGACCTCTTCTAATGTTTTAAACCAATCGATAGTATCCATAGAGTTTTTTTCCACAGGTTATATTTATGGCTACTTAGCAGTCTAGACGTAATCCTTTGTATCAAATCATTAAATATAAAGCCTAGTTCAGTTTTTGTGGGGTTGATTAATCTTGCTTGCTTCTTATCTAGGAAGTTTCATTTATGATCCTTAAATAAAATATAGGCACGCTTTTCTTCTATTTTCCCTAATCTATCTATCATGTCCATTTTTTGAGCAAATTTAGCCGTATCCCTGTTGATTTGTGTAATCGTGTCGCTATGGTCTATTTTATAGGATTCTGTGATCTTATTAAGGATTTGCTCATATTCACATGGGCTGACCTGATATATGTTATTTGATTTTTCAGTTCTAATCCAAATCTTCTTCGATTTCTTTATGCATTCTATGTCCCCTCTCATTTTCGCCTGGAATGCATTTTTTTGAGTTCTTGAATTCAATTTTTTGAATTAGACCGAAGAGGTCATTTTCAAACTGGTCCAGTCTGCTGTTGCTTGGTGGTGTCCTCTGCGACTTCTTACGCCGGGCTTCTGTTCCCCTTTCGTGTCTGAAGGGTTGAGATGACAGTGGGCTTTCCATCGCATCCTTTTGATAAAATCTACTATCTCATCCGTTAAGGATTGAACAAAATCGTTTTTCTTAGGGAATGGGATGTTCTTTAGGGAGTACTTCGGAGTGAATTTGTCCATTTGCATGTGTAACCAGTATCTTCCTTCTTTTATCCACGGAGTGCTCAACTCGTTGTAAGGAGCGATATCTTTATAATATCCAGTCAGCATCCAAAGACAGTGGGTGTGGATTATTTTCTTATAGAATATATGACATAAATTTATATGATATTCCTCATGCATTCTATAAAAAATAATTCAAACCCATTGTCTTTGGACGCTGACTGGATATTATATATATATATATATATATATATATATATATATATATATATATATATATATATAACTACCTACAATGTCAGAAGTAATCTACTTAGTTTTCACATAACCAAATCATCAGGAAAATCTCTGACGAGAGAGAGAGTTTGGTCAATTGCATTTTTTGATTAAAAAGTTTCCCGAAAGTATAAAAAAATTAGCATACAAAAATATATCATATTTTACCGACCAAGTAACCAAACGGTTTTATGCCTGTTGATATTAAATATTTCCAACCTTTAGTTGAGTAATTTATTAGGATTTTTATAAGAAGCTATAGCTAGTTTCGTTTCCATGCATATTTGACTATATTTTTCACCTGTCTTATATTTACGACATTTTTTACTGTCTCTCATTTTAATATAGAGTCTGTACCGATCTAGATGTATCTCTAGAAACATCCAAGCAATAACATTCATTCTGTCACCTGAACCAAAAACCTCTATGTCTAAAAACATTCTAGCAATGACATTAATTCTCTCACCAGAACAAGAAGCCTCCATCCTAAAACAAATCTTGCAATAACATTAATTCTGTCACCTGAACCAGTAGCTTCAACCCGAAGAAACATCTTTTCAATGACATTAATTCTTACTGTAGTAATCCTCAATTTTGATTTTGGTATTTAAGAACTTTGGTTGATTGGTTGATTGGTTGGTTGGTTTTTATGGTATATTTACCATTGTACATTATTTAATGTCAAATCCTCTTTATACATATGTATTAAATATATGATTTGTAAACAAATTTTGTTGATAACATTTTTAAAAAAGCCTAAGCTCTTTTGCACACAGTTAAAGGCTTCTTGCATTTCTAACATGAATAACTTTATTTAATAATAATCATTTGTTTGTACACAGTGAAGTGGTTACAAGTATTGCTATTTAACACTAATTTTTTTGTTGAACACTATTTATTCATTTGCACACAGTTAAATGGTTCCAAATATTGCTCTGTATCACTAACAATTCAATTAAACATCAGTGATTTGTTTACCCACAGTTAAATGATCAGACAGTTCTATTTCAAACAATTCAATTTAGCATAAGTTGTTTGTTTGCATGTAGCTTAGATGTCAAACAGTTCTATTTCACCCCAAACACTATCTTCAACTAAACCTTTTTAGCTTAAATATTATAAAACTTGCAATAAGGTCAGAGTGACTTGGAAGCAATGGCAATGAAGGAGTACTCCACATTCCCCAAAGTTCCAAGGCTGAAGCCTCACCATCAGATTATTTAACTTCATACCCCGGACACTCGTTGGGGGAGTCTTACCCTTCTGCAGAGATGCAGTTGCTGTATTCTACAGTCCACTCTGCTGACAGTTGTTTAAGAACTCTGACCAAAACTTTTAATGTCTTGTTTTGAATAATTGTCAGCTACTAACTTATTCAATTGCTGATCCTCTTCACCCCAAACACTATCTTCAACTAAACTTTTTTAGCTTAAATATTATAAAACTTGCAATAACACTAAATCTAAACCCAAGCCCTAAATTCTATCCAAGACACAAACAGCTATCAAGCTGTAATCCTAAACCCGACTTCAAAATCTGAACACAAAGCACAATCATAACTTTAATTCTCACCCTAACACTCAAACTATGACTTTTACTGCTTAGATAAAAATGGAATAAAGAATTGCTTTTTGTTTCTTGTTTGTTTCTTTGTTTTGTATTTTTTTTTCAGAAGTTCCTAGTTGCACAAAAAATTATCTCCAGCTAAAATAGCAGAAGATATTAATGAGTTAATAGCAAATATCTGACCTATATTCTGTTCAAAGTAAATTTATAAAGTAATAACAAAAAAATATGAGTAACCATTTAATATAAGTTTGGAAAAGAAAATGAAGATAAACAATTGCAAAAGCAGCAACAAATATCAAATTAAAACAATATGCATGAAATTTTAAGTTTTAAGATATTGGTAATTTTTATTGGTAATATTTTAATTAATAAATATCACAAAGTTATTCTCATCACTAACTAATTGATAATGCCATGTTTAATTATTAGTTTTGAGAAATAAATAAGAGTATGAAAATGTATGATATATTGTTAAGTGTTTTTACATTAGGAAGTGTTTTATCATCATCATCATCTTCAGGTTGCATTGACAGCACAGATTTTCCCTGGCTCTCTCTCTCTCTCTCTCTCTCTCTCTCTCTCTCTCTCTCTCTCTCTCTCTCTCATCTATCCCATCATCCATCGCTCCCAGCAGGTCTTCCAAACTACATCCTGTGTCCTCACAGAGCTGCTGTAAATAAGTTTTTACTAGTCAGCCAACATTAGCATGTGCATGTGCAGGGGCCCAATGAAGAACATCACTTATGAGTTCATCCTTGCTTTTCTAGCAGTGTCTTGCTTGTTTATCTTTCTTGGATGGTTTTTGAGATGGGAGGTAAGTGGTCATACAGCTGTTGTTTTGTGGGATGTTGCTTCCTGGATTTGTTCAAAATAGCTCATAGCATTCTTGTGTTGTTCCAATTTAACTTTTCTCAATGCATTTTGTTAGTGTCTATGTGGTGCATCCATACAGAAGAATTGACACAGCCACAACTTGGAAAAATCCCGTTTTATTTCATTGGATAGACCAGACTTCCATATGATCAATAACCTATTGGTAGCAGTCCACACTTTTGCTAGGTGTATATTAACATCACTTCCAGTTGAGGAGATATTGCTGCCGTGGCATGTGAACTTGCCTACTAGTTTTAATGTTCTGACACTATGAGTGGAGATGTGTCCTTCTTGTTTAAAACCTATGTACTCTATTTTATTTGCATTCACATGCTTGCTCAAGTAGGCAGTGGGGATTCGGCTTGAGCAGGTGTATTTGTGAGAAGCACTATATCATAGTCTGCATCTGCTATAGTTTCTGTAGAATATCGTCTACTTTTGCCGTTTTTCGTGCAAAGCCATTTTCTTTTCGTTAATCTATCGACATTTGAAGTTCATAGTTAAGGCAGATTATAAAAAAATATGGTGCTAATGTATCTCCTTGCAAAACTCCAGCAACAATGTTGAAGGAGTCTGTGTCTCTATCAGGTGAACAAACCTTTATTTTTGCATTTCTTTAGGGAGACCATATGCTGGAAGTATTTGCTCCATCTTCACCCTATGTTTGGAATTAAATGCCTTGGAGAAATCTACAAACAATAGTGTTGCCTCAAGATTTTTTGCACAAACTTCTTCAATGATTCAAGCGATTGTCAGAATCCGTGATGTTGTAAATTGATTTCTCCGAATACTGTTCAGATTTTTCCTTAGAATTTTCTCAACTTCAGGTTTGAAAGTGTTTTATAACAGTTTGAAACAGTTTTATTTACTTGTTCATCTTGTTCATTTTATCTGATTAACAAGGTACATACAGAAATTATTATATTGTGGGTTATAAAAAGGTAAGTTATCTCCCTTACACTTGACATTTTCATCGTTTTATTCTTTGTGAAACTTAAAAATAGTCCAACATAAAATTTGAATAGCTTATTTTTCTGAGATTTAAGTGAATGTTAGATGTAGTCATTCAAAATTTAGTTTATTTTTCACTGCTATGACTTTCTTAGTTTCTTGTGATAAAATGAAAATCCAAAATGGTATTTTTAACATCAATTTGAAACCAGAACTCAATTTTCTAGCTCTAAAGCTATTTGTACTATCACATAAATTATTATTATTATTATTATTATTATTATTATTATTATTATGCTGTTGTTGTTGTTGTTGTTGTTGTTGTTGCAAATTTTCAATTCCTGAATTCCTTAATTTGACAAAAGACCAAGGTGTTCAGGTAGATTACATTTTTTAAAACTTGGAATGGTTGAAATTTGCTTTGCACATCTTTTTGAGAGAAGTGACAAATTTCTTTTTACAGTTTCAGATGCCAACATTTATTCATTAAAGTAGCATCTTTTTTCAAAACCACTGTTTGAGGTTGAATATAGGTAAAATATGATTAGATTTAAAAACATAAAAATAAAACTTCCGAGTCTAATTTTGTGGGAGTAACAATATGATAATTACGAGTCTTTCAAGTGCCTTCTAGTAATTTTATCACAAAAAACGCTCGAAAATGAATGGGGTATGGCACTTGAAACTCACTATTCTTTGCTGTTCAAAAAATCATTAGCTACTATAACTTTAACAATATATCAGGATGTCTATTTTTACAGATTTTGGATTCAAACTTTATCAGTGACTCCAATATTATCATTTACTCCTTTAAGAGTTTTTCATACCAGCATTAGCTGGTGGTTTCTCACTAGAGCTAAAGTGACAGCTGTCACCTCAAATCCTCTGGACTCTTCTCAGTATTCTGGCTGATCTTAATAATGCAGTAGTTTGGATAGTCTCTACTTGTTCTCTTATTTCCAAGTCTTCCAGACTCTTTACAAATCCTTTAGGGATTGTTTCAAGTGCACCAACCACAATTGGCACCACCATCACCTTCACATTCTATAGTTTTTTTCAGTTCTCTAGCAAGGTCTAGGTACTTATCTCTCTTTTTCACTTTCTATTATTTTCCCACTGTGGTCTGCCAAGACAGCAAAGTTCACGATTCCTTTTTTTTTTTTTGCTGACTATCACTAGGTCTGGTGGTCTGGTCGAGATTAGGGGATCTGTTTGTATCTCAAAATTCCAGAGAGGTTTGTATGTCTTATTCTCCAGGATAGATTCCGGGCTGTGCATATACCACTTCTTCATATGGTCAAAGTAAAATTTTTGCACCACTTCATATGGGTTATCTTCCCTACCCAACCGTGTCTAGTCTTATACTCTTTTTGTGCTAATTTACTGCATTTGCTTATTATATGACTGATCATTTTGTCTCTATCACCACATAACCTACATTTACTATTTTATTGTGTCTCGTCTATTTTTGCTCTAACTTAGTTGTTTTTTTATGGCATTGTTTTGTGCTGCTATTAGAAGAGATTCAATTTCTCTTTTAAAATTTCCCTTTCTTTGACATGTTCACTTGTTTGTCACTTGAAATATTCATACAATTGTTTTTCTTCCCATTGTTATTTTATAGTTATTGTTGTTCTGTTGATCCTTATGTTATTTGTGTTGTTTCTGGTTGCTACAATCAGTCTTTCTTTGTAGTTTTTTATGTAGTCTTCAAGTTGTCTTGTCAAAGTATCGATTGCATCTTCAATGCTGGTGAGTCCTCTTCCTCCTTCTTTTCTTGACACATATAGTCTATCTATATCATCTTTGGGATGTAGGGCCTAATAATAATAATAATAATTATTATAATTATTATTATTATTATTATTATAATTTACCAAAGATCTCAAGTGACAGAAGGTAGTTGCAGTGTAGGGAAGGAATAAATAAAAAAATTAAAAATGAATAAATAAAATTAAAAAAAAAAGATTTGAATTGAATTAAAAAAGAAAATTATTAAAATATGCAAAAACTCCCAGAGGTCTCTGACAGGAAAAAGGGACGACGCATGTGTAAAGAAAAAGGGACCTCCCGACAAAAGGAGGAAGCTCATCCTCTTTCAGGCAGTGACCGGGGAAGTGACAACACCTTGCTAACTGGTGGAAGACGCCATGCATTTGTCTTTGGATGACGCATTGGCTAATCCTTTCACTAGTAGCACTCGTCTTGGTTAACAGTATGCCAAAATACAAAAGCATATGAAAAGGACCTATCGAATTATGAACTAAAACACTGGACTTGGACAAACACCAAAAAAGCGACTAACACATAGTTAAAGCTTTAAAATACCAAATGAGGACATGCATATACCAAGAAAGGATTAACATATTTTTAGACACCTTAACTGGTGGATTCAACCATTTCAATTGTATTCAGGGACAATTCCCTCACCCATTGAATGGTTGTTGAACCCAGGAAATAAAGGAAAAATATTAAAGAAACGTCTTTGTCTCCTATCTGTTGCTGTCTTCTTTCGTATAATTCTTTTTGGGCCTTTCTTGTTCAAGGAGTTATATCAACTAGACAACGTGGGGTAAAATAAAATAACCTCAGAATAGAGTCAGATATCAAACGGTAACACAGCTTGCCCCTTGACCTCCGCCTGCCCCCATAGTGGTATTTGTGATACTGAGAGGTTGGAGTTGTTCCTCTTTATGTTGATGTTTTTAGTAGGCATAGTACATCATATTTTAAATAAACCTGTTTTGTAACCCTTGCTATGTTGTTGGTCTTCTACTGGATTATAATGGTAGTTATTATACGTATTCTATGCATTTAATATGACTAAAAATATCTCCCAAAAGAAGCAGCAAAAACTTATGATTTTGCTGCTTCTTTTGGGAGATATTTTTTGTCACGTTAAATTGCTTATCTCCTAAGGAGTTCTGCAAATTGCATGTTTTTTTTATTTCACATCGGCTGGGGCTGCTAAGTATCTAGTTGATATACTTATCTGTCCTTTTCTTGATCATAATCCAGGCTCAAACTGTTACTGGCATGGTGGTAGTTTTAAAGTGCTACATTTTTTCAATTTCTATTTCTAGGCTTTTGTACTAACTTGTTTTATTATACTCTTTGACTAATATGTTATTTTGCCCAGTCGGCTGGGGCTGTAGAATACACTGACTGCTTCTCTACAGAAGTGTGAGCCCCCCCCCCACGAGTGTTCTGGATATGACACAAAACAACCCGATGGTGAGGTTCCAGTAATGCTGGAGCTTTGGGGATTGTGGAGTACCCCTTCATTGCCATTGCTCTCAGGTCCACTCTGGCCTGGAGTGGTAGCATCTGATGGAGTCCTAACTAACCTGTGTACTTACAATAAACTGAATTGTTTGAAATAGAACTGTTTTGACATTGAAACTGTACTTCATTTAAACTTATGCTAAACTGAATTGCTCGAACTGGGACTTTTTTGTATGCTAAACTGAATTGTTAGAAATAGAACTATTTTTGACATTGAAACTGTACTTAGGCTCAACTGAATTGTTTGAAATTGAACTGTTTTGATATTTAGCAGTGTATAAACAACAACTCATTGGTATGATGGTTAGAGTGTTTGCCAATGTTCGAGTCATACCAAGTACCAAAAAATGGTACTTGATGTCACTTTGCTTAACACTCAGCATTATAAGGTACAGATCAAGGGTAAAATGGAACAATCCAGGAAAGGAGTAGCACCCTCCCCTACAACTTGGTGCAGTAGCTATCGAAAAGGGAGCCTTTGGGTCACCCTTGACTATGACTATATTTATGCTAAATTGAATTGTTTGAAAAAAAATAGAAATGTTTTTTGACAATTAAACTGTGTACTTATGCTAAACTGAATTGTTTGAAACAGAACTGTTTATTTGTATAGAAATGGATTTGGCATTAAATAACCTACAAAGGTTGATATGCTATAAACCCAAACAAACAAACATTATATGTTATTATCTGTTTGCACTGACATATCAATTAAAACGCATGTTTTTCTTTTATAGTCCTTAACAACTATATCTGGTCTAAGGCTCTTTATTTTTCTGTTAGTGTGGATTGCAAAGTTCCAAAGAATAGTAGCTTCTTTGATTTCTGTTTTTGGTTCTGGTTGATGTTTATACCATTTTTCAGATTTTGGTATTCCATTGTATTTGCTTATTTTACAATGAACATAATGTCCTATTTTATCATGCCTTTCTTTATATTCAATCAGTGTTATGATTAGGCAATTAGATGCTAAATGATCAAATGATTCAATCTTTTTTTTCTCTCTTTTTTTTTTTACTGCCTACATATTGGATTTGATCTATTTTTTATACTGTTTACTTGATAGTTTCTAGTTGGTAGGTTCTGGTCCTGTCCTGCTGGCCCCTTTGTCTTCTACTTCAGTCCAGCACTTTTCAGTCATTGATTATTTTTTATTATATCGGCATTTCTAATTCTTTGTATGTATCATCTGTAACATTTTGTTGTTGTGGTGTTAGTATTCATTATTAGGCTTTATAGGTTTAAAAGACAACATAAGGCGTGCATGCTTTAGTTAAGGCATATTTATTCTAAATCAGCAGACTGTGTGTATGTATTCCTACGCCAATGAGTTGTAATCTTACGCATAGAGAAATAGTCCGTGTTATTACTACATCCTCCTTACCAATGGAAAAGAAGGATGTTGCTATATTCCTTCTTTATTTGTTTTATATATTTTTGGCTTGTGTATTTCACGGCCACTTCTTGATGTGTTGCATATTGGCTGCTTTATACTTCTCTGGTGTGAGACGTTGTTTGTATTAGTGAGTCCTTTTTACAATGAAGTGCTGTGGTCATTAAAATGAACCTGTTTATGACTGGATGTTTGAGCTGCTCTTATTTGGACTCTTTCGTCTTTTTGATGATCCATCTGGAAGTTGACGGATGAATGATCTGGGTTCTGCACATCTACTTGTGATTGTTGCTGGTTTCCATTTCCCAGTTTGGTTATCCAATATACGTACATCTTGCCCAGGGAAAAATGATGGTAGATCATAAGCTGTTCTATCATGATACATTTTCTGCATATCTTGTCTGTGTTTCAGTTCTTCACGAATATGGTCAGTGTTGGAAAATCTTGGGGTTGAAACTTTGGCAATTAAGTTTGATCTTAAAATGCGATTGTTTAAGAGTTCAGCTGGACTTGGAAGGTTGTGGTTGATTGGTGTTCGAAAACACAGCATTGCTAAGTTAGAATCTCTTCTTGCTTGCTTAGCCTTGATTAGAGCTCTTTTAATTGTTTGGATTTGTCTTTCGATAAAACCATTTGATTTTGTGAACTTTGGTGATGATGTGATGTGATCAAATTGCCATTGTTGGGCAAATTCTTTGAATGCTTCACTGGAGTACTGTGGTCCATTGTCACTAACAACTCTGCTGGGAATATCATGTTCAGAGAATATTTGCTTCATTGTTGATATGACCATATTGCTTGTTGTCAGGCCATTCATTTTCCGTATAATTGGAAATTTACTGTAATAACCAGCAGTTATCAGATATTCATGATTATTGCAGTTAAACAAATCTGTGCCGACGACTTCCCATGCTCTGCTGGGGATGTCATGTGGCTGTAAAGTTTATTAATTTGCTCCCAGCATACAGAATCTCTGGCTTGAAGACGTATTTTTCAACACCCTGTTGGCTGTAATGTAGCTGGTCCAAGATAATTTTTTGTTGGGTCTCAGGAATAATAATTCTTGATCCCTTCATGATGATACCATGGTTAACAGATAGTTCATCTCTGTATGGCCAGTATGACCGTATTACCGGTGGTAAATCCTTAATTGTGTCTGGCCATCCTGCTATTATGATTCCTTATAGTTGATCAAGTACTGGATCAGCCTTGGTTTCTTTTCTTATCTCATTCAGGCGTTCACTCCTGAATCTGACCAAATCGACTCTAATGTCTAGGTCGATTGTATCGGTATTTTCTGTGCTAGGGAGACGGCTTAGAGTATCAATTAGAGTCATTTCCTGTCCTGGAATGTACTCGATTTCCATCTGGTATCCCTGTAGCTTAATTATCATTCGCTATAAGTGGTATTTTTAGTATCATGACAAGTTGCTTATGTTCAGTGAATACTTTGAATTGACGTCCATGTAGATATATGCGAAATCTTTGGACACCAGATACAATTGCAAGAAGTTCCCTTTCTATGCATGCATACCGTTTTTCTGCATCTGTTAGAAAGATGTTGGAAGATGTCTTGTGATACGTTCAATCTGAATGGTAACTACTGAAAGCAGTACCAGCCATAAGGGGGGGATTGGAACGTTGTTAACAATTGCAGTTCAGTGTCGAGATGTATAGGCCAATAACCAGCTTTGGCGTCAAGTTTAGAGAATATCTTGGCGCCTGTAAAATGGTTTGTTTTCTCTTCTATGGTCGGTGTTGTGTGGTGTGGTCTTCTGAGCGCTGTATTAAGGTGTCTTGGGTCTAGGCAAATTCTCAAACTCCCATCTTTTTTATGCGAGAATGTTAGACTTAAAACCCAGTCTGTAGGTCTGTAGGTCACCTTTCTTATTATCTTATTTTTGACCATGTTATCAAGCTCCCGTTTTATATAGTTTTTAAGTGCAATTGGGGATTTTCTTGGTGCGTCAATGTGGGGATGTATGTTTTTGTTGACCGATAGTCTGACTGCACCTGGCATGGAGCCAATTTTGTCGAACTGATCAGGATACATCTGCATCAGGTCTTTGGTTGCATTTATCCATTTTGCTGCAGGAGTTTGGAACGCATCTTCTTTCTTGACTGTGCAGTGAAGGGTAATTAGTTTGAGCTGTCCCAGCGATGGTAGCCCTAGTACTGCTGGCCCTTGTACGTCCACAATGTGGAAGGTGCTGACATGCCAGTCTGATTTGTTGTATTGACAGGGTATTTTGATGTTACCAAAGCATTTTATTGGTGTGCCGTTATAAGCTATCAGTTTTTTGTTGATAAATTGTTTTTTATGTTTGGGAAACCATATGCGTCCAGTTTTTCTGGGAACATTCTACGGAATGTAGAAACTGGTAGGGTGCTCCCTTGTGCTCCTGTGTCGATCGTCAGACGCAACTTGTGGATGCCATTTCGATTTGGCAATTTAATGTTAATGAGTACGAAAGTTTTGTAGCAGGAAGAATTTCGTATTTTTGTTTGGCACGTAATTTAATTCGACCGTTAGGGTCGACGCATAATTTCACCCAATCATGATGACTTATCCTATTCAAATTCGGACCATCTTTCCGGGCAGCACAAATTGGGGAAGCCGCCAAACACTCTCCCCTTTTCTTTCACAGAACTTCTTCGTTCAGAACAGACGTAATGACTGTCTGCTCTTCAATAGCAGCAGCAGCATCACACATACCATGAGGGAAGCCTTCTAATTTATGGACCCCTTGCGTCTATTCTCTTAGATCAAGAATTCTCAGTTGAATATGAATTAGATGAATTCAATACGCCACACACAGGAACAACTTTCCGTTACCCCCAAAATTGGCTATGTCGACTGCGATGCAAAATTTCGCTCCGACACCTAGCTACTTCACCTCTGGGCAAAATTTTCTGGAGACATTCACGCTTCTCCCCGAAACAACCAGAACCACAAACTCACGGTGACTACAATCGTTTCTGTCCTCAAACAGCAAACACGACTTTTGCTACACTATGGTGAACATATCTCCCTCAACACATTCAACAATACCTTAACCTAACGATGCACTTTTCGCTCAAACATTTAACTGCTAAAATGCTTTCTCAACTCTATCATTACTTCATTTCGTTTCCTTACTTCTTTCCTTCCTTCGAGACTTGCAGCATAAACATAAACCCTTTATTCCATGCTGCCATTAAAAACCTTCATCATAAAACATTTCGAAATCTTGGCACTTCTCTCCTTTGTATACCTTACAAACTTAGCGAGGAAACAACTCAACGCAACAACACGTAAACAATAAACAACAACATCCTCGCTAAAAATGGTAACACATTATCTACCTAAAGCTTCATCTCTTTGGGTCATATTAATATAATTGAACGTCAGGCTTTCCATTTGTTCCTCAGCTTCTTTGTTGTTGTATACTGCATCAGTTTTCACGTACTGTTTTCTCCTATATTGTGGTTGAGAGTGAAATTTTGTTTTTTGTGTTATCTGCTTTGTGACCTTGACCTTTGTCTTGGTTTGGTTCCGTTTGACAAACATACTGATGCCCAGTGGTTTGCTTTACCACATGTGCTGCATTTTTATCCGAATGCTGGACAAGCTACATGGCTTTTACCACATTTGAGACAATTATTTGACATAGTAGAACGTGTTGGTGTTCTTATGGCTTGTATATTAGTATTATTCACATTGTTATTATTCACCATAGCCCTTAGTTGTTTAATGTGAATGTTGGAAGCTTCATATGTTTTACCAATACTAACAGTTTCTTCCAGGGTTAGAGTGTTGTCTCTTCTTAGTAACTCCTTCTGGAAGTCTGCAATGGGAGCACTGGCGATAATAAGTTCTATTATCCGTTGCTGTTGCTCATGTTCTGTTAACGAACATCTCTGAGTCATTCGCCTGCATCTGTTGACAAAGCCATCTAACGATTCCCCAGCTTCCTGTTTTTAAGTCATCAATTTCAAACGGTTTATTCTGAAATTTTCTTTAGGTTCGAGTTGTTCAATGAACTTATTAAAAATAATTTCAGGGCTACGTTTTTTTTCCTCTGTTAATAACCATGTGTTGTATTCTTTAAACATTCATTCCAAACTCTCAATAGTATGTAGTTTACTTGTTGTTCTATTTTTATTTTATTGACAACAAAATACAACTGCAACCGCTGTTTAAACAATTTAAATGTTTCAACTAGATTTGAGGATTGCCAGTCCATATAAGAGATATCATTATTAGCCATTATAAATGTTCTTCGTTGAACGTGTTTACAAAAGATATGCAAATTCAAGATGGAGGTATCGCATAAAGAAACGGCGCATGAGGCAATAATTAAAAAGGAGTTTGAATTATTTACCTGACAGGTTTTTTCTTGAAATTCTATAAAAAGACAACGTTTTGTTGCTTTTTTTCCGAGTTGGTTTGTTAGGCTTTTTGTCCAGAAGTGTCTTCGGTTTGTTTCTTTATACACGGATTTTCGAGGGAGGGGGTTGAGCCTTTAAATGTTGTTTTCGTTTTGTAAGACTTTGAATATCTTTTTTTTATCATCCCGGCAACGTACCTTGGCATTCGAAGCGCGCACGAACGTGTCTGGCTTGTAGAGCGGAAAAGCGAAACCGATATGGCTGCCTCGAGCATATTTGACGATGGGAGATCTCGAACCAGCGAGAGGTAATTTGCACGTATGCAAATTCTTGCGAGATCTCACGAACATAAAATACGCACGGTAACGGCTGGAAGCGACGATTTGTTCTGAGGACTTGCTTTGGTCTTTATTAGTGGAAACTCTATTACAGAGGTCTGTTTTTTCTTATTATCCTTTTGAACTCTTGTTTATGTTATTGCTGTTATTGTTTTGCTTCATTGTTCCACCTATTGTTTTACTCGTTTTAATACCTGTTTCATCACGTTGAACCTCCTGATTGCTAATTTGCAGTCACGGAGGGTTCCTCCGCTTCATCATCCTCTCAACAACCCTCTCGCCACAATGCTCAAGCTACAGATAAACCAGAAAATGAAGCCCTCCCGACGCAGTCGGAAGAAACTCAAGTAACAAGCCTGATTGGCTCAAACTGGCCATCCCTTCCTTCAGAGTCAGGGAGCCCAATTCCACCAGGGCAAATGACGAAGCCAGAAAATCCGTCACCATCACCGTGGAAAATACAGCAAAAGAACCCAGAAGAGTACGAGAAGGACCAGGTAGGCAAATATGCCGAATACTTCAAAGGCAATGAGATTTTGCCCATCCCGGAACTCCTGCATAAACTAGAACCCAGAATTGTCTCTCTGGTGGTGACGGATTTAAAATCAAGGCGGCTCGTAGGGATAAAGAAGGAAGGGTTTGAGGATCTGTTACGAAAAGCCGGCGTCCTATGCCAATACTTCTGCAGAAGGAGTTTTGCGACATGGGACGTCCTGCTCCCTTCCAGCGACCAAGCTGCCAAGGTTGCCTCGAGCAATATTATAACAAAGTTCTTCCGACTGCAGCCGGAATACCTAAACACCCGTAGGGATTCGGGTCACCATCTGTAACGTCCCGGCATTCATAACAGGAGAAGTTTTGGCCGCCTTCCTCAGCACGCATGGACGCGTAGAGGAGATCAACCTGCTTAGGTCAACAGCCGGGACGGCCTACGGGGACTACGTGTCCCGGATGTGCCTAACTCGGGAGGGCTTTCAAGCAATTCCCGAAACCATCGTCAGCAGAGGGAGGCAGATGATGGTGATTGTGGAAGGCAGACGCCCGCGCTATTGGAGCTGCAAGTAGTTGGGACACATATCCAACTTCTGCCCCCCAAAAGATCCACCAAAAGCTCCAGCTGCTGCAGCTGCCACAGTCGCCACAGAAACTGCAGCAACAACAGCTTCCATAACCACCATCAGCGAGACCAGGAGTGAAAAAGAATCGGGCCAGGCCCAGCCTAAGACAGTGGAGGAGTGGACAGAAGTCACTCGAAAAAAAAAAGAAATCTCCCCAAAAAGCTGAGGGTAAGTCCGCAACTGCCTCTCCTCCAAAAGCAACGACACCAGCCTCTACAAAAGCAACGACACCAATCTCTACAAAAGCAACGACACCAGCAGCAACATACATACCAAAGTCCGTGACAGCACCTATCCCTGCACACATCACTGACAACCCTCCAGCGTCCAAGACTAGAAAGAAATCTAAAACCAAACCAGCTCCCACCACACCAGTTCCCACCACTCAAGAAGCAGAAGAAACTCCCATGGAGACAACTATGAATCTGAAGAGGAGAAGGAGTAGCGGAGAGGGAGCAGCCAAGAAAGTGTGTTCAGGGCCACCCTGCCCTGAGGATCCCCTGGAAGGCCCCTCTAATGCCTTCTCTCCAAAACCTCTTCCCCAACAAGCTGCGCCGCATTTACCATTTCCACATCCTCTGTTATCACTTCCTCCACCTATTCTTCCCCTACCACCTCCTCCTCCACCACCACTTGCGCCACCACCTCCCCTCAACACTGCACTCCACAACATGCTCCCCCGGAGCAAAAATGCTCTCAACCCCCGCAAGTTCTACAACCCTCGCAATCCCCACAACCTCCTGAACTGTTATATCCCCAGCCACCAAAGACTCGCCCCCACCAAGTATCAGATATAGCAAGATCACAGTCCCACGAGAGACTCTCCCCAAAAAGTCTTTTGAGGACATACTCTCTCCCTTTGCTAAGTCCACCATCCTCTCCGGAACTGTTTCCAGTGGCAACTCCCGCAGAAAAAGAATCAAAACCAGTGCCAACAGACTCTACACCAAAGAGATCCCGGCGGCAAGCCAAAGTAGCCAACAAGGACCTAACTGATGAACAGTGCAGGAAGGCAGTGGCTCTGTGTACTGTCGGGCTGGAATCCGTGACGGATTACCAGCTCCGAAAGACACTGAAGCCACTGCTGGACTGCGAAAGAATTGACGGAAAAAGAGTTTGCAACCCAACCAACTTTAGGGGTGCAGCCATGGTGACCACTTTTGTCCGGTCGGCTGGCGACCGTACCAGGGGCGTCTGAAAGTTCCTGAATATGGTCTGTCAGACCGACTTGGGCATAAAGTTGGCGGAGTTGGAGCACTCCTCCCTTAAGAAATGTTTACCTTTTTGTTCCGGGAGGGTCCCTATTTTGGTTCACCCCTCCTTTTATAGGTCCCTAAAAATGCGGTTCCCTTTGGATGTCGGAGGAATCACCAGGGATGACCGAGTTACAACTGAGCTCGGCACCGGCTCCTTGCGTCAGGCCGTCGGCATCCTCACCCCGAAGGATTTCCGGCCCATAGTCGACAGTGAGTAAGGTAAGTGTGATTGATGGCTCTAAACCTTGCCACTTTTAATGTGAGGGGACTGAGGGATTCAAGCAAGTGTACGCGCTTGCTTGGTGAACTCAAGACCCTCGGTATAGATTGCTGCAGTGCAAGAGACCCACTTCACTTGCGGCGCCGACTGTCGGGTGCAGGAAAGCTACGTTAACGTTTTCTCAGCATACGGCAGCCGCGCCAGCGCTGGGGTCTCCTTGCTAGTTCGACGCAGCCTTGATGTTGATGTTGACGTTGTTTTTGCAGGTGACAGGGGCCGACTGGTTGTGGCCGATGTTGCCGTGAAAAGTTTCAAGTTCCGTCTGGTTGCAGATTATGCGCCCAATATCGCTGCGGAGAGGATTTCCTTTTTTCGTCGGTTGGCGCCGTTCCTGGACGATACGAAGCGGCTAGTCTTAATGGGTGATTGGAATGCGATCCTTGATCCCAAAATAGATAAGGTCGGGCGGGGAACTAGTAGATTGGGAAGGTGTGAAAGCAGCCTTGCCGGCCTCATGACTCGTCATGACCTGGTCGACAGGTTTCGTCTGGATCATTCAGGACGGGAGATGTGGACGTGGCTAGATAGCTCGCCCTCTGCCAAAGTAGGTTCCTACTTGGACAGAGTGTTAATTAGACGAGCTGACATTGATTTCGTTAGTTGTCCCACGTTCCACCTGATAGCGTGGACTTACCATAAACTTGTTAGGGTCAGTCTACGGTTAGCTAATAGGCCTAGTCTAGCCGGCTACTGGAAGTTCAATACCTCCTTACTGGAGATACGGGACTTCCGGGACCGGCTGGAATCCCTAATCAAGCGGGCCTTAGTGGGGGCGGTTACCGGGAATAGGTGGTGGGGAACTCTTAAACATAGGATTAGAGATATCGCCACCAAGTACGGTTAACAGCTCAATTTAGATAGGACCAAGAAGGCGAAATCTATAGATGATAGACTTTCCCGGGCGGTGGTTGGGGGAGGACTCCCTAACCGTAGAGCTAGCTAAGGGGGACCTTGAGCGTGAGAGTAGCGAGCGCTACAATGGATGCGTAGTTAGATCTAGGCTAAAGAGAGTTCTCAACGAAGCTGTGAAAACGAACGCGACTGCGCGTGAAGAAGAAGTGCGAAGGTTGCCAGATCGGTATATCGATTCTGTCAAGACCCCGGATGGGCGACTGATGCCTTTCGGGCGCACTTTCGGGATCGCTTTGCCCGCTGCACTGATCTCCCTCTCCGGGAGTTTCGTAGCTATCTCGCCGACTTCCCCCGCCTTGGGGTGGCTGAAGCGGCTAGCTGCGAAGGTGTGGTTATTGAATGCGAAGTCCGTGACGCGTTGAAGCAGGTCGGCCTCAACAAGTCGCCGGGACTAGATGGTTTGCCCTACGAAGTGTACTTGAGGATGTTGCACATGTTTATACCTATTCTGACGGATATGTTCAACCATTGGTTCGCCCAGGGAGCCATCCCTGGTAGCGTTACCAAGGGCGTGATCACATTGCTGAAGAAAGGTGGCAGGCATGTTTGGGAAGGTTTAGATGATTACAGGCCCATAACTCTGCTTAACACAGAGTTAAAGATTTTGGCCCGAGTCTTAGCGAATCGTTTACAGCTTGTCATCAGCGATCTGATCAGTCCCGAGCAGACTTTTGCTGTGAAGGGAAGATCGATCCAGGACAACCTGCACTTGATTCGCGAGGTCCTAGAGGGGATAGAAGACGGCACCGAGGCCGCGCTGATCAGTTTGGATCAGTCCAAGGCCTTCGATAGGGTTGACCACCGGTTTTTGACGACTGTTTTGGAGACTGCCGGATTCAAACCGGAGTTCCGCAGATGGATTAGCATGATATACTACAACCCTCAGGCAGTGGTGCTGGTGAACGGAAGGCGTTCGAGGGTGATCGCGATCGAGCTTTGGGTCCGGCAGGGCTGCCCCCTGCCTCGTCTTCTTTATGTCCTCGCTTTGGAGCCCCTGCTCCGTAGGCTTAGGGATGAGGGGACGAATCTGGCCCTGCGCGGTATCCCTTCTGCTGGCCCTCTTACGGCAAGGGTTTCCGCGTTCGCTGATGAGATCACAGTATTTGTATCCCGCCGCCTGGATGTGAAGAAGGCGGTTAGCGAGTACGAGCGGATGCAGGAGCCAAGGTCAATTTTGACAAAAGCGAAGGTTTGCGGCTCGGTGCTTGGAGGGGTAGCGATACCCTTCCAGGGCCCTTCCGCTGGAGTGACGGACCCGTCCGCATCCTCGGGGTGTGGTTCGGGCCCGACCTCCAACTGGAGCGAAATTGGTCGGAAGTACAAGCTAAGGTGAATGCTCAGGTGGGAATCTGGCTTTCAAGGAGGTTGTCCTTAAAGGGCAGGGCAGAGGCGTGCGCCGTGTACGTCTTTCAACTAGGTTCCTTACCGTCGGCTGGCACTTCAATGATCCCTCTCCAGATTGCTCTGGAGAGGTGCAAGGCCGATGGTCCACAGGCAGGTCTGTATCCAGACGTAACGGGGGTCTAGGTATGGCTGATCTGGAGAGCCACTGGCTTGCTGAAAGACTTGCGTACTTGGGCCGATCATTGACGGGGGATGCAGTGTGGAGACTAAAGGCGAGTCGGACTTTTCCTCGCCTTAAGTCAGACCAAAAGGCTGAAGGTCGATGTAGGTCTTTGGGCGAAGCACTGTTTGTCTGCGAGTGCCGAACGGCCCTTCGTAACCTTCTTGGGTTCAGTGACCTTTCACGGCCTCGGAAAGAACTGTATCGGGAGCTAGTGGTTGGTTCCACTTCTGATCCTCTTAGCGAGCGGCGCGGCTGGACGGCGGAGGAGATCCGCTCTCACTGGAATTGGGCGCCAGGATCGAGCTTCTTGAACAACTTCGAGTTCTCGTTCACCTGGTGACTTGTTCGGAATGCGTTACCCCTTGCCTGCTTGAACTACAGGGCGGGCCTGGCAGATATGCCTGATTGCGCTCGCTGCGGCAGTGGATTAGAAGAAACGGCTGAGCACGCCTTCTACTACTGCGAACGAGTTCGCCCGTTTTGGGATCACGTCGGCGAGTGGACGGCTCGCATCGAACCCAAACAGCTCGTGCTGCTCGACGTTGGTTACGTCGTTGACAACGTTCTTCCTCCGTTTCAGGGTGGTGTTTCTCGCGATCCTGGCTGTAGCTAGAATGGTGATTTGGACGACGCGAAACAAGGGATTGTATGACGATGCAAACTTTTCTCATTGTGATCTGGTTTTGTATTTTAGGCATCAGCTTAGGGTCAAAATCAGATGCGATAGAAAATGCTTGGACTGCATGACATTCAGCAAAAGGTGGGTGAATGCAGCGAGCCTGGTCGTGAGAAAGGGGGCAACGTTGGAGTCATCCTTCCCTCCTCTGCCGGCCCATGGCGTCTACGGTACGGGTCCTTCGGGACCCCATCCCGGGTAAGTAGGAATTTTCTCCCTTGAAACCTAGTTAGCAGTATGTTGTGAGACATTGTCCTCGTCATCTAGTCGTTAGTTTTCAAGATCTTCCTCATCCTCATTATTTTTCTAACTCAAACCCGTATCCCAGTCCGCTTTTGTTGAAGATCTTGAAAATTCATGTGTATAAAAAATCATATTATCTGCTTGTATCAACCCATACCGCGCCCACCCCCTTTTCTTTTATCCCTGTAGATTAGGATCCCAGTCCAACGTAGGGTAGGTCCGGCTTGTTTCCGGTTCTTTCGCCCCGGAAAACAGTCGGCCGCCAATTTTATAGACGGGGGGATGGGAGGGCAACCAAACGGGGAATTTTTCCTTGTTTTTCGCTTGTATATATTTCGAGTTTTTTCTCCCATTCCCATCATATTCATTGTAAATAAATCATATTGTAAAATAAAAATCATACATCACTTTCGGGTTTTAAGTAGGGCTTCTTCATAGAGCAAATGTGGTATTTTGGTGGTTGCAGCGCATATGACTATGGATGAATGGTTATATATTGTACTGCTGAATGGGTCGGCGAATGTGGCTTGCTAGGTTCCCTTAGAGCATACAGAATAGCATGACCGCTTCTTTCCCATCCCCCAAAAACCTCAAGGCCTTGTGCCTACCATTTTTATACTAAATGGAAATAAAGATTTGAGTTAAGGAAGGAAGGCGAGAACCGGAAAGAGAGAGAGAAAGACGGAAGGAACAGCGAAGGAGAAAGAGGAAGAGAGCGCTCGAATCAATACGCCCTGAAACTGACTTGCGAAATCCATCGCAGCCTACCGACACACAGAATTGGGATTCAGTCATTGTCTCTAGTGTGAGGTGTACATTGAAGAGACGGGAGTTTGCGAAAGGAAATCCAAGAATCAATTTCCCGTTGTCATTTACGTCCGCTCTTGACAACAAGCTATTTCGGCAATTCTGGCCTTCGACCCAAAATTGATTTCCCTCTTTGACGGGACCGATGCCGGGCAATCGGTGGTTGAATGGGTGGAGAAGGCAGAGTTGGTATGCTGGTTGAGCGGGGTAAAAAATACCGAGTGCGTGGTGCCAATGCACCTCTCGGGGGGCGCATACGCAGTGTATCAGCAGCTGAGTGAGGAAAAGAGGGTTGACTTTGCTTGTATAAAAGACGTTCTTTACACAGCATTTGCCCTCAGTCCTGTGACGGCTTATAAGGAGTTTGCTGCGCGCCGTTTGCGTCCGGAAGAAACGGTGGACGTTTTCTTGGCGGAGCTACGCAAGCTCGCGACTCAGTTCGGAGGTATGACGGAGCGAGGTCTGGTCTGCGCATTTATTGCTGGGTTGCCGGAGCATGCGGAGAATCTTCTTCAGGCCACTACCCGAGTAGACGACTTGCCGAGATCTGAAATATTGGCCCGTGACCGAGCAATATTGAAGGACAGTCTCACAGGCACAGAATCGGCAGCTGCAGCAGCTCAACTACCGGGATGCAGGAGAAGGGGGCCACAGCTTTAAGGAGATGCTATGTGTATCAAGAACCTAACCACATGGCTCGAGATTGTCCTAGGCGGCGCGGAAGTCCCAGGTCCCCAAAGACTCTCATTTATTATCGGTGCAAATGACAGGGCCACGTTGCACGAAATTGTCCGGGAAACGAGCGAGGGGACGAGTCTTCAGCGCAAGTCTCTCCCCCAGACCTCATATGAATGGCGCTCTGCCTGCAGTCAGTGTGCAGATTGACGGGGTAAGACGTACTGCCCTGGTGGATACAGGCTGTACGCAAACCCTAGTACGCAAACCATGCTGTCCCCTTGCTGGTTGTAGGAGGGAACTCGTCAATGTGTTGTGGAGAGAGCGTGGTCCAAATTAGCATCGGGAATGGATCTTCAGTCGCCGTACGAGCTCTGGTTGTAGATGAGGATCTGTTTGGATATGAACTGCTACTCGGGCTGAATGCGATCAGACAACTTGGGGGAATGACTATGTCTGACACCGGTGAAGTGAAATTTCCTCAGCGTGAAAGACTGATGTGTGCTGTCATTACCCTCGACGAGCCTGACTTTCACGCTGAATTCGACGAGGCCAAGCGTGTATGGACCGCATCTTGGAAATGGTCCGGTGACCAGCCACCTGTGTCTTTGAAAAACAGGCTTTCAGAATACCCTGCCTCTAAGCGACGCCAAGGTGAATATGAGCGTGAGTTGCAGGCTTGGATTCAGAACGGTTGGCTGATTCCGTACCCGGAGAGCGAACTTGGCCCTCCTAAAGGCCTGATACCATTAATGGCCATATTACAGGAAAGTAAGCAGAAGGTCCGGCCAGTTATGGACTATCGCGAGTTGAATGAGCACGTGAATGCTTATACGGCGAATGCGAACGTATGTGCTCAAACCATGCGGGAATGGCGACAGCAGGGGCCAAAAGCCGCCATAGTGGACCTGCGCCGGGCACATCTGTAGATCCACGTTGACAAGTCACTGTGCCCGTTCCAAACGGTGAAAATTAAAGGGCAGAGGTACTGCCTCACCCGCTTGGGGTTCGGGATCCATGTAGCTCCACAGATTATGCGGTCCATCGTAAAAGCTGTGATCGAGCAAGATGAAACCGTCAGTCGCGCTACTACTTCGTATGTCGATGACATATTTGTTAACGAAAGTGTGTGTTCGGCAGCCCAAATGGAGACGCACCTTGAATGGCTTGGGCTGACTTGTAAGAATCCAGAACAACTTAGTAGTGGCGCTCGAGTGTTGGGCGTATACGTCTGGGAGGAGCGCGGCAAGCTTAGATGGCGACGCGACGGCGAGCGTCCGAAGGTTCCCAACGTACTTACGCGTCGTGCCGTCTTTTCTGTGTGTGGGCGGCTGACCGGGCATTTTCCAGTGTGCGGCTGGCTCTGTGTTGCAGCTGCGTTTGTGAAACGGAGAGCTAACGCTGTGACAACCGGATGGGACGACGAAACACAAGACCCCATGTTGCGTTGGATGCTTGACGAAATTGAGATGAGATCGTCACAGACTAATCCAGCACGTGGTGACTGGTGCGCGAATGGTCAGGAAGTTACTGTGTGGGTGGATGCCAGCTCCCTGGCCACCGGGGTGGCTATTGAATATGACGGAGCAATAATTGAAGACGCAAGTTGGCTACGACCGGTGCACGCAGATAAGCACATCAACCTGGCAGAGCTTGACGCAGTGTTGAGGGGCATTAATCTGGCGCTGCACTGGAAGGCGAGTGTGATTCACCTGCGGACGGACTCGGCCTGCGTGCACCGGTGGATTTCTGACACCCTGTCCGGGAAAGCAAGGGTGCGGACTAAGGCTGCGTCGGAGATGTTAATAAGACGGCGACTGAGTACGCTCCAAGAATTAGCGGCGGAGTATAAACTGACAATTGACGTGGCACTCGTTAAATCCCTGGTGAACCGAGCAGATCCACTCACTAGAGTGCCCCAGCGATGGCTGGATGCACTTCGGAAAGAAGCGGAACCCATTGAGCCAGTATGCGCCGCATCTATGGGCGAGCTGGATCCCGCTCGCATTCGGACCATTCACCGATTTTATGGGCACCCTGGCGTAAAGCGCACACTCTACTTCGTGAAACTGGTGAGTCCTGAGGTCTCTAAGGCAGCTGTTCGGGAGGTAGTTAGAGAATGCGAAGAGTGTCAGTCCATAGATCCCACCCCGGTGAGTTGGAAGGCAGGCAGACTGGACGTATGCGAGAACTAGAGGAGGGTTGGAATGGACGTGACTCACCTTAGAGGTCGTCATTACCTAACCTTAATCGACTGCGGTCCCAGTCGGTTTGTTATTTGGAGGCCGTTATCATGCCAAGATGCTGCTAGCATTGTTCGACATTTGGAGACCGTATTTTGCAGGGGGGGGGGCACCTGTTGAGCTACTCACAGATAACGCCACGACCTTTAGCAGAGAGACGTTCTCTAAATTCGCCGAGCGCTGGGGCGTTCGGATGAGATTCCGATGCGCATACGCACCGGCTGGCAACGGGATTATGGAGAGATCTCACCGCACAATAAAACGCATTGCCACAAGAACACGGTGCTCGGTGATGGAGGCTGTATACTGGTACAATGTGACTCCCAAAGACGATGCGTCGGCGTCAACTGCACCAGCAAACATAATATACTCGTATACAGCCCGTATAAAAGGTGTTGATGTCATGTTACCACCGGAGGATGCCGGACCCAGTAGTTACAAGGTAGGGGATAGTGTTTGGGTGAAGATCCCTCGCAGCCTACCGACACACAGAATTGGGATTCGGTCATTGTCTCTAGTGTGAGGTGTACATTGAAGAGACGGGAGTTTGCGAAAAGAAATCCAAGAATCAATTACACGTTGTCATTTACGTCCGCTCTTGACAACACCACCATGTAACATATTGTTGATGTGGGTGTTAGTATTCATTATTAGGCTTTATAGGTTTAAAAGACAACATAAGATATGCGTTATAAGACATGCGTTAAGGCATATTTATTCTAAATCAGCAGAGAGTGTGTATGTATTCCTACGCCAAGGGGTTGTAATCTTGCGCGTAGAGAAATAGTCTGTATTATTACTACATCATCCATGGAACGTTTTTCCCCAGTTGTTTTTAATTGATTCAATCCTTGTGCTTTTGCTTCTTTCATTATGCCTTTTACTGCCTCTATTATTTTCCACCTTCAAGAATAACGTTTTATTTGGGTCACTTTCTCTACCAACGAGGAAAACGTCCTCGCTAGGTCACCTTCTCCACAAATCACGAATAACGTCCTCAGTCGTCTGAGTTCTCCACTAACAAGAATAACGTCTTGCCTCGGTGCCTTTCTCCTCCTAAGGAGAATGTCCTCCCCAACAAGGATAATGTCTTCTTCGAACAGATTCTCAACCTAAAAAACAACCGGGTTCACTTGATTGCGTTTTCCACCAACAAGAATAACGTCCTTACTCGGTTGAGTTCCTCACCAATAAGAATAAACGTTCTCACTCGTTTTTTTTGTTCTCCGCCAATGAGAATAACGTCTTGATAAAGTCTTGTTCTCCATCAATAAGAACAACGTCTTCACTCGTTTGCATTCTTCACTAACATGATCTACGTCTTCACTCGTTTGCGTTCTCAACCAAAAAGAATAACGTCTTCCCTCCGTCGTGTTCACCATTTAACAAGAATAACATCTTAAATCAATCACGTTCTCCACCGACAAGAAAAACGTTGTCTTCTCCATCTAACGAGAATAACATTTTGAATCGGCCAAGTTCTGCACCAGTAAGAATAACGTCTTCACTGGTTCCGTTCCCCACCTAACAAGTATATCATCCTCAGAAGGTCTCGTCTCCACCAACAAGGACAATGTTCTCACTCGTTTGTGAGACCAGAAAGAATAATGTCTTCACTCTTACGCGTTCTCCACCAACAAGAATAACATCTTCACTTTTACGGGTTTTCCCCAACAGGAATAACGTTCACATTGTCCTCTAACAAGAATAACGTCTTCACTCAGTCGCATTCAACACTAATATGAATAACGTCGTCACTCGTTTGCATTCTCCACTAAAATGAATAACGTCTTCATTCATTTGCGTTCTTCACTAAAAGGAATAACGTCTTCGCTAGTTTGTATTCTCCACTAACATGGATAACGTCTTCCCTCGGTTGCGTTCTCCAACAACAAGAATAACGTTTTCACTCGTTTGTGTTCTCCACTAACGTGGATAACGTCTTCACTCGTTTGTGTTCTCTAACAACAAGAATAACGTCTATGGGGTCCCAGGGCAAGCTGTGTTGCCGTTTGCTATCTGACTCCATTCCGGGTTATTCTATTCTTACCCAACTTTTTGTTTTGTTGGTTTTTCTTGGATAAGAAGACCGTAAAAGAATTATATGAAAGAAGATAGTAACAGATATGAGACGAAGACATTTTGAATATTTTTCCTTTATTCCTCGGTTCAACAACCATTTAGTGGGTGAGGAAATTCTACCTGAATACAATTGAAATGGTTGAATCCCCCAGTCATGGTGTTAAAAATGCGTTAGTCATTTCTTGAGTATATATGTGTCTTTATTCGGTATTTAAAGCTTTAACAACGTGTTCAGTATATAAAGCTTTTGCGGTGTGTTAGTCACTTTTGGGAGTTCGTCTAAATCCGGTGTTTTAGTCATGGGTTGGTAGTGAAAGAGACGACTACTACCAGTGGAAAGGGTTAGCGAATGCGTCGTTGAAAGACGAACGCATGGCGTCCTCCACTAGTTAACAAGGTGTTGTCACTCCGTTGGTTGCCTCCGAAAGAGCGAGAGATTTCACATTTTGTCGGAACGGACCCTTTTCTTTGCGCATGCGTCGTCCCTATTCCTGTCAGAGGCATCTGGAAGTTTCTGCATATTTTAATAATCATTTTAATTCAATTTAATTTTTTTTTGATTTATTTATTCCCTACACGTCTTCCCTCGTTTGCGTTCTCCGCTAATACGAATAACGTCTTCACTTGTTTGTGTTCTCCACTAGAGTGAATATGCCACGACCTGCCTACAAACATAAACAGATCGCCCAAGAAAAATTACATCTGCGTACGACCAGAAATGACGAAGCCCTTTTCGACCCTAACTTACCGTCACAGCTAAAAAGGGGATAAAATAACATTGAACAACATTTACAAAACACTTCTGCCTGAAATAACTCTATAAAAATGGAATTAATTATCTTCGCTAGCCTATATCAGGCTAAAGAAGTACTTATTTTCCATGTCCATTTTTTATAGAAGAACTTTCTATTTACGTGACGCGGCAGAAGTGGTATAGCCTTTCCTTCATATGAAAAAGGCTTCGGCGGCGAAAAAATTCAGAGGTCTCGCGGACGCTCTCGGGGGCCTTGGTTCCACGAAGTCGAATCCTACAACATCATGGTTGCATTCACCTCACCACCACTTCTAGTGGTAGATTCACCCCCTTTTTTTCCATCACATTGTTATGCACTAAAGGTCCTTTTAAGGAGCATAAGAGGTCCCCTTCTGCGGGTTGGAGTATCTCTGACGGTCCTTAACGACCAGTCGAAGTAGACGGCCCGGAGGCAAACACGAAGAGGACTCACTAAGACCCGCCGATCTTAACGATAGGTCAATTCCGCTCGTCCGTTTGGTTGCGCAGCGCTAAAGGCACGAATAAGCCTTTTAGCTACCGTTTCGCTATCTGCGTAGCGCTAAGATAACGCCAATCTTAGCCGCGGTCTCCTGGCCTGTTCGCTCGACTGTGCAGAGCTTTGGCACCGCAAAGCCTTAGCTATCATCTCGTTACGTTTGCACAGCTTTGGCGCGTAAAGCCTTAGCTACCGTCCGATACGTCCACACAGCTTTGGTGCGACACAGCCTTAGCTATCGTCCAATACGTCCGTACGGCTTTGACACGGCAAAGCCTTAGCTACCGTCCGGTACGTCCGTACAGCTTTGGCGCGACATAGTCATAGCTATCGTCCGATACGTCCGTACAGCTTTGGCGCAACACAGCCATAGCTATCGTCCGACACGTCCGCATGGCTTTGACACGGCAAAGCCTTAGCTACCGTCCGATATGTTCGCACGGCTTTGACACGGCAAGGCCTCAGCCATCGTTCTCGATACGTTCGCACAGCTAAGGGCACGACAAAGCCCTAACTTCACCGATCCGCTCGCTCGACTTCGTATGCGCTAAAGCCTGGCAAACCTTAGCCACGGTTTCCACGTCCGTTCACTTGGTCCGTAGTACTAAGACACGGCTCAGTCTTAGTCACTAACTCGCTCGACTCTACACGACCAAGCTGCCAACACCAACTTCGATCTCGACGCTCCCGCAATGTAGCATGCAGTCCACGTAACGACTCGCTGTTACGGACTGCCCCAGCATTGCAACATCTGGCTCACGTATGACTTGCAGTACGGGCTAGCAACCAGATCGACCCCCCTGGTTAACCAAACGTACTGTCAAAACCGGGATATCGATCTACCAGCCATGATGCTCCAGCAATGCAGCATCCAGTCCACGTACGACTCGCTGTTACGGACTGCCCTAGCATTGCAACATCTGGCCCACGTACGATTTGCTGTACGGGCTAGCAACCAGATCGACACACTCCCGGTTAACCTAACATACTGTCAAAACCGGGACATCGATTTACCAAACACGACCGACCTCAGCTTCCCGCAACGATCGCCCAGCTGCATTCAATGACTCGACCGACCTCAACTTCCCGCAGCGATCGTCCAGCTGCATCATACGACTCTACCAACCTCAGCTACCCGCAACGATCGTCCAGCTGCATTCAACGACCCGACCGACCTCAGCTTACCGCAACGATCGTCCAGCTGCATTCAACGACTCGACCGACCTCAGCTTACCGCAACGATCGTCCAGCTGCATTCAACGACGCGACCGACTTCAGTTTCCCGCAACGATCGTCCAGCTGCATTCAACGGCTCGACCGACCTCAGCTTACCCGCATCAAACATCTAGCTATATCTCCATGACTCGCCCTACGCCAGCTACCCTCATCGAACATCCAGCTTCACACAACAACGACTCGACCATAACAACTATCGACATCACCCATCTAGCTGAAGACCACATAGAACCGCCATGTACTTTACACACACGTTTGTAATTCCGACAATAAATCGTCACTTTTGTTGTATTTGTTACTTCACTTTTGTTCCCTTCATTGTCTTTGGCTGTCATTACTCGCACGCATTAAACTTAAAACATTTGCGGGGTCGACATGCTTATCAGCTCCGCAACAAATAAAGTCTTCACTCGTTTGCGTACTCCACCAACAAGAATAACGTCTTCAATCGTTTGCGTTCTCGGCTAACATGAATAAAGTCTTCAGCTGTTTGCGTTCTTCACTAATATAAATAACGTCTTCATTCGTTTGCGTTCTCCAACAACAAAAATAACGTCTTCATTCGTTTACGTTCTCCAACAACAAGAATAACGTCTTCACTCGTTTGCGTTCTCCACTGTGACGGCAAAATTATTAAAATCCCAAAACGGGAATTTATTTTTCGCACGTGTGAAGACGGGGCGGTCTGGCACTTGATCCCTCGTAGAATAAGTCCTTGTTCAGAGTCCTTTCTCGGGTATATAGGAACTTGCATATTATGTGGGTGTTAATTTGGGGCTAGACTGACCGCCGCTGGCAAGGGGTTTCCAAATTTCACATTACACTCACACCCACCAGGCCACTAGCTCTTTTTACCCCAAGGATAAAGGTTTTGATATAATAATATTAACTATAGTAGTCGACAACTTCGATTTCCCGTATAATGTTTTTTAAAGGAAAGAATAGGACAATTTAGGCGAGAATAACATAAGGCGAAAGAAGCTGAAAACAAACATGAATTAAACAACTTACAGCAGACGACCCAATGAACAAACTTCAACACGTGGGGACATTAAAATATAACAATCTTTTTAATATACACGCGGACACACATATTCAACGTGTCGGCTATATCATCAGCAGATAATACATAACTATAAATGTCTTTCTTCCTTTTTTTTTTTCTTTTCTTTCGTCCTTCTTTAAATTGAGAGAGAGAGAGAGAGAATAATTGCAATGCTTAAGAAGGGTGTAGGGAGAAACAGTCTTAATGTTTACTTATCTTTTGACGGGTTCCTTCGGAGGGTATTTTCTCTTTTACGGGCTGAAGGCATAGGTCCCTCTTGTCCAAGATTCTTTCCGCTTTCTTCACCCGGAGTCTTGGCATGAGACTCGCCCCATCTGTTCACGGCGATATCTATCTACAAAATTGATTTTCTTATTCCCTATTTCGGCTGACGAAAAAGGGGGCTATTTCAGTTTTAGGATTCTAGCCAATCATTTAGCTTTTTTCTTCCTTTCCCTGGTCACAGAATGCAAACATCTGTTGGCTTTCATTCTGTAGGCGATCCGTTCGGACTACAATCTCTTTCACCTGAGTGAGGTTACGGGGTACAGATAGCTTGAACCATATTTTTTTCTTCCTTCAACGGCCGGCCGAAGTTGACCT
The DNA here is from genome assembly GCA_963585895.1 of Sepioteuthis lessoniana. Lineage (NCBI taxonomy): Eukaryota > Metazoa > Mollusca > Cephalopoda > Myopsida > Loliginidae > Sepioteuthis > Sepioteuthis lessoniana. Next base: position 84,263,341 of record OY757904.1, on the reverse strand, counting down.
ACATTCTTTATTTCTCTTTTAACGGTCAATCTTTGGCGGCCTGCTAATTCAAATACGGAGGGTAGTAGAAAATCCTTATTTCTCTTCTCTCAGTAGTAGACCACGTGACACCACCAACAAAAATAATCTCTTCACACGTTTGCGTTCTCGACTAACTGGAATTTTCTTCACTCGTTTGTTTTAATAACATTTTTGATAACATTTTCTCTCGTTTGCATTCTCCACTAGCATGACTAACGTCTTCACTCATGTGCGTCTTTCACTAACGTGAATAACGTCTTCACTAGTTTGCATTCCCCACTAACAAAAATAATGTCTCCTTTCGTGTTCTCCATCAAAACAATGACGTCTTCACTTGGTCACTTTTTCCACGAAAAATAATAGCATCATAACTCAGTCACGTTCTCTATCAAGAAAAATAACGTCCTCACTTGTTTGCGTTCACCACCTGAAAAGAATAACGTTCTCACTCATTTGCATCCTCCTCCAACCATAATAATGTCGTCATTCGTTCTCTTTCTCCAAACAGAAGAACGTATTGACTCTTTTGTTTTCTCCGCCAATAAGGATAACATCTTTATCTGTTCATGTTTTCATCAACAAATATAACGTCTTTACTTGTTTGCGTTCTCTGCCAACAAAAATAACGTCTTCACTCATTTCCAATTATGTTCTCCACCCACAAGAATAACGTCCTCACTCGTTTGTGTTCTAAATCAACAAGAATAACGTCTTCAATCGTTTGCGTTCTCCACTAGCAGGAATAATGTTTTCACTCGTTTGCGTTCTTCACCAACAAGAATAACGTGTTCATTCGTTTGCGATCTCCACCAACACGAATAACGTTTTCACTCTTTTGCGATCTCCACTAACATGAACAACAAGAATAATGTCTTCTTTATTTCGCGTTTTCCATCACCAACAATAACGCCTTCACTCGTTGACGTTCTCCATCAAAAAGAATAACGTCCGCACTTATTTGCATTCAACACCTGAAAAGAATAATGTTCTCATTCATTTGTATGCTCCACCAACTAGAATAACGTCGTCATTCGTTCGCTTTTTCCACAACGTATTGAGTCTTTTGCGTTATCCGCAAATAAGAATAACATCTTCATTTGTTCATGTTTTCCACTGACAAGAACGTTTTCACTCAGTGCTGTTTATCATTTAACAAAAATAATGTTTAGAATCGGTCACGTTTTCCACCAACAAGAATGACGTCTTCACACGATGGTGTTCTCCATCTAACAAGAATAACGTTGTAGAGAAAGGAAAAATTTCGTATTTTGGTTTGGCGCGCAATTTAATTTGACACTTACCCAATCAGGAGGACTTATCCTATTCAGTCCGGAGCTTCATTTCCGGCCAACAGAATTGGGTAAGCTGCCAAACACACTCTCTTTGGCTGTAGAACGCCGTCCAGTGCAGACGTCTCACTGCGGCTCTAGAATAGCAGCAGCAGCAACATGGACACGCGAGGGAACCCATCTAATTTATTGATTCCTTACAAGGAATTCCAGTTGAATATAAATTAGATACATTCAACATGCCTCGCACAGGCACAACTTTATGTCACCCCAAAATTGGCTATGTCGATCCGACACGTAATCCCGCTCTCGACACGCTTAGCTCTCAATTTACCTCTGGGCCACCTTAATGGAGATAGCGCAAACTCTCCGCACCAAATACCAGACACGAAACTACACGGTGACTCTAAAGCACAATCCCTCACACGTCCGATGACACACGCTGCCATCTCAACCTTCCCAACATCTCATAACTCAATTTCGTCTAAATACTCACAACCTTTCACGAGTCTTGCAGCACCAAAAGCAAACCCAATATTCCATGCCGCAAATAAAAAAACTCTTTTCTAAAAAACACCTTTCGACTCTCGCCATCTTACTTCTTCATCATTCTACCTTTATTTACCCTTAAACTTAGCGAGGGGACTAACAACACTAAGCGAGGAAACAACACAACGTAAACACACATACGTTACAACCATCTTCCTCGCTAAACACAAACTTCCCTCTCTCTAACAAACAACAAAACCTCTCGTTAAAATAACTTCACCACGCCAAAACCTAAGTCCAAAAATCATTCGCTAAAACGTCTTGAATCCATAACGTTCTCCAACAACAAGAATAACGTCTTCACTCGTTCGCGTTCTCAACCAACGAGAATAGTGTCATTTCTCGGCCTTTTTCTCCAACAAAAAGTATAACGTCTTCTTTCAGTTGGGTTCTCGACCAACGAGAATAATGAGTCCTCTCTTTTGCGTTCTCTATCTAAAGAGAATAACGTGTTCATTTAGTCGCGTTTTCCTTGAAAAAAAGATAGCATCACCAACGTTCTCCACGAACAAAAGCAATAGCGTTCTCCACCAACAAGATAACATTCTCACTTGGTCACGTTTTCCATCAACAAGGATAACGTCTTCACTTGTTTGCGTTCACCTCCAGAAAATAATAATGTTTCACTTATTTGCATTCTCCACCAACAAAAATAACGTCATTATTCGTTCGCTTTCTCCACAAACCAAAATGTATTTACTCGTTTGCGTTCTCTGCTATTAAGAATAACGTCTTCATTTGTTCGTGTCTTCCCTTGGGTGAAGACACCACGAACAAGAATAACGTCTTTACTCTGTGCCGCTATCCATCTAACAATAACGGGTTCATTCGGTCACCTTCTCTACCAACAAGAATAACATCTTCACTCAGTCACGTTCTCCAACAAGAAGAATAACGTCTTTACTCGATCTCGTTCTCCACCAACAAGAATAGTGTTTTCTTTCGAACAGGTTTTCAACCTAAAAAGAAAACAGTGTTAACTCGCTCACTCGGTCACCTTCTACACCAACTAGAATAACATCTTCACTCGATCATGTTCTCCAACAAGAAGAATAATGTCTTCATTCAGTCGCATTCTCTTCTAACAAGAATAGCGTGTTCAGCTGGTGTTCAGCATCTAACAACAATAAGGTCTTGAATCGGTCACGTTCTCCACCCACAAGAATAACGTTTTGACTCGGTCGCGTTCTCTTCAAACAAGAATAATATCTTCACTCGTTTGCGTTCCCCACCTAACAAGAATATCGTCCTCACTAGGTCTCGTTCTCCAATAACAAGAATAACGTTCTCACTCATTTGCATTCTCTACCAATAAGAATAACGTCTTCATTCTTACGCGTTCTTCAACAAGAATAACGTCTTCACTTTTACGCGTTCTTCTTCAACAAGAATAACGTCTTAAATCTTATGCGTTCTTCACCAACAAGGATAGCGTCTTCCCTTTTATGCGTTCTTCCCCAACAAGAATAACGTCTTTAATCTTACGCGTTCTTCATCAACAAGAATAACGTCTTCACACTTTTGGGTTCTCCGCCAACAAGAATAATGTCTTCACTCGGTCACGTTCTGCACCAACTGTAGACTTATCCCCCTTACACAAATAACTTACTTCCTGTAAGACAATAAAGCCGGCAGCCACCATTATTAACAGCTAATATCAGTCCCCTCTCTTCATAATATTTCTTCACGCAAATACTGTTGGGAATTTGTTGACTTAAACCCTCAAAAGAAGAGACATACCTTTTTCTCTCAGGCAAGCGCAGTTAGTCATTTAGACATGAGATAACTTCCAATCAAATAACGAAGCAACACATCAGGACTGCTATCAACACACGAGGTGTTTCATTTATTTTAAAACAATAACAACTGAAAAAAAACCAAAAGTCTAAGGGCAGGTAACTCACCCCTACAAAAAATGGTTTCGGGCAGATAACCTCTGGCCCGACTGTTATAAGAGTCTGTAGGTATTAACTAGTTCTGACTAAAGTGAATTTCAACAAATACATCCTGAGCAAACAGCACATGGTGTCAGGAGTGGGGTATATAAAAAAGAAAGAAGAAGAAATTCAAATTAACCCAGTGTTGGTCGACTTATATACATAAGCGGCCCAATAATGGTAATGCCTTAAGGGGCTTTTTTACTGGGACACAATCAGAAAAAGATGGCAGCAATAAAGCACGTATGTATAGGATACACATTTCTTCTAGTCTTAAAATAAGCAATAAAAACATACTTAAGAACATTCTAGAAATTTAGGATCAAACCCGCATTAGCATTTAAATTACATTTTTATATTTTTCAACCAATCAGCTAAAAACATAGAATAGAACATTCTAGAAAATTAGGATCGGAAGTGAACTAACAGAAAATATTTAGGCTCGAAAATAAAATAGTAAAATACAAATCTGATTGGTCAATAAATGTCTACGCGCCAAGATTTTAGGACGATTCTTTGATCCACCTGTAGGATATAAATAACACAGAGTTAGGAAGCCTGACACACAAGACACAAGCTTACACTCAAATGAAGACAAGCCACTAAGCCAGTAAAGCAGTAGCCGTTACATTCCGACAAATTCCTTTCCCTCCTCAACGAAAGTTCATGAACTCTCTTCAAATGGCCGAGAATTATATTCAAAAGGAAAACCCGACAAACTTTCTTTCATCAACGCGACACGCTGTCACCACAATCATAAAACCCGCTATAAACTTAATGTAAGTAAGAACGACTTATTTACGGACTCTGATAACATAAACATACACACCTCTTTCAACAAATTTTTCCTCTTCTTCAAACTTTATTTTCCAAAAGGCCATTTACACATCATGTATTTTGTTTTTCATATTCTGTTATATGCATATTAAATTGTTTGTTGTTTAATGTTCTTTATGTTCTATTACATTTCTTTTGCGCGATTGTAAAGTTTTGCGTTGTATTTGTGGTGGGAATAATTTAGAGAGCAATCTACTAAAATAACCAAAGTACATACTCCCCCCACATATGTTATCACACATGAGTCTTGGAGTTATTTCTACTAAACATGGTGTCAGAAGGACGAACTTGACGATAATCTGAGTGAGTACGACTTTATTTAAAACATCAAAAGATGATGTCGATCAACCCACCCCAAAGTTTTGACTGGACAGTAAGAAATTTGCATAAAGCCTTTAACGAGTGGCTTGAAGAAGTGAATCTTTTTTTTTTAATTTCAGAAATTTGAAGGGGAGGGTAGAGATAGTGCCACTAAAGCTGCAAATGTTGAAAAGAAAAAAAGAAGTTTGTTTATTTACCTTTTAGGAAAAAAGGGTCAACAAATATAAAAACCCTAACAATTAAAAATGCAAAAGGAGAAACGATTGAAAATGATGACGAAAGAAAAATTGAAATGGTTATCGAAGCATTCAAGGACTACTGCAAACCTATGAAAACATTGACTGTAGACAGAGTGGAATTCCTACGGAAAGAACAAAGTAAAGATGAAAGCTTTGAGGACTATTTGTTAAATTTTAAATCGAATTCTAAAGATTGTGAATGGAATAACGTCACTGAGAACGATATGATAAAATTACAAATAATAAAAGGCATACACGATAAAAAAAACGCGCGAAATTCTCCTGAGGGAACCAGATTTAACCCTGACACAGTGTATTTACCGATGCAGAGCTGCAGAACAAAGTAAAATCCAGTCGCAAAAAATTGAAAAATACGAAAAATTAAATGTTGATGACGACATATACGAGAAAGATATCAATGCGACTGGAAGAATAAAACAATATGATTGCATTTATTGTCAGAGAAGCCATGTAAAAGGAACAAGAAACTGTCCAGCTTATGGTCAGGAATGTTTTAGATGCAAAAGAAAAAAACACTTCACCATATCAAAAATTTGCAAAGATAAATACAGCGAGCAAAAAGTTAACGAATGTTTTCACGTTGTAAGGTAGACAATTCATAAAGTTCATGCGAATTTAAAATTAAACGGGAAGCCCATTAAATTCATGATAGATTCTGGAGCAACTGTAAATGTAATTCCTGCAACATTCGTTAAGGACAACAAAATGGAGCACTTACTAAAAAAAGGTAAGAAACTTGATATTTCAGTATACGGAGGGAAAAAGGTCAGAACCGAAGGAACAATGAGGGTAGAACTTATCAACCCTGTCAACAGAAGAAAAGTGACAGCCTCAGTCATGGTTGTGAATGAGAAGGTACAACCAATTTTAAGCTGTAGTCTTTGCCAAAAGCTAAATTTAATACGGTTCAACCTAGATCAGTTTGACTCGACAGTTTCAGCTGTAGAATGCGATGACCTCAAAGAACAAGCCCTGAAAGACATCAGAAAACTAGACATTGATGATTCCATCAAAGGGATTTTACTAGAATTCCCAGACGTTTTTGAAGAGAGAGTTGGTGAATTTGAAGGCGAACTAACACTTCAAACAGAGCCAGGCACAGTTCCTATACAACAACCCATAAGAGGTGTCCCATTGGCACTGGAAAAACAATTTAAACAAGTACTAGAAAAAATCATGAGGGACAATATAATTGAGAAACTGGAAGGACCTAGCTCATGGCTCAACAGCTATGTGATTGAAAGAAAACGCAGCGGAAAACTTCAGATATGTTTAGACCCCAAACCATTAAACAAGGCACTGATCAACAACTACCACTGCCAGGTACCAAGCTTGGAATCCATCACACACAGGTTTGCAAATAAAAACGCAATAAAATTTAGTAAATTGGACGTAAGAAGTGGATACTGGCATTGCAAGTTGAACGACAAGGCAAGAGAACTGACCGCCTTCGGAACGCCTCAGGGCAATTATCGATACAAAAGATTACCCATGGGTATCACACCAGCCAGCAAGGCATTCCAAACAAAAATGATCGAACAATTCCAAGGGATAAACGGAGTTAGCATTATTCAAGATGACTGTCTGGTTGAAGGATTTGGAAACAACTCAGACCAAGCCATCAATAACCACAACCAGAACTTGCGAGCATATTTGCAGAGATGCAGAGAAATAAACATAAAAATTAACCTCGACAAATGCAAATTCCTCACAGAGGAAGTCACTTACATGGGTCATACACTGACTAACACAGGCTTGAAGCCTGATGAAGAAAAAATACGGGCAATCATAGAGTTCCCAGCACCTCGCGACTTGCATAATCTAAGACGCTTCATAGGAATGGTTAAATACCTTTCGAAATTTGATTACTCACTGACGACAAAATGTGAACCTCTAAACAGGCTAACGCGGAAGGACCAGATTTTCCAATAGGCGGAGGTACAACAAAGAGCATTCGAAGACATAAAGAAAGCTATAGCAAACACACCTATCTTGGCTTACTATGACTTAGAAAAGCCAGTCACGATACAGACTGACATGTCTGATGTAGGTGTGGGAGCTGTCCTCCTACAGAATGGAAAACCAGTATCATACGCATCAAGGGTGTGGAATGACTATGAAAAGAACTACGCACCAATTGAAAAAGAGATGAGAGCCGTTGTGTTTGGACTACACAAGTTTAGTGACTATTGTTACGGAAGACATGTAACAATAGAGTCGGACCACAAACCATTAGAAGCAATCAGCAACAAGCCTCTAAGCGAAGTACCAAAAATACTGTTAAGAATGGGGCTTTCAATACAAAAGTTTGACTTCAAAATAACATACAAAAAGGGCAGTGACATAATCATTGCTGATGCTCTTTCGCGAGCCCCAGTAGAGGATGACAATTTCCAGTTTAATTTCAGTGAAGTGAATCTATTAGAATTTCTTGCTGTAAGTGAACAGACCAGAGACAGGCTAGTCAGTGCCACCAAAGACGATAAGGATCTACAGAAGTTCATAAAACTAATTAAACAAGGCTTCCCAATGCAATATAAAGTCCTTGAACCTCAGTTGAAGCACCTGTATAAATTCAGAGACTACCTGTCAACAAAGGATAATCTAATATTTTATAAAGACAGAGTCTTTGTACCTGCCTCAATGAGAAATAACACGAAGAAGAAGGCACACACAAGCCATTTAGCAGTTGAAAGTAACATGAGACGCACCCTAGACACAATCTTCTGGCCAGGAATGAAGCACGAACTATAGGAATGTTATATCAACTGTAAACAGTGTAGCAGATATTCTGCAAGAAATAGCAAAGAGACACTAATCACAAGACCAGAGCCGGAATTCCCATTCCAACGCATTGGCCTCGATACCATGACACTGGATGGAAGGAAATACCTAGTCTGTGTGGATTATTTCTCCAATTACACCTTGGTTGATCGACTCTACGGAACATCATCATGTTGCACAATTAAGCTGATAAAGAAACACTTCATGAGATATGGCATCCCAGAAGAAGTTGTAAGTGATGGGGGCCCTGAATTTGATAACAAAATGATGAGAGAATTGGCCCATAAATACGGATTTAGATGGAATCCCTGCTCACCAGAGATGCCAAACTCCAATGGAATGGCAGAATCAGCTGTAAAACAAAAAAAAGGCATCATTAAAAAATGTAATAATGAAAACAGCGATCATTGTCTGGCCATACTAGAATTCACCAACACACCATCAAAATCCATTGGAATGTCCCCAGCATAGAGATTCTTTGGAAGACAATTGGGAAGTGTACTGCCTACGATGAAGAAATTTCTATCCCCATTTAATGTGGAAAAAACAAAAACTAAAATACAAAAGGCAAAACAACATCAAAAGAAATATTATGACAAAAATGCCCATGACCTGATAGAATTAAGAGAAGGTGACCAGGTGACTGTCCAGCCATATGGCAAGAGCCAATATTGGAAAAGGGCAGTTGTCATAGAAAAGTTTGAATACCGACGATACATGATCGAACTGGAAAATGGGAAAAGACTAGTGAGAAATAGGAGACACCAAAGACTCACAACTAAACCAAAACACAGCAACATGACGAAAACAAACCACAAACAAGATAACACCAGCAATGACAGTGAACAAAACACCAAAGAGCAACAACCAGACATGGCTGAAAGACAACCACGTCTGAAGAGAGTCACCGCAGGCAAGACATCCAACCGATATGGTGAATGGCAACTAGCATAAAATGAACACTTCAGACTTTTGTATATATGGGGGATGTTGGTCGACTTATATACATAAGTGGCCCAATATTGGTAATGCCTTAAGGGGCTTTTTTACTGGGACACAATCAGAAAAAGATGGCAGCAATAAAGCACATATGTTGTCACACATGAGTCTTGGAGTTATTTCTACTAAACACCCAGGATTAATTGAAGAAAAGAAAAAGAAGAAACGAAACAAACCAGTTGAAACTGCTGCGTCCTGTTTCAGGAATAACCCCCCCACACACACACAAAAACACGATAATTTGAAAGGAAATACATTTCTTCTGAGAACTGTAAGTTTTATTTTCTTTTAATCAACTTCAAAAATGGCTATGAGGCAATATTCAGCTAATATACCACCTCCAGAGGAGATGAGCTTAATTGGAAACCTCGCTAACAACTGGCGAACGTTTACACGTAACTTTTTAAACTACTAAAAAGCGAGCAGACTCTCGAAGGAGGCCGATACTGAATATCAGACTTCAGTTTTTTTGGCAACGATAGGTCAGGATGTATTTGACACATATAATGGCCAAGTATTTGACATTGAAGAAGATAAAAGGGACTAGGAAATCGTTATGAAAAAATTAGAAGTTTTTTTCGTGGGCGAAACGGACGAGGCGTTTGAGTCATATACATTTCACCTACGGAAAGAAGAATCAACAGAAAATATTGAAACATACGAAGCTGTTTATAACGAAGAAGTTAATTAAGTTTACCTCCTCGTTATATTAAAAGGAAAAAATAAAAGAGTCGAACGAAGATATCGAAGGCTTTCAATTTAGAAGTTTAATATCGGCTGGGGTTGAAAAGAAGCCTTTGTGCTGAAAGTCGTAGCGAGAAGAAATACAGTTATAAAAGGGATGAGCAAGCATTTGGCGTTCAGCCAGTCGTTCGAGGTCCCGTAGATTTTGGATAGAGGAGTAAAGACCTTCAAAATAGTTAAGCAGAATTGAAGTAGCTAGTTGTCTGAGCGAAATTCGCTTCGCTGTAGACATTGCAAAAGTCGTGTTGCTGATTAAGGACAGGAATGATGTAGTCAGCCATAAGTTTGTGGTCCTGCGCTGTAGAAGAGAGGAATGAAGGTCTCCTAAAAGGTTGATCAGGAATGAAGTAGCTGAATGTCAGAGGCGACATAAAAGTGTTCCTGTAAGTGGCGGAATGAATACATCTAATTTATATTCAACTTGGAGCCTTTGGTCTGAGAGGCTAGACTTAAAGGTCCATAAATCAGATGGCTTTCCTCATGGTGTAATGGTTCTGTTGCTATGAAGAGAGAGGACAGAAAGTACGTCCGTCCTGCTTAAAAGATTCTGAGGAAGAGAAAGATTGGCGCTCTTTCACTGCCCTTGATTTGCCCGGGAAAGTCGTCTGAACAGAATGGGACAAATCCCCCTCATTGGGTGAAAATATGCGACAACCATAATGGTCAAATTAAATTACGCGCCAAACAAATATAAGAAGTTCTTTCTGCTACAGTGTTTGTTAGTTACGTCAGTTAGCAAAAAAAACTGTAATTTTGGCCAGCTACGAGACAAACTGATAAGGGACCAAGACGTTGTTGGTGTGAGAGACGATTGTATCAGAGAAAAACTACTATCAGATAAGCAACTCACTCTCGACAAGTGCCTACAAATTGGTAGAGTCCACGAAACCTTTAAACAATCGACAAAAGCTATTTTTTCAAGCGCTGATAAGGACGTGCAAATAAACAGAGTTATTAAAAGTTTAAATAAAAGGTACCCTAGTAAAAATAAAACGGAAAAGAAATGCATACGATGTGGAAAGTTTCCCATCCATAACAGAAATGACTGCCCAGCTATTAATGTTATAGAACACATCTTTTAAGCCTTAGAATAATTAACAAAAACGTACATTAGAACATTCTAGAAATTTTGGATCAAAACCGCATTACCATTGAAGTTACATTTTTATATTTTTCAACCAATCAGCTAAAAACATAGAATAAGAACATTCTAGAAAATCCGGATCAGAAACTAATTAACAGAAAATTTTTTAGGCTCTAAAACAAATAAGTAAAAATACGAATCTGATTGGTCAAGAAATGTCTACGCGCTTAAATTTTAGGACCCGAAATAAAACTATTCTTTGATCAACTACTAAAGTATAAATAACGAAGAATTTAATCAACCAGGTCAGTTTTCGGTCATTCACTTCATTAGAGGTCATGAAACGAGCAGCAGGAAAAGGCTTACGACTTTCTTTCATCAATGCGACACGTCGTCACCAAAATCTTAAGAAAACACACAGTGCGGACTTAATGAAAGCAAAGACCCATACTTACAGTCCATCATTCATATACACACACATACCCCCATATGTAAGTAAAGATAATTATTTTTATCCAACTTACTTCGGCCAATCATGGACCCATTTATTTGATAGACTTTATTAACATGTAAACTCACACACAGGTGTGAACAACCCTATTTTCATTTAACTGGCCATAACTGTATTTCTACGAAAGCCGCTCGCACATTATGTTTCTCATTTGTTTTTATTCCTGTTTTGTTATGAATATTAAATTGTTTGTTTCTTAATGTTCGTTGTTGTCATATTCCATTTGTTTTACGTGCTTGTAAAATTTGTGTTGTATTTGTAGATGAACTAAACGTGAATGTTAATACCCGTAAAATACGGATGAGAACTCACTCTCACTCTTTACAAATTGGAGAGTAACATATTCACTAAACAATAACATGCACCCACTACAATGTACGCTGCAGACAGTGTTTAAAAATTGGACATTATGCAAAAGAAATTCAAGTCATAGGACGTGTAGAAGCTATGTTAGATAATGGAAGAATTTCTTCACAACAGGACCTATACGTCGTGAAAAATTTGGATGAACCACTACTGGGAGGACCAGTTATTATAGCATCAAAAATATTAGGAAAAATTAATGCTATCAATAATGAGAGTCACTGATACAAAAAAGACTTTCCAAGAGTATTCAAAGGCCTTGGAAAATTGAAAAACGTATACAAAATACACTTGGATGAGACAGCCCAAGCGTTTTCTATTGCCACCCCCAGAAGACTACCACTCCCTAAGAAGCAAAAAGTCCAGGAATAGCTAAAACGATTGGAAAAAGAAAACATTATCCGTCCAGTGAAAATGCCTACGGATTGGTGTGCTCCCATTGTTGAAGTTTTGAAGTATAATGGTAAAGTTAGACTTTGTGTCGACTTCACCAAACTCAATGAAAGTGTAAAGAGAAAAATTTCCACTACCTTCTGTAGACCAACTAGTAGCTGAACTAGATGGTGCCCAAGTATTCATTAAATTGGTCTGTAAGAGAGGATTCCATTAAATACTTTTACACGAGGATTCTCAGAAACTGACCACTTTTATCACACCATTTGGGAGATATTGTTACGAACGTTTACCCCTTGGAATCAGTTCTGGTCCTGAGATTTTTCATCATGAAATGAGACACATTTTGTCTGGAATACCTACGACATAGATGATGTTCTTGTCAGTGGAAGAAATCAGCAGGAGCATGGCCAGCAGCTAAAAATGGTGTTACAGAGAATGGAAGCAGCAAATAAAAATGTGTATTCTCTGTTAGTGAAATAAAATCTATCGGTCACATCATCTCAAAAGAAGGGATCCCAGAGAAGATAAGAGCAATAGTGAACCTAGCCAGACTACAAAATGTGTCTGAACTTCGACGGCTACTAGCCAAAGCAAATCATGTGGGTAAATTTGCTAAGAATTTCGCGGAGACCACAAAACCACTCAGAGATCTTCTAAAAAATGACACATGGATCTGGGATAAGCCTCAGAAAATTTCATCCCAGTCACTAAAATAAAAACTGAGCACTGCACCAGTACTTGTCCACTACAGTGTTGGCAAGGAGACAAAAGTTTCAGCTGATGCATCTTCCTATGGCTTAGGTGGAGTACTTCTCTAGAAATAAGAAAATGCCTGGAGACCTGTATTTTATGCCACCAGATCCCTTACAGAAACTGAGCAGAGGTACGCTCAGATTGAAAAAGAAGCTTTAGTAGTCACTTGGTGTTGTGAGAAATTTGCGGACTTCCTAATTGGACTATAAAAATTCACGGTTGAAACAGACCACAAACCATTATTAGTACTGTCTAAAACTAAACGCTTGGATGAACTGACCCCCAAGAATTCAGCGTTTTCGTATGCGTTTGATGAGATTTTCTAATGAAATCACACGCACAGCAGGGAAGAACCTTATGACAGCAGACACATTGTCTCGAGTTCCAGGGAGCAGTCCAGTTAAAGAAGATTTGCAGCAGGAGACAGAAATGGATATATTTGTCCGTTCCATGATTGAGAATATCTCCGTGAGTGATAAAAGACTGGAAGAAATAAAACAAAAACAGAATACTGCCAGTATCTGCAGTCAAGTAATACATTTTTACAATATAGACTACTGGCCTGAAGCAGCTAGTCGAGACCTAAAATTGAGGCCACACTGGTTTGTAAGACAAGATCTTACAGTATATGAAGGGCTCTTGTTGTACCAGAGTAGACTTGTCATCCCTGTGGATCTTCAAAATGACACGAAGGGTATAGTCAAGTGTCGATCATTAGCACGTGAAAATGTGTGGTGGCCAGGCCTATCAAAACAAATTGCAGAAAAAGTAGGAAACTGCAGTGAATGTGAGAAGGAAAGAAAATATCCTCCAGAACCACTACCACTCTTAAGTTACCAAATATACCCAGAGAACTTCCTGAGTACAGTCATGACGACAACACATGTGAGAATTTTACCGAACAAGTTGACCAACCAGAAACTCAGCTCACTGCGTAGAGTGAAGTTTCAGTCATACGCAGAAAGTCTACTGAGAGCAAGATACACCAGAAGGTGTCGGAAAATTCGATCAACAAAAAGACTTTCACTCTAAAGTTTTAAAAAGAATTTTAAAAAGATAAAAAGGGAGATTTAGAGTTATCCCCCTTACACAAATAGCTCACTTCCTGTAAGATAATAAAGCGGGTAACTGCCAATGTTAACAGCTAATAACAGTCCCTTCTCTTCATTATATTTCTTCGCACAAAAACATCCTGAACAAAACAGTACACCAACAAGAATAACGTCTTCACTCGTTCACATTCTCCACCAAGAATAACGTCTTTACTCGATCGCGTTCTCCACTAGCATGAATAACGTCTTCACTCGTTCGTGTCCCCCACCTAACAAGAATAAATTCATCACTCGGCCTTCTTCTTCACCAACAAGAATAACGTCTTCACTCGGTCACGTTCTGCACCAACCAGAATAACGTTCTCATTCGTTTACTTTCTCCATCTACCAGAACAACGACTTCACTCGTTTGCGTTCTCCGCCAGTAAGAATAACGTCTTCAATTATTCGAGTTCTCCACGAACAAGTATAATGTCTTCATTCGTTCGCATATTCGACCAACAAGATAGCGTCTTCACTAATTTGCGTTGTCCACCAACAAGAATAACGTGTTCACTCGGTGGTGGTCTCCATCTTACAATGTTATATTTTGACCTTCGACCCGGCCCAAAAATACTATTCCAAGGTAATACACCGGAAGGAAGTGACACATTCCAACGGCCAGTAATCGAAAGAGATCGCGTGGGCGGATTAAGGCTTATAATATGGGACAAGGTGAAGGTCTCATTGTGCCACTACAGTCATGCACCGGAAGAGAGTAACCTCTGAACTGCATGACAGTTATTTCCGCTTGATGACAATTAAACATCCGATTCAAAGATCCAGTAGGCGATCGTGTGGGCGTTGAGTTATTATTTAACTCAGTTGAGTTTGGGTCCCAGAGCAGTTGCCAGCAGACTCCCAGAGAGTTAGAGACGAGATGTGGTAGGGAAGGCCACACCCGACCGAGGGGGACCTCGGAAACCCCCGATGCAGTTGCCAGCAGACTTCTAGACAGCTAGAGACCAGATGCGGTAGGGAAGGCCACACCCGACCGAGGGGGCCCTCGGAAAAGCCCCGATGGAGTGGACCCCAAGACCTCTGGTTGAACATCAGGAGAACAATAAAGACACAACGTGACGGTCATAACGCTGGGGTCAAAATATGAAGTTTACGTTCGGTCTCCAGCACCCTCTCACATGCAAACCTTGAACAACCTTTTCAAACCCTTGCAATAAAGTGAGAGGTGAATATTTTTCTAAAGAAGTCTTCTTGTGTCTTCCTTCATGCGTCCTCTCTTCATGCGTCGTTTATTCGTGCGTCTGTCTTTGATGTTGTGTCGTTGTGATGCATGAACGTTTAAATAACTATACAACAACAAGAATAACATCTTGAATCGGTCACGTTCTCCACCAACAAGAATAACGTCTTCTTTCGATCACTCAGCAACGTTCTCTACAGAACACAAATCATCTCTTGATTCGTTTGTGTTCTCCACCTAACAAGTATAACGTCTTCACTCAGCCGCATTCTCCACAAACACGAATAACCTCTTCACTCGAATAACGTTCTCACTCGTTTGCATTCTCTACCAACAAGATTAACCTCCTCGTTCGTTCGTTTTCTCCACCAACCAGCACAACGTCTTCACTCGTTTGTTTTCTCCACCAGCAAGAATAACGTCTTCATTTGTTCGAGTTCCCCACCTAATAAGAATAATGTCTTCCCTCTGTCGCGTTCTCCGAGAAAAAACAACATCTTTACTGTGTTGTTTTGTGCAGGATGTTTTAAGCAAAGAAAAAAATGAAGATATTGGTGAAGGGATTATGGTTTTTACAATATCAGTTTTTTTTAATTCTACTTTAGGAAATACCTCTTTATAAATTTAAAATAAGATAGCGTTAACAAATAATAATTATGATATAAGGGGACATCACTTACTCGTTCGCGTTCTCCACTAATATCAATAAAGTCTTCACTCGTTTGCGTTCTCCACTAGCATGAATAAAGTCTTCACTCCTTTGTGTTCTCCAAAAGTATCAATAAAGTCTTCACTCCTGCCGTGACCTGCCCACAAACGTAAACAGATCGGATTACTCGCTCGCCTTAGAAAAATTACATCCAGTTACAGCCGGAAATGATGAAGCCCTTTTTACGAGCTTGACCTCCCGTTACAGCCAAAAAAGGGATGAATAAAAATTAACAATATTTACGAAACATTTCTGCCAGAAATAACTTTATAAAAATGGAATTAACTGTCTTCGCTAGCCTATAGCAGGGTAAAGAAGTACTTTATTTCTACACCCATTTTTTATAGAAGAATTTTCTATCCACGCGGCTGGGGCTGAGTGTCATAGCACCTCCTTAATGTCAACAAGCCCTTTTCCACTCTCGGGGGCACGTTCTTTACTTTTTTGAACAAGCTCTGTATCTTTTGACCGCGTTGCTTTGCTATTTTTTGCTTTGTCTTGTTTGTTTTTTTGCTTGTCTTATTGCTTGTCTTGATTGTCTTAATTGCATTGATTGACTGTTTTGATTGTTTGTAATTGCTTTTCATACTGTCATTGTTTAAATGTAAATTGCATGTTGTGGATCGGTATTGAGTTACTGCCACCTTTTTTTTTGTCTGGCAACTAGACGCAAGTTGCGCCCCACTTCCCTGACCTAGCTCCAGTTGCTGGGCGGCAGTACTGCCCCCAGTTGATTGGTTGCGAAGGTTTTACTTTTTCGCATATAAGTAACCTTGCGGCCAGTAGACACTATACCCTTCCCCCCTATTTTCTTTTTCTTAGTTAGTCTTTTATTTTTTACATTTAGTTAGGCCCTCATCTAGTTCCTTCATCAAAAACCACGTCGACCCTCCTGATTTCTATCTCGCAATCATGGAGGCTTCTTCTCCTACATCTCATCAATCTCATGACCCAGCGGCGCCAGCTCATGAAGCCGAAAAAGGGGTAAAAGAAGCCCTCCAGAAGCAGTCGGAGGAGCAAGAGGAGCCAGAGACCCAAGAAACCAGTCTTATCGGTTCCAACTGACCATCTTTGTCGCTCCCCTCAGTGTCAGGAAGCCCAATCCAGCCAGGGCAAGGGTCAAAACCAGCGAGCCCTACATCCCCTCCATGGAAGATCAGGCAGAGGGATCCGGAAGAGTATGAACAGGATCGGGTGGGTAAGTATGCCGACTACTTTAAAGGCAATGAAATCTTGCCCATCCCGGAGATCCTCCAGAAACTAGAGCCTAGGATCGTGACCGACCTAAAAACAAGGCGGCTGGTTGGGCTCAAAAAGGAGGGGTTTGAAGACCTTTTTGCGAAAAGCAGGGGTCTTCTGCCGAAGAAGGTACGCAACATGGGACGTCCTGCTCCCCTCCAGAGAACTAGCAGCCAAATTAGCCTCGAGTCACATCACGACTAAATTCTTCCGGCTGCAACCGGAATACTTAGAGACCCGTAGGATTCGGGTTACAGTTTGCAATGTCCCGGCCTTCATCACGAGAGAGGTGCTGGTCGCTTTCCTCAGCGCATTCGGGTGCCTTGAGGAAATAAACTTGTTGAGGTCAGCGGCCGGGACGGCCTACGGGGACTACGTGTTCCGGTTATGCCTGACTCGGGAGGGCTTCCAGGCCATTCCAGAGATAATCGTTAGCAGAGAGAGGCGGATGATGGTGGTCGTGGTGGGAAGATGCCGCGATGTAAGCAGCTGGGGCACATCGCAAAGTTTTGCCCTCAAAAGGCCCAGCAGAATGCTGCAGTACCCACAGACACCTCAGTCACCACGGCCACCATCAGCTGCGAGCAGTCGACAAAGGCTACAACTAGCAAGAAACCGGGACCGGTACAGTCTAAAGTCTCCTATTAACCCAATAAAGACGAAGGCTGGACCGAGGTATCCAGGAAAAAAAGAAAGTCCCCAAATAAACGGGAAAAGGAACCTGTGTCCACCTCTCCTGTCAAGGAATTAGGCCCAAAAGCTGTCTCTACCACAGAACCCACGCCAGTGACTTCAACAGCTCCATCATCCTCACCAGATCCTGCAAATCCACCGGCTGCAGCAACTTCACCAGCATCCCCACCAGAAACTCCTTCAGTAATCACCTTAGCATCTTCACCAGCAACCAAGGGTCCAGCGAAGAGAAAGCCGAAAAAGACATCCCAGGAAACACCAATGGAGACTACCACGAACTTGAAAAGGAGGAGAGACAGTGGAGAAGGCGCCTCCAAGATGTGCTCGGGACCATCTCATCATAAGGTAGGCCTCTCTGATTCGTCTTCGCAGACTCAATATCCACTTCAGCCAGCTCCACAACAGCCATCACCTCCTCCACCGCCTCCCCCTCAATACCGTCATCCACAACATGCACCCCCTGTACAGCACCCCTGTACAACCCCCACAACCAATTTTACAACCTCCACAACTTCCCCAACAAATGGATTATCATTCATCCCAACAAAATCCTGACCCCCTAAAACAGACTTTCCTCCAAGAACTTTTTTCCCAACACCTCTGCCCGTATCAAATCCCCCTCCCAAGATCTCAATCTTGTGAGAATTGAACCAACGAGTCTTGTTCGTACTGTATCCCTCCCCTCACTTAGCCCCTCTTCGTTTTCCTCCCCGGAATTGTTCCCTGCGGAGGCCACACAGAAGAAGTCAGATCCTCCTGCTCCACGGAAACCAAGCCGGCGGGAGGCAAAGTCCAAAAACCCAGACCTCAGATTTGAACAAATCAAGAAAGCAACGGCTCTATGTTCAGTAGAGCCGGAAACTGTTGCGGACTTCCAACTCCGAAAAGCTTTGAAGCCGCTACTGGACCTGGAGAAGGTAGAAGACATGAAGGTTTCCAATCCGGTCAACTTAAGGAGTGCACCCATGGTGACCACTTTTGTCCGGTCAGCTGGCGACCGTACCAGGGGCGTATGGAAGTTCCTGGATACTGTCTGGCAGACTGACACGGGCATAAAGCTGGCGGATTTGGAGCACTACTCGTTGGCCTAGGGGTTAGAGTGTTCGCCAATGGCCCGGAAGACCTGGGTTCAATCCCAGGTCGAGTCATACCAAAGACTCAAAAAATGGTACTTGATGCCTCCTTGCTTAACCCCCAGCATTATAAGGTACGGATCAAGGGTAAAGTAGAGCAATCCAGGGAAGGAGTAGCGCCCTCCCCTACACATTGGTGTAGTAGCTATCGAAAAGGGAGCCTTCGGGTTACCCTCGACTATGGTCGCCAACTTTACTTTACTTTACTCGTTAAAACGATGTTTAAATTTTTGCGCAGGGAGGGTCCCTATTTTGGTTCACCCCTCTTTTTATAGATCGTTAAAGGTGCGGTTCCCGCTTGATGTCGGTGGAGTGTCCAGGGATGGCCGAGTGACTACTGAACTTGGCACCAGCTCCTTAAGACGGGCCGTCGGCATCCTCACCCCGAGGGATTTCCGGCCCATCATCAACACTGAGTGCCCAAGAATGGCTTTAAACGTTGCAAGTGTGCGCACTTGCTTGATGCACTGCGAATGTTGCTGCGGTGCAGGAGATTCACTTCACTTGCGCGGCGGACTGTCGTGTGCTGGAGGACGACTTTGTCGTCTATACAGCATTCAGCAGCTGCCTCAGCGCTGGAGTCTCTCTGCTAGTTAGACGCAGCATTGATGCGATTGTCAATATTGTTTTTTGCAGGTGACGGGGGCCGGCTGCTGGTGGCTGATGTTGCCGTGAAAACCTTCGAGTTTCGGATAGCTGCTGTTCATGCACCCTGCTCTGCTGCGGAGAGACGCCTCTTCGTTCGGCGGTTGGGGTCGTTCCTGGATGTTTCGAACGGATAGTTCTAGTGGAGGATTGGAATGCGATCCAAGATAGATAGGGCCGGTCGGGGTGCTAGCGGGTCGGGAAGGTGTGAAAGCAGCCTGGTAATTTTTTGGTAGAATTCGATCTGATTGACAGGTACCGTCTGGATCACCCAGGGAGGGAGATGTGGACGTGACTAGGTAGTTCGTCCTCTGGCCAGATCCGGTCTTATCTGGACAGTGTTAGTCAGAAGAGCTGACAGTGACCTAGTTGCTTGTCCCACGTTCCACTGATTAGGGCGGACTGACCATAAACTGGTTCGGGTCAGTCTGCGGTTAGCAAATAGGGCTAGTCTAGCCAGCTACTGGAAGTTCAAAACCTCCTTACTGGAGATATAGGACTTCCGGAAGCGGCTAGAAAACCTAATTCAGCGGGCGTTAGTGGGGGCGGTTATTGGGAATAAGTGGTGGGCATCCCTTAAGTAAAGGATTAGGGATTTCGCCATCAAATACAGCCAACAGCTCGCTCTAGATATGGCTAAGAAGGCGAAATCCTTAGATGATAGGCTTTCCCGGGTGATGGAGGGAGGTAATCCGTAGCAATAGATCTAGCTAAGGGGGACCTTGAGAGCGAGGCAAGCGAGCGCTACAAGGGCTTTGTAGTTAGAAATAGGCTAAAAAGAATTCCCAACGAAGCCGTGAAATGCAACGCGTTATTGCGTAAGGAAGAGTTGAGAATGTTCCCTCGTCGGCACATCGAATGCATTAACACCCCGGACGGGCGTGTGCTGAGATCGAGTCGTGAGATACGCGAGGCTTTTCGGGTGCACTTTCGCAATCGCTTTGCCCGCTGTCCTGAGATCCAGGTTCAGGAGTTCCGCAACTATTTAGCTGATTTCCCCGCCTTGGAGAGGCGGAAGCGGCTAGTTGCGAGGGTGTGGTTACGGAGTGCGAGGTCCGTAGTGCGTTGAAGCAGGTCGGCCTTAACAGGTCGCCGGGACTGAATGGTCGACCCTACGAAGTGTACTTGAGGATATCGCACATGTTTGTCCCTATTCTGACGGATGTGTTCAAACACTGGTTTGCCCAGGGAGCCATCCCTGATAGCATTACCAAGGATATGATCACATTGCTGAAGAAATAAGGCAGGCATGTTCGTGGGGAGCTAGATGATTACAGGCCCATAACTCTGCTTAACACAGAGTTAAAGATTTTGGCCCGGGTCTTGGCGAACCGTTTGCAGCTTGTCATTAGTGATCTGATTGGCCCTGAACAGAACTACGCTGTGAAGGGAAGATCGATGCAAAACAACTTGCATTTGGTTCGCCAGATCCTAGAGGGGATAGAAGACGACACTGAAGCCGTGCTGATCAATTTAGATCAGTCCAAGGCCTTCGACAGGGTTGACCATCGGTTCTTGGCGACGGTTTTGGAGATCGCCGGATTCGAACCGGAGTTCCACAAATGGATCACCATGCTGTACCACAACCCGCAGGCAGTGGTGCAGGTGAATGGAAGGCGTTCGAGGGCGATCGAGCGGTCGGTTCGACAAGGCTGTCCCTTGTATCCTCTTCTCTATGTCCTTGCCTTGGAGCCCCTGCTCCGGAGGCTTAGGGATGAGAGGACTCGTCTGGTCCTGCGCGGAATCACGCTAACCGGCAGCGTCCGAGCAAAGATTTCTGCGTTCGCTGATGATGACAGTGATTGTCTTTGTGTCTAGCCGTCTGGACATAATTGCGGTGAAGAAGGCGGTCGAGAAGTACAAAAAGGTAGCAGGTGCCAAGGTCAATTTTGACAAAAGTGAAGGCTTGCGGTTGGGTGCCTGGAGGGGCAGCGTTCCCCTGCCAGGGCCCTTCCGCTGGAGTGACGGTCCCGTCCGCATCCTTGGGGTGTGGTTCGGGCCCGGCCTCCAGCTGGAGCGAAATTGGTTGGAAGTACGGGCCAAGGTAGAAGCGCGGGTGGCTGCCTGGCTTCGACGGAGGTTGTCCTTAAAGGGCAGGGCGGAGGTGTGCGCCGTGATCCTTTACCATTTGTCCGTACTCCCTCTGCCTAGTGATCATCGGGTGGCACTGCAACAATCCCTTTCCAAGCTCCTTTGGAGGGGACGAAGCCCGTTGGTCCGTAGACCGGTCTGCTGTCAACGTCTTCGCGATGGGGGTCTGGGGATGCCGGATCTCGAGAGTCATTGGCTCGCTGAGAGACTGGCTTACCTAGGCCGATCGTTAACAACGGATGCGGTGTGGGGCCTGAAGTTGAGAGACGGCTTTTCTCGCTTAAGGTCGAATCGTAGGCCAAGGGGTGATACACTGTTCACCCGGGAGTGCCGAAGGGCCATTCGAAACCTTCCTCAGTCCAGTGACCTCTCTCGGTCTCGGAAGGAACTGTATCGAGAGTTAGTGGCGGGTTCCGCTTCGGATCCTCTGGTGGAGCGGCTCGGCTTGTCGGCGGAGGGGATTCGCTCCCTGTGGAATTGGGCGTCATGAACAACTCCGAATTCTCGCTCACCTGGCGGCTTGTTCGGAACGCGTTGGCCCTCAACGACTGGGCTTACAGAGCGTGCCTGGCAGACATGCCTGATTGCCCCAGCTGCGGTAGTGGTCTAGAGGAAACGGCTTTGCACGCCTTCTACCACTGCAAGCGGGTTCGCCCGTTCTGGAGTCACGTCGAGGAGTGAATGGCTCGCATCAGCCCTAGAGAGCTCGTGCTGCTCGACGTTGGGTACGTTGTGGACAATGTTGACTCTCCGTTTCAGGGTGAGAAGCGTGTGGTGTTTCTCGTGATCATAGCCGTGGCTAGAATGGTGATATGGCAGACGCGAAACAAGGGATTGTATGAGGGTGTTCTTTAGGCATCAAGATTAGATGCGATAGAAGACGCTTGGACCGCATAACATTCAGCAAAAGGTGGGTACATGCAGCAAGCTTGGTCGTATGCAAGGGGGCAACGCTGGAGTCACCCTCCCTCCTCTGCCTGCGCATGTTGACGATGGTCCGGGTCCTTCGGGACCCCATCCCGGGTAAGTAGGATCTTTTTAGTACTACTCTGAATTCTTTGACCCCCTAGTGAGTAGTTTGTGGTGTGTCATTGTCCCCTCCGTTTTAGATATTAGGTCTATCCAAGATACTCCCCATTCTCTTATTTTTTTCTCCCTTTTTCCACTGGTCCCGTGTCTTTTTTGAGGATCTTGGTCATATTCATAATTCCATGCTCATTCTTTTTCCTAGCCGCATCCCTTCCAGTTTATTCTTTTTATCCCGATTAGCCTTTAGGTTCTTCCCCCATAGGGATAGCTCGGCTTGTTTTTGGTCTTATCTAAGTACCAAAAAATAGTCGACTCTCCACATCATAGAAGCGGGGATGGGAGGGAAACCAACCGAGGTTTATGTTTTGTTTACTTTGGGTCTTTTTCTCCAATCCCTCGTCATATTTCACTCGTTGTACATATGTCATTTCATTTCATCGGTATTTTTTAAGTAGGGCTTTCATAGAGCGAACGAAGCATTTTGGTGATTGTGGTGTGGTTGGTGGGTGGATGAATTTTTTGTACAGAATGATTGAATAAAATGATTGAATGATGATTGTTGGCGATGTGTGTGATTAGCTAGGGCTCCATAGGTTAAATATTGATTTCGTCCCCTCCACTTCCCCCAATCTTTTGGGGCATTGTGCCCACTGAGAATCACATATTACTTTGTGTATGGATTTTCAGAATTAAAGGCACGTTCTTTGCGGAGCTCATACGAGGTCGGATCCTACGTTATCGTGGTTGCATTCACCAAAACCGCCACTTCTTGTGGTAGATTCACTCTCTTTTTTTCTACAAATCGACTTGCTACAAGGCTGAATCCCACTTCTAGTGGTAGATTCACTGTCCTTTTTTTGCATTGATATGCTAAAGGCACGCGTTAGCCCTTAGCTACCACTTCGCTACCTGCGCAGCGCTAAGATAACGCCAATCTTAGCCACAGCTTCCTGGCCTGCTCGCTCGATAGTGCAGAGCTTTGGCGCCCAAAGCCTTAGCTACCGTCCTATACGCTCACACAGCTCTGGCGCGCAAGCCTTAGCTACCGTCCGCACAGCTTTGGCGTGAAAAGCCTTAGCTATTGTCACGTGGTATCCCACTGAGAAGATAGAAATAAGATTACTACTATCCTCTTGTTTGAATTAACAGTAGCAAGCCATCAGAGGATGACCGTTAAGACATGAAAGAATGTGGGTCAATCCCAAAGTAACAAACCCAGGTCAGAATGGAAAAACAGATGTTTGTACTTGGTGACCTGATGAATAAAAAATGGGATACGGGGTGACATCTAATAGCCCTAAGGAGTCGCCTGACACGGGAAGGAAGAAGGTAGAAGCCAAATGATTGGCTGGGACTCTAAAATGGAAGTGGCATCTTCTTCCCGTCAGGGGAAAAAAGAAAAGAGAAGGTTAGTTGTTGGACAGGGTTCGTGGCGGACGGAACCAAAGCCAAGTACTCCGGGTAAAAGAAGACGAAAAGAATATCTCGGACACGAAGGAGCCATTTCTTCAAGCCAATATTAAAGATAGCATAAAGTCTATTAGCCCGTAAAAGAGGAAATATTCTCCACAGGAACTCCATCAAAAAAAAAAAAAGAAATAAGTAAACTTTGAGACCGTTTCTCCTTATACCCAATTTTATATACCCTCTCTCTCTCTCTCTCAATTTGAAGAAAAACGAAAGAACAGAAAAGAAGAAAGACATTTGTGTTCATGCACTATTCATGTATGATATATTTGACATGTTCAAAATGTGTAGTAAAAAAGATTGATATATTTTAATGTTCCCACGTGCTTGAAGTTGTTATTTGCAGCATCTGCTACGAATTTGTTATTTTATGTTTCTTTTCCAGCTTCACGTCGCCTTATGTTTTCTTGCTTAAGATTGTCCTATTAATTCATTTAAAATATCACACGGGAAACCGGAATTGCCGACTACTATAATCAATATTATTACGTCTAAACCTAGAGGTCCATATCTTCCATTGTTCTAGGGGAGGAAGACTAGCGGCCTTGGTGGGTGTGTGTATAGTGTGAAAATTGGAACCCCTTGACAGCGGCGGTCAGTCTAGCCCTAAATTAATCCCCCACATAATATGCCAGTTCTTATATGCCTGAGAAAAAAACTCTTAACGAGGACTTATTCTACAAGGGATCAAGTGCCAACCTGCCCCGTCTTCACACGTGCGAAAATAAAGTCCCGTTTTGGGATTTTAAAGAATTTGCCGTCACACTATCGTCTCGATACGCCCGCACAGCTTTGGCGCGAAACAGCCTTAGCTACCGCCCGATACGTCCGTACAGCTTTGGTCCGGTAAAGCCATAGCTACCGCTCGATACGTTCGCAGGGCGTTGGTACGACAAAGCCATAGCTACTATCTCGATACGCCTGCTAAGCTTTGACACGGCAAAGAAATAACCATTGTCTCCAAGACGTCCACACCGTTAGGGGCACGACAAAGCCCTAGCTTCACCAGTTCGCTCCCTCGACCTCGTAGATGCTAACGCCTGGCAAACCTTAGCCACCATATTCCCGTCCGTTCACTCAGTCCGCAGTACTAAGATGCGATTAAGTCTTAGCAACCACGCTCGCTCAACTGTACGTTACCAAGCTGTCAACACCGACTTCGACCACGATGCTCCTGCAATGCAGCATCTAGTCCACGTACGACACACCGTACAGACTGCCCTGCATTGCAGTACCTAGCCTAAGTACGACTCACTGTGCGGGCTAGCAACTACTTCAACACACCTCCGGTTAACCCAACGTAAAGTCAAAACCGGGACGTCGATTTACCGATGTCGACCGACCTCAGCTTTCTGCAACGATCGTCCCGCTGCATTCTACGACTCGACTGATCTCAGCTTGCAGCAACGATCATCCAGCCGCATCAACGACTCGATCATACCAGCTATCGACATCGCCCATCTAGCTGGAGACCAAATACTACTACCACAAACTTTACACTCGCGTCTGTAATTTTGACCATAAATTGTCATCCTTGTTGTATTTGTTACCTCACCTTTGTTTCCTTCATTGTCTTTAGCTGTCACTACTCGCACGCATTTAACTAAAAAACATTTGCGGGGTCGCCGCGCTTTTCGGCTCCGCAACACTCCTTTGTGTTCTCCACTAGCATGAATAAAGTCTTCACTCCTTTGTGTTCTCCACTAGCATGAATAAAGTCTTCACTCGATTGCGTTCTCCACTAACATGAATAAAGTCTTCACTCGTTTGTGTTTTCCACCAACATGAATAATCTCTTCACTCGTTTGCTTTCTCCACCAACAAAGATAATGTCTTCACTTGTTTGCTTTCTCCACCTAACAAGTATAACGTCTTCACCCAGCCCCATTCTCCACAAAACACGATTAACATCTTCACTCAGTCGCGTTCCAATAACAAGAATAACATCCTTATTCGTTTGTGTTCTTCACTAACATGAATAACCACTCCATTCGTTTGCATTTTTCACTAACAAGAATAAGGTCTTCACTCGTTTGCGTTTTCCACCAACATGAATAACGTCTTCACGCGTTTGTGTTTTCCAGTAAGATGAATAACGTCTTCACTCGTTTGTGTTCTACTCTAGCATAAATAATACCTTCACTCGTTTGCGTTATTCACTTACATGAATAACGTCTTCACTCGTTCAGTTCTTCTCCAACAAGATTAACGTCCACACTCGTTTGCGTTCTCGTTTCGCATGAATAACGTCTTCACTCGTTTATGTTCTCCACTTGCATGAATAACTTCAATCGATTGCGTTCTCTACTAACATGAATAACCTCTTCACTGGTTTGCGTTTATCAACAAGAATAAAGTCTTCACTCCTTTGCGTTCTCAACTAAGATGAATAACATTTTCAATCGTTTACGTTCTCCTCCAACATGAATAACGTCTTCGATCGTTTGCGTTCTCCACCAACAAGAATAACGTCTTCACTCGTTTGCGTTCTCCACTAACATGAATATAATCTTTACTCGTTTGCGTTCTCCACTAGTGAAGTAAATAGATAATGACGCAGATGTGGGTTTTTTTTTTATACATTTATTTAGGTAAGAAGCTGTCAGAACAAAATGGCTACTGTCCCTCTCCGGAAGTCCTTTTTTTCCTTTGCCAATTTCCTCGGAGAAAGCTCTCGGTGTAGGGGAGATAACTTCGAATGCAACACCACTCACATATTTTAATTTGTGTTTCCGACTCGTCTTCCTAGTATATTAATGACGAAGCCGGCATATTTTGCGGGTATTGTAGTGTTCCGCTTATTACGTCCACCTCTCTCTCGTTTGTTGTGTGTTGGTACTTGGTGGCTTTGATATGGGGATAGTTGCAATTTTGTTGTAAGGGGTATGATCCGGACCAAATGGGGCAGTGTCATAAGAAGCAGGGTTGACAGGGGTATTGTTTAGAGAGCTATATTTGTGTCTGTACTGGGTGGGAGGTGGGGGTGATACCTTTAGGGGTGTTGATAGGGTTTGTATAATTTTATGTCACTGATGTGTCTGAAGATGGATTGCGCGTTATTGTGGTCGTTGTCTGCAACTCGTTCATAGCGGCTACCTTGTATATCAGTTACCATGTGTAGTGTTGGGTCATATTGGGATACAAATTTATTAGTTTTTGATGATCGCTTCACCAAAACTTTGTCTCCCTGGATGATCTTGGGATATTTTCGCCAATGGGAAGCATTAATCTTGGCATTGGCGACCTCTTTCCTGTGACTGTCACGGATTTTTGCTTCCTAGATTTGGTTTTCAGTGGGGTTGGGTTGTTGAGGAAACTTTGTCCGGTAGCCACCTCTGAGCATCATATCTCCAGGTGTCAATCTAGTGGCAGGATGTGGAGTAGGACGGTAGTCATGGAGAAGCTCATCAATGATTTCTGGTTTGAGCGTCGTTTTTCAAGTCCGATTTGGATTGTCTTTTTAGTGGGTTCATGAAGCATTCAGCTTCATTTCCCTGTGGGTGATAGGGGTATGAGGCTTTGATTTTTATACCTCATTTTGTGGACCAGTTGTGGAATTCTTCTCCATTGAATGGTGGTCCATTGTCACATTTATGACCCTCAAGGTTGCCCAAATTCTTGTATATTTCTTTTTGACATATTAGGCCTCGGCTGAGCGAACAATTTTTGCATCTGGAAATCGACTGAGGTTGCAGCATACCACCAGCATGTGCCTTTGGTCTGAGAGGGGGCCGAACAGGTCAATTTATATGTTTTGCCAGGGTTTATCGGGAATTGGGGTGGATGTAAGAGGTGCTTTTATTGGTGTTGCTGTGGTTATTTTGGCATTCATGGCAGTTTTCCACCTGGAGTTTTATGGCATTATCCATCCCGGGAAACCAGAAATGTGTTCTTAGGCGGCGCTTGATAGCATCCTGTCCTGGGTACGATCCCTCATGGGCTAGGGAGATGGCTTCCTGCTGTAGGCTCTTTGGAAGGAGCACTTGGTTCTCTCTGTGGATGATATCATTTTCAATTGACAGCTCGCTGAAGAGTCTGTAATGTTCTCGTAGGGTGGGGTCATTGTGTGAGGGGCTGGTTGATAGCTATCAAGTGACGTAGTCGTGTTAGATTTGTGTCGTTGAATTGTGCTTCATGTAAGCGTTCTCTGGTGATAGCAGTTGAGAAGAGGGGTGTATTGTGTAATAGTTTTTGTGTGTATTGTGTAATAGTTTTTGTGTAGTAGTTTTTGATGTTTCTTTGTTTCTTCTGCAATACGTTGAGGTAGCTTGTGTAATGATATTGCATGTCGGCTTATGAAGTCCGCCAGATTTTCTTTCTCTTTTTTCCATACGACACAGTGGTTGATGTCTTGGTGACGTAGGAGGATTCTTTCAATTCTGGCTGTTGGTTTCTTTTTGGATCTTCAGAGTGATTGAAGTGGTTGTTGGTCAGTGACCACAGTAACTTGTGGGCTACTAGCTAGGATATGGCGGAATTGGCGGAGACCAAAGTCCATAGCTGTTGCCTCCAGGTCAAACTGACAGTAGTTTTTTTCGGTGGCTGTGGTGGTTCGTGATGCAAGTGCGACAGCTTTTGTTTGTTCTATGGACAGGTCTTGAGCAAGGATCGCGCAGAGACCTGTGAAGTGAGCATCGACTAAGATGAAGGTATTTTTGTTTGTGTCATAGTGTCTGAGGAGCACATCAGTGGTAAATGTGTTTTTTATATTTTGAAACTTTTTTTCATGGGTTTCTGTCCATTTGAAAACAGTATTCTGTTTTGTCAGTTCACGTAGGTTTGCTGTGGCAGCAGCAAGATCGGGGATGAAGGTGCCATTTGATCTGATCATACAGAGGAACGATCGCAGTTCATCTTTGGATGTTGGTCTCCCAGCTTCTTGTACTGCTTGGACTTTATTTGGGTCTGGTTTTATCCCATTCTTGTTGACTTTAAATCCCCAGAAAGGGATTTCTGGCTGACCAAGGATGTATTTGCCGGGGCTGACTGTTAGTCCTGCTTTTTTAAGAGCTGTAATGACAGCTTCTAGCGTTTGATAGTGTGTTTCCTTGTCAGCTGTTGCTACTACAATGTCGTCTTGGATGACAGCAGCGTTTGGAATGTTGGCGATGATGGGGCGATGATGCTGGTAGAGAATGTTGGCGATGATGCTGGTAGAGTTCCCATAGTGAGTCTTTTATACCGCATTAGGCGGTCTCCAGCGCGGAATACTGTCAAGATTCGGGAATCTTCTGATAGGTCAAGCTGATGGAAGGCTGTTTTCAGGTCTAGTTTACTGAATATAGATTTTCCAGTAAATATGGGCATGATGTCATCGACCCTGGGGATAGGGACGTGAGTGTCTTGTAGTGCTTTGTTGAGATTCCTTAGATCTACTGTAACTCATGGAACCATCTGCTTTTGGTACGAGTACTGGGTTGGATAGCCATGTTACTGGCCCATGATGTTGTTCAATGACATCATCTGCTTCCATTTTATGGATTGCATTATCAAATGTGTCTTTTAAATAGTATGGGATGGGTCTTAGGGGTTGTATAACCGGTGATGCATTAGGCTTTATATGCAGTTGGATGGGTTCGGCCTTCATCTTTCCTAAACCGCGGAATACTGATGGTGTTGAGTGATGATGCGGGCAATGGGAGGTGTAACAAATTTTGTTAGTTCAGTAGCATCATCGGTTAACGCTGTTTTGGTTCCCATAGAGTTGATGAGGCTTCCTTTTATCTCTGTACTGGGTGTATTGAAGGTGATTATACCCAGTGATTCTACTAGGTTGCATGACACCAAGTTAATGGGGGTTTTCCGGGAGGTCATCATCATCAACAACAATCCACGCTGATTTACATCTTTTGTCACTCCAGTGTGTATGTGCCGTGAATTCACCTTTGAGGGTGATCAGTTTACTACCATACGGTTGAAGTTAGATGTGTGTTTTTGTGAGACGTCTGATCTTGTTGGGTGCTTGGCTTTCTAGGATTACATTAGCTTCCGCGCCTGTGTCAATCATGGCACTGATCTGGCATCCTTCACGTGTGATGTTGGTGAAATTTGATCTTTTTGTTGTGTGTGTGTGTCTTTTACTGTGGTAGCACTAATGACTGTTAATGTGGAGATATACTTGTGATGTGTCAGGCATACCGAGGAGAAGCGGTTTTTCCTGCCACAAATGTTGTAGAATCTGCCTCGTGTTCGACATGTTGGTCCACGATCACATTTTGGGTCGCCACAGCCAAGACATCGCCTTTTGGATGTTGTTTCTGGCTGTTGAAATTGTTTGATTTTTCCTTGGTTGCGTAAGGAGTATTTTCCTTCTTTTTTGCCGATTTTATTTATTGAGACGTCCTGGCTGTCGAGGTCTGATTCTGAGTTATAAACCTGGATTTCATTAAGGCCAGCTTAAGTGCAGTGGCTTCTTTATCAGAGTTTCGTGTATTTTCTTTTTCTGTACAGTAGGGGTTAGTACATTTAAAGGAGCATTTGTCGGCATGTTGTCTTACCTTATAAATAAAGGAATCGATTTTCTCTCCAGGCTCTAGGCAGAGGCCATGAAACTGGTAATGGAGTAATACCTGGTTCTGTGTAGGCCTGTACCTGTTGCAGAGTCTTTGCACCATGGCGTTAAAATCCGCTTGTTTGAGTTGGGCTAAGTCCTGGTTGAATTCGCTTTTTAGGTCCGTTTTAGCCGCTCGCCTTGGAAAACGCACATTCTGAAAACTTTGGCTTTGTGTTGCTGTTGGACGAGTTCAGAAGCGTCGTCTTTTATTTCTCCGATACAAATAGCATCGTAAGACATTTTCCAGGCTTAGATGCAGTCGTTAAAAGCCTGATAAGTGTTCCCCTCGTGTAAGCTTGAGTCGAAAACATCTGGAAAAGTAGACTTCGAGAAAGGCATTTTTAGTTGGTTTTTTTTCTTCTTGCATGGTTCTAGTCACTTCATCGCCAGTTGAAGTAAATAGATAATGACACGGATGTGGTTTTTTTTATACATTTATTTAGGTAAGAAGCTGTCAGTATAAAATGGCTACTGTCCCTCTCCGGAAGTCCTTTTTTCCTTCCACAACTTCCTCGGAGAAAGCTTGCCGAGACCTGCCTATGAACATAAACGGATCAAGTTACACGCCCGCTGTAAGACAATTATATCCGAGTACGACCGGAACTGACTAAGCCCTTTTTCTTTCTAACGACCTTGACATCTCGTTATAGCTAAAAGAAAAGGATAAATTAAAATTAATAACATTTACAAAACACGTCGGCCAAAAATAACCTGATAAGACTGGAACGAATAGTCATCGCCAGCCTATAGCAGGTTAGAAAAATACTTTATGGCTACACTCATTTTTTATCAAAGAATTTTATATTCACGCGGCTGGAGCTGTGTGTCACAGCACCTTCGTAATATCAACAGGCCCTTTTTAACGCTCATTGGCGCGCTCCCGGCTTTTTAGCTGGGCCGTCTGGCATTCGTGCCGGATGGGTGCTCGAAACCAAGAGCAGACTCGGGGCCGAATAGGCCCCCAGTTTCGGCTGGGCAACCTTCGGGTGGGCGAGCTGCACTTTTGTCCCCTTTGTACGGCACTAGACCAAGCGTCTAGTTTAAGCCGTAAACTGGCATACGTGCCCGGACCCACATTTGGGTTCGTGAAACCGCTTGCCACATCAGGCTCACATTGCACTAAGTGAGCCGATGAGCAGCACAGACAAGTAGGGTTCGAGTCTCGGCTCATTCCCGACTTTCCCCTCCCCTTTATCCCCACTTTAATCGGCCTTCGGGCTTTTGACCTTGTGTCAAGTCGTGTCTGGTGGGAGGCAGCGACAAATACTGGCACGCTCTTGGCGAGCGCCCCTGGGCCTGTTCTGGACTTCGGTCCGGAGCGTGGCCCTGGAAAAGGAACAATGGCAGACTTGGGGCCTTTAATTAGGCACCTAGTTTCGACTAGGCTACCTTCGGGTGGGCGAGCTGCATTTTTGTCTCCTTTGTCCCCCTTGTACGGCACTAGACCATGCGTCTAGTTTAAGCCGCAAACTGGCATACGTGCCCAGACCCACATTTGGGTTCGTGAAACTGCTTGCCTCATCAGGCTCACATTGCACTAAGTGAGCCGATGAGCAGCACAGACCAGCAGGGTTTCAGTCTCGGCTCGTTCCCGACCTTCCCCTCCCCTTTATCCCCACTTTAATCGCCCTTCGGGCTTTTGACCTTGTGTCAAGTCGTGTCTGGTGGGAGGCAGCGACAAATACTTGGCACGCTCTTGGCGAAGCTCTTTAAGGGGGAATCCTGGATTCTGTGCGGTCGCATTCACCTTACCTTCCAGCGTTGATCCCACTTTTCGTGGTAGATCTGCTTTTCTTACACCTACATATGTATGCACAAAGGTCCTTTTTAGGACCATAAGAGGTCCCTGTCTGCGGGTCAGAGCATCTCTGGCGGTCAGTAATGACCAGTTGAAGTAGACGGCCAGGCGGCAAACACGAAGACGGATTCTAAGACCAACCGGTCTGAACTCTCACTCGGTTCCGATTGTCCGATAAGCTGCGCAGCGCTAATGGCACGGTCCAGCCTTTAGCTACTGCTTCACTATCTGCGCAGCGCTAAGATAACGCCCATCTTAGCCTCGGCCTTCTGGCCTGTCCGCTCGCCCGCACGGCTTTGACCCGACAAAGCCTTCGTTCCCGTCCGATCGTCCGCACGGCTTTGGCACGACAAAGCCTTCACTCCCGTCCGATACGTCCGCACGGCTAGGGGGCCCAGCAAGGCCCTAGCCTTTCCTCGACCTCAACGCTCTTGCAAGGTACAACGCAGTCCACGTAACGACTCGCTGTTACGGACTGTTCTACCACTGCAACACCTGACTCACGTACGACCTGCCGTACGAGCCAGCAACCGGATCGATACATCCTTGGTTAACCACAACATACCGTCATAACCGGGGATATTGATCTACCAAACTCTACCGATCTCAGCTGCCCGCGACGACTGTCCAGCTGAACTCAATGACTCGACCGACCTCAGCTTACCAGCATCCAAACATCTAGCTCAACTCAACGACTCGACCTACGCCAGCGACCCTCGTCGAACGCCCAGCTGCGAACATCTACAACGCGACTATACCAGCTAACGACATAACCCATTCTAGCTGAAGACTACATACAACCGCCACGGACATTTACATACACGCTTGTAAATACGACAAATAAATTGTCACTTGTTATAATCGTTATCTCGCCTTTGTTCCTTCCTATTGTTTTGGCTGTTCTCATTCACATAATTCATTTGCGGGGTCGACATACTTATCGGCTCCGCAACAAGCTCTCGGTGTTGGGGAAATAACTTCAAATGCAACAACTAGCATGAATAAAATCTTCACTCGATTACGTTCCTAACATGAATAACCTCTTCAGTCGTTTGCGTTTTCCACCAACAAAATAACATTTTCACTCGTTTACGTTCTGCACTAACAAGAATAATGTCCTCACTCGTTAGCGTTCTACACCAACATGAATAACGTCTTCACGTGTGAGCGTTCTACACCAACATGAATAACATTTTCACTCGTTTACGTACTTCACTAACTAGTATAACGTCTTTACTAGGTCGCTTTCTCCTTCAACTGGAATAACGTCTTCACTCGTTTGCGTTCTCCACCAACTAGAATAACGTGTTCACTCGGTGGTGGTCACCATCTAACAAGAATGACATCTTAAATCGGTCATGTGTAATATAATGGCCGAGGGATTTCGTTTTATATATCTTGCCTTTGGGTTTAGTTAGGCTGAGAACCTTTCGGTTCAGCACATGGGTTAGTTAGGTGCAAACTTGAGCACAGGTGTTGACGCGCGTGCGGGGAGGATGTGTCGTTCACAGATGTCAATATAAAAATCCCAGATAGAAAGGTTGACCAGTGGATGTGAATGACGTCATGCACCGGAAGCGCGTGCGGAGGATTTTGGGGATTTTGAAAAAGTCAGTTAGTTGAGAACTAGACTCCAAACGGGAAGGGTCGACTTTCGGGGCTCGCTGAGGCCAGACGAATTTGTGCGCTACGGGCGCCCCACAGATTGGGGTGGGGGGTGTTCAGATGGAAAAGCCAGCATAGAAAGATTGTGCATCTCTCTTTCTTAGGTCGAAACCTTTAACTCAAAGCTAATAAAAGGTTTCGTACCTGAACTAAGAAGTCGCTACGTGTTTTTCGTGTTTCGGGATTCCTATGTTCTAGCTATATATGTTATGAACATTCTATTCACGTTTCACTTACTCATGTATCATGGGTATGTTACAAGACGTTCCACACCAACAAGAATAACATCTTCTTTCGATCACGTTCTCTTCCTAAAAAGAAAACTGTGTACACTCGTTTGTGCTTTCCCCCAACATGAAAAACATCCTTACTTTTTCTCGTTCTCCACTTAACAAGAATAAAGCGTTCACTCAGCCGCGTTCTCTACAGAACACAAATTACCTCTTGACTCGTTTGCATTCCCTACCAACAAGAATAACGTCTTCACTTGTTTGCATTATCCACCTAACAAGTATAACGTCTTCAATCAGCCACATTCTCCACAAAACACGAATAACCTCTTCACTCGGTTGCGTTCTCTACCAACAAGAATAACGTCTTCACTCGGTCTCGTTCCCCACAAACAAGAATAACGTTTTCACTCGTTTGCATTCTCCACCAACAAGATTAACCTCCTCGTTCGTTCGTTTTCTCCACCAACCAGCACAACGTCTTCACTCGTTTGTTTTCTCCACCAGCAAGAATAACGTCTTCATTTGTTCGAGTTCTCCAACTAATAAGAATAGTGTCTTCCCTCGGTCGCGTTCTCCGAGAAAAAACATCTTTACTGTGTTGTTTTGTGCAGGATGTTTTAAGCAAAGAAAAAAATGAAGATATTGGTGAAGGGATTATGGTTTTTACAATGCCAGCTTTTTAAAAATTTTGTCTAAGGAAGTACCTCTTTTTAACTTTAAAATAAAATAGTGTTAACAAATTATAATAATTTTAATATAAGGGGACATCACTTACTCGTTCGCGTTCGTCACTCGGTTGTGTTCTCCACCAACAAGAAAATCATCTTCCCTTGGTCGCGTTCTCCACCAATAGAAATGATATCTTCACTCGTTTGCGTGCAACACCTAACAAGAATAACATCTTCAGTCGGTGACGTTCACCCCCTAAAAAATTTAACGTCTTCACTCGGTCGTATTCTCCACAAAACACGAATAACGTCCTTACTCAGTCGCGCTCTGTTGGGATTTTACCCGTTAAGAATAGGACAAAATCAATATCTGCAGTGTAAGGAAAAATAAGGCTTACCATAATACGAGACGTGGATAGAGAAAAGGAACAAGACAACAATTTGGTTGAAAAAAAGGGTTTATATTTAGTGAAAGAGATAAAGAAGAAAAAATGAATAATTGCAAAAGAGGTGTTTCCTGCAAACTTAACTATAGCATTTGGTAACAGTTCTTTCAGTTTTGTAGCAGAAAGAATTTCGTATTTTTGTTTAGCGCGTGATTTAATTCGACCGTTAGGGTCGCGGCATAATTTCACCCAATCAGGATGACCTACCCAAATCATCCCGAACCATCTTTCCAGGCAGCACAAATTGGGAAAGCAGCCAAACACTCTCTCGTTTCTCAGAACTTCTTCGTTCAGGACAGATGTAATGACTTACCGCTCTTTTGAATAGCAGCAGCACCACCATGAGTAAAGTTGTCTAATTTATGAACCCCTTGCGTCTATTCTCTTAGACTAAGGGTTCCAAGTAGAATATGAATTAGATGAATTCAACCCGCCTCATACAGGAATAACTTTTTGTCGCCTCCAGTATGTTGCCTGCGATGCAAAATTCGCTCCGACACCAAGCTACTTCACCTCTGGGCAAAGTTTTCTGGAGACATTCACGCTTCTCCCCGAAACAACCAGAACCACAAAATCATGGAGACTATAACATTCCGGTCCTTAACCAGCAACACGACTTTTACTACACTTATGGCGACATATCCCACTAACACATTCAACAATGCCTTAACCTAACGATGCACTTTTCGCTCAGGCATTTAGCCGCTAAAATGCTTTCTCAACTCTATAACAACTTAATTTCGTTTTCTTACTTCTTTTCTTCCTACGAGACTTGGAGCATAAACGTAAACCCTTTATTCCATGCTGCCATTAAAACCTTAATATAAATCCTTTTTTTGTTGTGTTGTTTAAAAGAAGTTTTGTTATTGATGTGTGTTGACGAATAATTTATAGTGTTAGAGAAATTAACCATTTCCCGAATCCCTAAAGTTTCATGTTGTTTTGGTGGCTGGTAGGTACAAATTCAGAAGCTTGAAGAAGGAGAATATTGGGTCCCCACATGGGTAGAGTGTCTCATGGGATGATCGTCCTCGTATGTAGTGCGCCACATGCTTACTCAGAGTCTGTTTCGTCAGCAGTCAAAATTCCACATTAAATCGTTGGTGTCAAAAGAGAAAAAGAGGTCTGTTTGTTTGAGGAAAGCGCACAAGTGTGGTAGTACGGCAGATGTGCTGATAGCGGTCCGTGATTGGTTATTTTTCAGCCAATCACGGGGCACGTAAAAGGTGACTCCGTAAATAATTTCCAATATTCTCCCCCAAAACAAAATTGCAATATGAAATCATTGCAACGTAATTTGTCACATAGTTCATAATAGTTCAAGGAGGAATCCATGTTCTTACTGCAGAATTAGAGTTCTGTTTTGGTTTTACAACTTAAACGCAATGAACAAATTAAATTTTTTTCTTTTTTTTTTTTGCGTTGTGCAAGGGCTGTAAAAGGCAAAAATTGACATAAAAATTAGAAAAGTTCACCAAAACTTAACATTTTACAAAAATGACGCAAGTGAATTTTTATTTTATTTTAAATGCTGGAATCGCCATAAAAGTGAGAAAGTTCACAAAATTTGATTTGATTTTTTTAAGGCAGAAAATGTCAATAGAGTGAGAAAGCTAAGAAAACTGGTTTTCTAAGGCAGAAAATGTCAATAGAGTGAGAAAGCTCTCAAAACTTGCTTTTTTTTTAAGGCAGAAAATGCCTATAGAGTGAGAAAGCTCAGAAAACTTGTTTTCCAAGGCAGAAAATGCCAATAGAGCTCAGAAAACTTCTTAAAGGTAGAAAATGTCAATAGAGTGAGAAAGCTCACAAAACTTGCTTTTTTTTTAAGGCAGGAAATGCCTATAGAGTGAGAAAGCTCAGAAAACTTGTTTTCCAAGGCAGAAAATGCCAATAGAGCTCAGAAAACTTCTTAAAGGTAGAAAATGTCAATAGAGTGAGAAAGCTCACAAAACTTGCTTTTTTAAGGAACTTTTTTTAAGGAACTTTCTTTGTTGCAAAAAAAATCAAGTTTTCTGAGCTTTTACACTCTATACGCATTTTCTATGCGTATAGAGTGAGAAAGCTCAGAAAACTTGATTTTTTTTGCAACAAAGAAAGTTCCAAGAGAGAAAGAAAAAAGAAGGAAATCTTTAACGTCCTTACTCGTTCGAGTTCTCCACAAACAAGAAAAACGTCTTCACTAGGGCGAATGTCCCACCAACAAGAATAACGTCTTCACTCGGTCGCGTTCTCCACCTAAGAAGAATAACGTGTTCATTCAGTCACGTACTCCACCAATAAGAATAATATCTTCACTCGGTCGTATTCTCCAAAAAGAATAATGACTTCTTTTGGTCGTGTTCTCCTCCCACAAGAATAATATCATTCTATTGCGTTCTCCATCAACAAGGATAACCTCGTCACTCGTTTGCATTCTCCACCAACAAGGATAACGTCTTCACTCGGCTGCGTTCTCCACGAAACGCGAATAACGTCTTAATTCGTTCGCATTCTCCACCAACAAGAATAACATCCTCACACGTTTACGTTCTCCACCAACAAGTATAACGTCCGCACTTGTTCGCGCTCTCTACCTAACAAGTATAATGTCTTCATTCAGCTGCGTTCTCCACAAAACATGAATAACATCCTGACACGGTCTCTTTCTCTACTAACAAGGATAACGTCTTCACTCGGTTGTATTCTCCACCAAACAAGAATAACTTCTCCATCAACAAGAATAACGTCTTCACTCGTTCACGTTTTTCCTCAGAAGAATAACGTCCTCACTCTGTCGGATTTCCACAAAACAAGAATAACGTCCTCAGTCGGTTGTGTTCTCCACCAACAAGAATAACGTATTCACTCGGTCTCGTTCGCGAACAATAATGATATCTTCACTCGGTCGTGTTTTCCACCAAAAAAAAAAAAAAATAACGTCATCATTCGTTCGCGTTCTCCACCTAACAAGGATAACGTCTCCACTCGGTAGCATTCTCCACCAAGAATAATATCTTCACTTGGTCGCGTTCTCCACCTCACAAGTATAAAATATTTACTCAGTTGCGTTCCCCAATAACACGAATACTGTCTTCTTTCATTCACGTTCTCCACCTAAAAAGAAAACCGGTTGCGTTCTCGATCTATCAAGAATCACGTCTTCACTCCGCGTTCTCCAACCTGAATAGCGTTCTCACTCCGCCGCGTTCTCCAGTAACAAAATAATGCCTTCACTCGTTTGCGTTCTCCTCCTACGAGAATAACGTTTTAGTGTTTTTAATGGTTAGTTTCCATAACACTATAAATTAATTGACAATTCAAATAAATAACGAAACTTCTTTGGAAACACAACAACGAAAGGGCTATTATAGTTGCAGAAGTAAACGAGTCAAAGTGAGAAAAGGTTCTTTTTGGTGTCGTCAGATAGTAGGTTGGTCCATGAGTTTGTTGGAAGGGTGTCAAGTAGCTCGTGTGACTGCCCGCAAGGCTGGTTTTCCTGTGTGTGTAGCTAGTAGCAGCGTGCGCTTCCGTGAAGGCCTTCCGCGTGGAATGTTCGTAGCAGAGGACGCGAGAGAGGTCTGTCTTGGCTGCTAACTAGGTGCTCCCTGACTTCTCGTGACTTCCAAAAAGGAGTAGAAAAATAGTTCTAGAGAGGAAGAAGGAATCAATACGCTCTGCTCTTGATTGGTCAGTGTGTGGCCGAATCGCTTGGCAAGGGCATTGATTCGCGAGAGGAAATAGATCTGTGACTGCTACAACGTTTTCACTCACTTGCTCTCGCTTTTTATGCTTGGCCAGTACAAAAACTTCCAAAAAAATTACAAATGCCACTTTTGCAAATTCTCCTCACTCGAGACCGCGTTTCTTTTTTAATGGATAAATTAGGTTAGCCATACTTCTTTTCTCTCTCTTTCGTTCCCGCTTTCTCTCTTTCTCCTCTCTTTTTCCCGTACCACCCATTTAGCATGCCAGGCATAAACGTGCTTACTTTACACATAGGTAAGTCATCTTCTCTTTTTCAGGAACCGTAGGTGTAGCCCACTTTGAATGTGTCACTGGAACTATTTTACCAGTTGCTTGTAGTCGTTCAATTTCATTGACCACAATGCATAGGTCAATGACCTGAGTTTGGTATCGCAGTTTCAAGAATTTCGATGTAGGACTTCACTCCTTTCATTGTACCCAATTTTTCTTTGTCCTTATTAATCATTTCCCTCCTCCTGGTATAACATCTGGGTCCAGTTCAATTTTATGATGTTTAAACAGTTTCTATCCAGCAAATTTAGACCTTTGCCCCAGGACTACTATTACAGGTAACTTATAATATTGACCTTGATAGTAACTTATAATACTGACCTTAATTCTCAAAACATTCAGTTTATCTCCAGTTTATGTTTATAACTTGATGTTTTATTTTTGTTGTGGTGGGCAGTTTTCCATGGCTGCCCATGTTGCCTCCCTCATTACTGTGATTGTGGCTCCTGTGTCTAATTTCATGTTCCCATTTATGAGTATTGTGACCTGGTATGGTTTTAGTCTATCAATGTTCTCTTCCTATCGGAACACTCTTCAGACTCCGTATCAAGAGGTACATACGTCTGCTACACACTTGGTCTGCACCCGACTACGCCCCTCTCTTTTCAGTTGTTTACTGGTGACAACTTTGTTCTGGCTGTCTATTGCGACAGCAACGCATCAAATGTCCTATTTTCAAACAATAATGTCATTTTGCCCTTTTTGAATACACTGGTCCGGTTTATGGTTTTCTCTACAACGATAGTATTTGTCACATGTTCCTGTCGGTTGCCTATTCTGATCATTTTTCACCCACCTGTCCGTGTACTAAACCTCTTGTTTTCTTCCTCCTGATTGACTTTCGCCACTCAACTCTATGAAATATCTCCGACTGGCCTCGACCCCTTGAGCTATTTCAAACGTTTTCTTGAATGCCAAGTCACTCCAGGAAAATAATCTTCTCTGTGTGTTTCCCTCATTTATTCCACACACAATTCTGTCTCCTAGCATTGCTTCAAGTGTCGCACCGAAATTGCAATTTTCTGATAAACGTTTGGAGTCCACCATAAAGTTTGCGACCCGTTCGTCGGTTTTCCGAAATTTATGAAATTTATACTGCGGGACAATCTCAGACGGTTTTGATTGAAAGTGATTTTTTAAATCTTCAATTATCTCTGCATAGATTTTGTCTGTCGATCAATTTGGGACAAATAAATCTCTAACGAGCCCACTGGTTTTACTCCCTATAACAGATAGTAGTTTGTCTTCTTCCTGCGTTCTCTGGCGTATCTTTTATGCCGTTAGCAGTGAAGAAGAATTCTAAACTCCCTATGTAATGGGAAAACATTTTGACCTAGCTATATTTCTCCACCTTCTAATTTTATATAGAAAATACTTAAAAATTCCTTAAAACGGTATTCTAAGTATTTCTCGTTACAAAGAACGACCCTCAAAACAAGTATAACAATTGCCTTCCTACTTGTGTTTAGCTTTCATAGCTTGTTTTCATACTTGGTTTTATTGTGACATGAGTGTAGCTCTGGAACATTAGGAGTTCATAATATCATCTTTGTCGCCACAATTATAATCCCGTTGAGGACCGAAAAATACTGAACAAGTTTATTTAGAATATGGCATACTTTACATAGAGAGGAGAAAACTTTATTAAGGGTTTATGGGATAGAAAAGGGTTAACAAAGGGGAGATAATTGTAGGAGTTATCTGCCTTTTTTCGTACTCTTTTTAACAATTGCTATTTTTGTCTCCTCTCTTATCTGATTCACTATGAGAGTAAGAAGGTCCAAAACAAACATTTTTA
The DNA here is from genome assembly GCA_963585895.1 of Sepioteuthis lessoniana. NCBI lineage: Eukaryota > Metazoa > Mollusca > Cephalopoda > Myopsida > Loliginidae > Sepioteuthis > Sepioteuthis lessoniana. Next base: position 84,222,020 of record OY757904.1, on the reverse strand, counting down.
CTTTCCTTCGTTCCTATTTTTGTGTTGTCTTGAATCTGACTCACTGTGAATCTAAAAGAGCCCATAGCAAAATTTTTCATTTCTTTTGTTGCCATTGAATCTGATTAGCTTTTGAGTGTCACTAGGAAAATCATTTTTATTTCTTTCATTGCTATTTGTGTGTTGCCTCTCATCTAATTCAATATTAGTACTAAAATGATTGTGAAGATACATTTTTGTACCATACATAATTGGTGACCTTAATTGTTAAACTGATGTTAGCATAAATAAAACCAACCAACCAACCAACCACCCAACCAACCAAACCAGATTTTCTGAATGATTCTAGCAGCTGAATCCCCCCATTCACTGTTTGAACTTTGCAACCATTCAAAATAGATCATGTATAACTTTTATCAAGAAAAGTCAGGTGTTTTTTTTTTATGTCAGATATATTTGCTCAAGTAACTCTCATTCAAATCCAGATATCCAAAGGTTATGGCAAGATTCCTCTACCGTTTTTGAACCTCCATGTGGTGAGTCTCTTGTTCTGCAACTCTAAAATTAAACATTTTTCAAAATCATTATCTGATGAAGTAAATATAGGGTGAAAACTCATGATAGATATATAAACACTGCACCACCAAATTGATTTTCACATCTTATTTCTCTTCCCTTCTGTGAGAGATTTTATTCATATTATTCATCAACCATGAATCTTCTTTATAATTCCAATTCTTCTGGTCTGTGAAGTCTTTTTTCATATGTTGACATAGTTTTTGCTTAATTTGAAATATTTCATGTGTCTTGTCTTCAATATTAAGCCACAAAATAAGCTAAAATTGCATCACTTGTTTTGAATTTTTCTCCTTTGAAATGTGGTTAATTTTCCACAAGTGAACTTTCTATAGCAGAATCCACAAATATTCAAAAACAAAAAAGTGAAGTTTGTAAAAAATTATAAGAAAACTATATCAAACAGGGTTTCCGGGTATAATTTACATTTTTCTGACAACTTCATAGTGAATCAAAGTCATCCTTTCACAATGTTTCATATTTCTTGACAAAGAATTGCTTTATGGGCCATAATATTTCTGTCTAACATTAATAATTCTATTTAACATCATTCATTTGTTTGCACATAGTTAAGCAGTCCTATTTGACCCATAGATAGAACCCTAACAGGTACTATCACTCTGGATCAGAGTAGACCCGAGAGTAATAGCAATTAAGGGATACTCTACATTCCCCAAAGCTCCAAAGCGGTCTTCGGCCTTCAACGAGTGGGAGAAAAAACTTTGTCATTCAGAAAAACTACCCCAGCGACCAGCACAAAACACAATCTCAACCCCAGCGACCAGCTCGAAACATACAATCTCAACCCCAGCGACCAGCACAAATTATGCCACTTCAACCCTCACTTTCCACATCTCAACAATCAAAGAGTGACCCTCCTCTATCCATAACACTGCCCTCAATTTCACCCTTTTTCACTCCTAGACTCATTTCCCGATCTCATTCGGAGATCAGAGAACTAACGCCATCATCATCACTCGTAACAATCACACGAAAAAGAACAAAGTCAACCGCAAATGAGGTTAGACAAATTTTTAACGGATTTTATATTTGCGCGGACACCCTTCAATCATCCAACATTGACCATCAACTCAAAAAAAAACCATTGAACCCGCTAATTTCCTTCAAAAAATAAACCACAAAGACATCACAAATCCATATTTGTTTAGAGGTTCACCCATGGTGACCACCTTTGTTCGTTCGGCTGGCACCCGCACAAGGGAGCTATGGCACTTCATTGAGGACGCCAGTCGAACGGACATAAGGTTGGCGGGAATAGAGCACTTCTTACTCAATAAAATGTTACATCAGTGTACAAGCAGGGTCCCGATTTATGTTCATCCCAGTTTTTATAGGTCCCTAAAACTGCGGTACCCCATGGATGTCGGGGGAATTTCCAGGGACGACCGAGTTACCATTGAACTTGGTACCGGTTCCCTGCATCAGGTCGTCGGCATCCTCATCTCGGAGGATTTCGGGCCCGTAGTCGACACTGAGTAAGGTATGCGGGTCTGATGACTCTAAACCTTGCCACGTTGAATGTGAGGAGACTGAGGGATTCAAGCAAGTGTGCTTGCTTGCTGAAGTCAAGAGCCTCAGTGTATGTTGCTGCAGTGCAAGAAACTCACTTCATTTGCGCTAATGACTGTCGGGTGCTGGAAAGCGATTTTATCGTTTTCTCAGCATACGGCAGCCGCAGAAGCGCTGAGGTCTCTTCGCTAATTGGACGAAGCCTTGATGCTGATGTTGACGTTGTTTTTGCAGGTGACGGGAGCCGGTTGGTTGTGGCCGATGTTGCCGTTAAAAGTTTCAAGTTCTGGCTGGTTGTGGCTTATGCGCCCAATTTCGCTGTGAAGAGGGTTTCCTTTTTTCGTCGGTTGGTGCCGTTCCTGGACGATTCGAAGCGGCTAGTCTTAATGGGTGATTGGAATGCGATCCTTGATCCCAAGATAGGTAAGGTCGGGTGGGGAGCTAGAAAGTTGGGAAGGTGTGAAAGCAGCCTTGTCGGCCTTATGACTCGTCATGACTTGGTCGACAGGTTTCGGCTGGATCACTCAGGGCGGGAGATGTGGACGTGGCTAGATAGCGCGCCCTCTGCCAAAGTAGCGATTTCGTTTGTTGCCTCACGTTCCACTTGATAGTGTGGACTGACTATAAACTTGTTAGGGTCAGTCTGCGGTTAGCTAATAGGCCTAGTCTAGCTGGCTACTGGAAATTCAATACCTCCTTACTGGCGATACGGGACTTCCGGGACCGGCTGGAATCCCTAATTAAGCGGGCGTTTGTGGGGGCGGTTACCGGGAATAGGTGGTGGGTTTCTCTTAAACATAGATTTAGAGATTTCAAGGAGGCGAAATCTATAGAAGATAGACTTTCCCGGGCGGTGGCTGGCCGTAGAGCTAGCTAGGAGGGACATTGAGCGTAAGACTAGCGAGCGCTACAAGGGATTCGTAGTTAGATCTAGGTTGAAAAGAATTCTCAACAAAGCTGTGAAATCGAACGCGACTGCGCGTGAGGAAGAAGTGCGAAGATTTCCCGATCGGTATATCGATTCTGTCGTCCCCGGATGGGCGCTCCTACGTGATCGCTCTGCCCGCTGTCCTGATCTCCTGCTTCAGGAGTTTCACAGCTATCTTGCCGACTTTCCCCGCCTCGGGACGGCTGAAGCGGCTAGTTGCGAGGGTGTGATTACTGAATGCGAAGTCCGGGATGCGTTGAAGCAGGTCAGCCTCAACAAGTCGCCAGGACTAGATGGTTTACCCTACGAAGTGTACTTGAGACTGCTGCACATGTTTGTGCCTATTCAACCATTGGTTCGCCCAGGGAGCTATCCCTGGTAGCGTTACCAAGGGCGTGATCACATTGCTGAAGAAAGGTGGCAAGCATGTATGGGAGGGTTTAAATGATTACATGCCCATAACTCTGCTTAACACAGAGTTAAAGATTTTGGCCCGGGTCTTATCGAATCGTCTACAGCTTGTCATTAGCGATCTGATTGGCCCCGAGGAGACCTACGCTGTGAAGGGTAGATCGATCCAAGAAAATCTGCACTGAATTCGCGAGGTCTTAGAGGGGAAAGAAGACGACACGGAAGCTGCGCTGATTAGTTTAGATTAGTCCAAGGCCTTCGATAGGGTTGACCATCGGTTTTTGGCGACTGTTTTGGAGACTGCCGGATTCCAACCGAAGTTCCTCAGATGGATTAGTATGATGTATCCCAACCCACAGGCAGTGGTGCAGGAGAACGGAAGGCGTCTTCCCCTGTCTCCTCTCCTCTATGTCCTCGCTTTGGAGCCCCTACTCCGTAGGCTTAGGGACGAGGGGAAGAATCCGGCCCTGCGCGGTGTCCCTTTTACGACAAGGGTTTCCGCGTTCGCAGATGATATCACTGTGTTTGTATCCCGCCGCCTGGATATAAAGGCTGTGAACAAGCGGATAGCGGGGGCCAAGGTCAATTGTGACAAAAGTGAAGGTTTGCGGCTCTGTGCTTGCAGGGGTAGTGATACCCTTCCAGGGCCCTTCCGTTGGAGTGACGGACCCATCCTCATCCTCGCGGTGTGGTTTGGGCCCGATCTCCAACTGGAGTGAAATTGATCGGAAGTACAAGCTAAGGTGAATGCGCAGGTGGGAACCTGGCTTTCAAGGAGGTTGTCCTTAAAGGGCAGGACAAAGGCATGCGCCATGTACGTCCTCCCCTTGGTCCTTTACTAATTGTCTGTACTTTCTCTGCCTAAGGCACGTCGATTGGTGCTTTAACAATCTCTCTCTAGATTGCTCTGGGGAGGCTGAAGGCCGAGGGTCAATAAACAGATCAGCATCCAGCGTACGCGCCACGTGGGTCTAGGTATGCCTAATCTGGAGAGCCACTGGCTTGCTGAAAGACTTGCATACCTGGGCCGATCCTTGACGGGGGACGCAGTGTGCAAACGAAAGGCGAGTCGGACTTTTCCTCGTCTCAAGTCAGACCCAAAGGCTGACGGTCGACGTAAGCCGATGGTCGAAACAATGTTTTTCTGCGAGTGCCGAACGGCCCTTCGTAACCTTCCTGGGTCCAGTAACCTTTCATAGCCTCGGAAGGAACTATATTGGGAACTAGTGGTGGGTTCCGCCTCGGACCCTCTTAGCGAGCAGCGCGGCTGGACGGCGGAGGAGATCCGCTCCCACTGGAATTGGGCATCAGGATCGAGCTTCTTGAACAACTCCGAGTTCTCGCTTACCTGGCGACTTGCACGGAATGCGTTACCCCTTCTCCACTTGAACTTCAGAGAGGGCCTGGCAGACATGCCCGACTGTGCTTGCTGTGGCAGTGGTTTAGAAGAAACGGCTGAGCACGCCTTCTACTACTGCGAGCGAGTTCGCCCGTTTTGGGATCACGTCGGGGAGTGGACGGCTCGCATTGAACCCATTCAGCTCGTGCTGCTCGACGTTGGTTACGTTGTAGACAACGTTCTTCCTCCGTTTCAGGGTGAGAAGCGTGTGGTGTTTCTCGTGATCTTAGTTGTAGCTCGAATAGTGATTTGGACGACACGAAAGAATGGATTGTATGACGATGCAAACTTTTCTCATCGTGATCTGGTTTTGTATTTTAGGCATCAGCTTATGGTCAAAATCAGACGCGATAGAAAACGCTTGGATCGCATAACATTTGACATAAGGTGGGTGAATGCAGCGAGCCTGGTCGTAAAAAAGGGGGCAATGTTGGAGTCATCCTTTCCTCCTGTGCCTGCCCATGGTGTCTACGGTACGGGTCATTTTTACCCCTCGAAGCCTAGGTCGTGAGTCATTGTCCGCGTCACTTAGTTGCTAGTCTCCAAGATCTTCCCCATCCCCATTATTTTTGCCCGCTTTTGTTGAAGATCTTGGAATTTTTGTTTTTCGCCTTTTCCGTTTCATTGCATTTCGGGGTTTTTCTCCCATTCCTATCATATAAAACTCATTGTAAATAAATCACAATTTGTAAATAAAACCATACATTACATCCGGGGTTTTAAGTAGGTCTTGTCACAGAGCAAATGTGGTATATTGGTGGCTGCAGCGCGCTTGGTGATGGATGACAGGTTATATATTGTACTGCGGAATGGGTTGGCGAATGTGGCTTGCTAGGTGCCCCTAGAACATATAGCTAATGCATGACCGCCCTCTTCCACTCCCCTTAAAATCTAAAGGCTTTATGCCTTCCATTTGTAAATAAATGGAAATAAATAGAGCAGCAGCAACAGTAATAACACTGCGCCACTCCAGTTGTTGGGACGCACTTCGGCCGGCCATGCTTGCTGTGGCACGGATCTGGCCGAGTGTGACTCGGCAGCTGGAGATTTCTCCCGGTCACAGGGGGCGTCCCCTAGGCTTTTACTCCCTTCGGGGGGTGTTATTGCCTGACGCCTGAGGCGGCCCTAATAAGGGGAATGCCGACGGGGCCGAAGGTATTTTTGGCCATGCCGGGCGCGTGTGGGCTCTGGCCCTGCGCTTGGACCCACCAAAGAAAGGCCTTGTGCCACACTTGCACGTTCGGTGGGGCGTGCAACAATTACCGAGCAACAGCTGTAGTAAGCACCTTGCCTGTTTTCGTGTACGTTGAACCAAGGAAACCCTCTTCAGAGACTTGGATACATTTGTGTTGCACCTCATATCTCCGTGTTGAGTTATTCATTTATTGACCCTTAATAATCGGTTATAACAAAAAAGAATGATATGATTGCAATTGATCCAATTAAACAAAAATAATACCAAATTTTTGAAAATTATGAGGACTTTCTGTTGATTTGAATTTATCTAACTTGTTTGAATCAACCATTTTGTTTGAATCAATCGTTTTGATGAATACTATAAACTAGAAGAATCCCTTCCAATTGTACACAGCATCACTTTTTTAAGTTTTAGTAGAGGTTCATGATGCTTGTTTTGTTAGAGACCTATCCTTGGGCCCGGTACCAAATATGCAACACCTTAGCCGCAACGTACCAATTATATAACTCGTCACTTGCTGCACCAATTATGTAGGTTGGTCACGGGTAGTGGTGGCGAATATATACTCCTGTTTCTCCCTTGTCCCTTTTACACAACACTATATGTCTTCACTCTCGTCAAATGGCCGTCTCTGGTCGAAAGCTGAGATGGCAGAAAATTCCAGCGTTGGTCGACTCTTTTGGTTGAAGTCATAACCTTTGATCAGATCCTCTATCTGCCACGTTGCATATTTTGATCTCAAATTAGGAGATCGATCAAAGCAATTCGATCGGATTGAAGTTCGGTCTTCAGCGGGAAGAAATGACAAGTACACAAAAAATCTGTTTTCAAAGAGAAGGAACAGTGATCTTCCAACTATATTTATATAAAGAAATCATAATAAAATATAATATTGAGAAAAACCAAAGCCCGTTCCCTTTCTACTATATGGAATAATGTGGTATTTGTTATCAGCAACTCTTATAGGTTGTAAGAGCTAATTCAGATAACTAAATTCAGTTCAGAAAAATTCTTCTTCATTTCAATGATAGAGAATCTCTACTTTCGGGTTCGTTTCGAAGCATGTTCGAGGAGAGACGTTAGATGTGGGTACCATGTAGATGCCACATCTTCTCCGTCTGACTGGCTTTCGGCTTCTGCTGTTTTCTGCTCCGTGAATGTTGAAACGCTCTGTTTTTATAAAAGTCCGTGATAATGCAGAAGAGGTCCGACGGGTTGCACAAGTTCTCCGTTAACTTCTTCCCAGTTACTCCGACCTCTCTTAGTCTTTTACTAACAGTCAACCAAAGAGGAATCTTGGAAGAATCTATCCTCCTCCCCTCTCAATAAGATTTTTCAAATAAGGGACCTTAGTCCCTCCTTTTTTGTTGTTTTAACCCGATGATTCCGCCTATTTTTACAAAATTATACTTTAAGATAATCATCATTATCGTTTAGGCGATTGGATGGCCCAGGTACTTATGGGCCGCAAATTTATCAACACTTTTTATTGTTTGTCGAAAACCATAACAATTCGAGATATATTCTTATCTCGAGTCATTACTTTCAAACGCATGTTTTCGTTATTTCCCGAAAACGTTTTATCCTAAAATATTTAGCTGCCATATTTACCACACCAGAAGCTTTTAGAAAAATAATCACATTTCCATTACGGCTGATTTCGGTTATCTCTCATGCCAAAATCTGAAACTAGCCTCTTTTTGGCCAGTCTGCGTCTCTTCTAAACAATTTAAGTGCAGGATTTTATTTTTTCCGTGACAGGATTTTATTTTTTCCGTGCAGGATTTTATCTTTTCCGTGACAGCTGATAATACAAACTTTCAGATTAACTCTTTTTATTTTTGTATCATCTTATTTCATCACACTGTGATCCATTGTGTTATATTGTTATATAATGACCAATCATATTTCTGTATTTTCTCTCGTTTATCTGTCCTGTGTGCAAAAACCACTGATCGATACACAGTGATATTTACACAAGCAACAGAGTAAATATTGAAGTATCTTCTCTCCAATTGCTTGACATTTAGTAACCATATTCAACTCAAAATAGTTGAAATGGAAAAAAAAAGAAGTTTCATATATGATCTGCTAGCTAAATCAACAAGATTTAGTTAGCAGATATCTGAAACTTGCCTTTTTTATCAACAATCATATATTAAACTACATTTGTACATGCAATTAGACAATATGCAAGCTCGAATAGCCCTCTCTAACAATTCGTATTTTGTATACATCGTATTTTCACGATTATGGCCCTTCACTACTTTCTCCAAGTTGCTATTTTTACAGTTTTATACGTATGCATTCTCTATTTCTCGAAATGCTTTTCTTATTAAACTTGTGTTTATTTCTTTATATTAATGTTTATGTCTTATTCTTGTTTAACGTTTATGATATAAAATATGTTAAATGTATTACCGTGAACATTTTATGTCTGTTTCACCACCATATTTGGTTACAACTGGCTATACCTTATGACAATATGAGGTATTCACTGGAGCTAAAAATTTATGGAGAGCATGATACTTTCTTCTTATTTAGTAAAATGTAATTTTCCTTTTATGAAAATATAAAACAGACTTATTGATTTTGAAAGAAATTCAAAAGTCAATTTAAAAGGTCTTTCAAATTGTCAAAGCAAAAATTAAGCAGGCTTGAGGTTTTATCGATGCATTGATCCATTTTAAACAACATTCCGAACAAACTCTTGCTCACCAGTTGGGGTTAAAAGGTCAAATCGTTGGATAGATTAATCAAATCTTTGATTTTTGTTTTGGTTAATGTGAAAAGAGATACTTCCCCAAAAGGCGTAGGCTAGGGCCTTTAATTGTACTATGATAGGATGACCAATTGAAATTTGATTTGTGGAAGGGATACTCTTCCCACAGACGTAGATCAGCACATTTGATTGGCTGACCTGTCAAAAAGTTGTAGAAGAATACGAAATGATTTTTGTGATTGGTTAGGCAATCGGGAATGTTTGTTCCCAGAGGAATCGTCGATAAAAATAGATGTTTTTAATGTTAGATGAGAGAAGATATCTGGTGTCCATACCGAAGAGAGGAGAATAAGAAAATAAATCTCCCCAAGAACTAAAGCCTCTTCAGCAAAATCCTCACACTCCTAAAAATTTAGTAACATAGAAAGACTGCACCAGAAATATACCTTATTTGTCTGTCTCTTAAATACAACAAAAACCGAAATAATATATATATATATATATATATATATATATATATATATATATATATATATATATATATATATTATTATTATACCATTGATTCAAGAAATAGTTGTTTATTGTTAATGAAGAGTTTTTCTTGTCTTTGAGTTGCCAACATCCAGGCAACTTTTTCCAACGAACCACGCCAACCGTCAGAAGAAGTTCTGGATAGATTGTGTCATCCCCTATCTGTGGATCTTTAAAACACGTGGGCACATGAGAGAATTAGCCGACTAGCCGGAAACGCTTGTGGTAGTCACAGAACTAAGACTACAATCAAGTACCGTGACTAGCATAGGACCACAACCTACTTAACTCCTTTTAACTCACAGAGCCACACAATTACAATTGTACAATTCTTTTCATCACGAATCCTATTTGGATTCAGAAACAGAACATTTTCCTTATATTTAAGTACCGAATCACATTTAGATACACAGTTAAAGGGGTGTCTATCTCGCATATATGGAAGTCATATATCAAAGCAACTAACATGTTCTAACTATAAACTGAATCCGGTGGTGAGGCTCCAGTTCTGGAGCTTTAAGAAGTATAGATTCACCCCTTCGTTACTATTATTTCCAGATAGTACTCACTGCGAAGTTATTAGTGTTGGACTCAACTATGAATCAGAGTTTTCATTCCTTTCGAGTATATATATATGTATTGTCTCGTGGTCTACCACTGAGAGGAGAGAAATAAGAAATTTCCCCTACCCCTCTGTGTTTGAATTAACAGGCCGCCAAAGACTGACCGTTAAAAGAGGAATAAGGAATGTAGGTCAATTCCTCGCGGCCTAAGTAACAAATCTGGGTCAGAATGAAAGCCAACAGGTGTTTGCATTTGTGACCGGATGGATAAAGAAGGGGATATACTGGATAGAGATATTAGTCCGAATGAATCGCCTGACAGGGTGAAGGAAGAAGAAAGAGGCCGAGGCCAGAACCCTAAAAACGGAAGTAGCGCCCTTTTCGTCAGCGGAAACTGGGAAAAAAAGAATTTAGTTATGAGGACAGAGGTCGCCGTGGGAGGACGCAGGATTTGATGCCAAACTCCGGGCGATGAAGCAGAGGGGGTTTTCAGGGCAGCAGTTGGCGTGATAAGATGTATTGGAACTGTCGCCGAAATTCCGTGGAAAAGCAGAAAGATGACAGACGCCTTCAAGCCAAGCTATATAAAATCCCGCTAGCCCGTGAAAGAGAAAATACTCTCAGAAGGAACCCGTCAAAAGCTAAGTAAACTTTAAGACTGTTTTCTCCCTCCACCCTTCCTAAGTATCGCAATTACATACTCTCTCTCTCTCTCTCTCTCTCTCTCTCTCTCTCTCTCTCTCTCTCTCTCTCTCTCTCTCTCAATTTAACGAAGGAAGAAAGAAAAGAATAAGGAAGAAAGACATTTGTATTTTGATATTATCCGCTGATAATATAGCCGACACGTTAAATATGTGTGTCCGCATGTATTAAAAACCTTGTTATATTTTATATCTCTCCTCGTGTTGAAATTTATTCATTGTGTTGTCTGCCTATCAAGTTGTCTTTTGCATGTTCCTTTTCAGCTTCATTCGCCTCAATTTATTCTCGCTAAATGTCCTATTCGCCTTTTAAAATATTACACGGGAAATTGGAATAGTCGACTACGATAAATAATAATATTATATCTAAACCTAGCGCGCCCATATCTTCCATTATCCTAGGGGTAGGAAGAGGTAGTGGCCTGGTGTGTGTGTGTGTGTGTAACGTGAAATTTGGAAACCCCTTGCCAGCAGCGGTCAGTCTAGCCCCAAATTAACCCCCACATTATCTGCCAGTTCCCATATGCCCGTGAAAAGACTCTTAACTAGGACTTATTCTGCGAGGGATCAAGTGCCAGACTGCCCCGACTTCACACGTGCGAAAAATAAACTCCCGTCTTGGGATAAATATCTTTATGCCGCGTCCCAATATCAACCAAACAGAAGCAACAGACACTTAACAACCTAAGTGACAAGATAAGTTCGTTGGCAACATATTAAGTTCACTTAACAATTCCTTAATAAGTCTCGTTCATCATTACTTTTTACACTTTGCTTTATTATATTTCGCTTGTTATTGATATTGTTGAGAATACATCGTTTTGTTGAAGTGTCGTGTTCTGTTTTCCTTGCCACAACCTTTTCTGCTTATTTTGTCCGTCTAATTGCAACAATATATAAGTATATTTCGGTGCTCATTGGTTTGTTATATTTCTACATGGCTTGATAAGATGATCTAAGCTTTATTTTAACATAAACAGGTGAAAAACAATTTAACTGTTCATTCCATCCCACCGGTATCTGGGGAAAGAAACTGAATTTTCCGCACACTCTGCTTTTAAGCTAAGTGTTTCCATAGTTACGAAGTTCTTTTAACATTCAAAAATATTTTCTTAAGGGCAGATAGTTGAATAATTCGCATATAACACTCCATATGTTAATGAAAAGAAATAGATTTGTTAAAAAAGAATTGTTTAAAGAAATGAACAGTCCAGAAGTAAATTTTAAAAATACTGAAATTTTTAAAGGAATTGTACTACGAAACAAATATGTTAGAAATTAAAGAAATATTTTGAAATGTTTTTGTCGTTATATAACATTTGGAGAGTTAATTTTAATAAAAACGTTTTAGATTTTATTGGAAGAAGCATTTTTTGTACTTTAAAAAAGATAAATATGTAACACACAAAATAAGATTTTTGTAGCTAATGGAGTTAGGTGCTATGAAAAGTCGAACACATCGAAACTTTAATTGAAAATTATCAAGGTATATGGTGTAGGATATAACTAAAAATCTTAAAATGTCTAAATTAAGTGCTTGAAATCATATTCCTTGGCTTGTTTATTCGAATTGCCGTTGGTTGGTTAGTTGGTTGGTTGCATGTCAACTTTTGTTGGATTATCTTATATCGAAGTCTGTCTTTTTTGTAAGCTATTATTCCTATTTAATAAGAATAATTTTAAACACATAGTTTTAGGTGACTCATCTTAATACAAATCATTTGCACGTAGTTATATGGTTTCAAGTGTTGCTATCTAATATTACAAGAAATACATGTACATATACACACTTTTCTTAAGAAATAACTCCGAATAAATTTCTTTAAAACATCTCTAATTCTTTTTCTGAAAACCACACAATTAACCAAGGACTCTTCTGAATTTTTTCCCTGTGTTTAAATTCTGGTAAATGAAGAAATAACCGAATTACAGTATCTTCATATTTGAACTTTGTAAGCTTTACATACAATGACTGATGTTTTTCCTGGCCTTTTTGGTAATGATGCAATTTATTCAAATTTATGTAAAGGTATCAATTTCTCAGGCAAATAAAAATATATTATCACTCTTTTATGAAATGGAAATAATTTGCTTAATTCTTATAGTTTCTCTAATGTTTCTAGTTGTAATGAATATTTACATTTTTTTTTTTTTTTTCGTGATTTTATTTTCAAAATACATTTTCAATTTTTTCTTCAGTCGTCATATATTATTTTCAAAAAAAGAATCGAGGATAGGCACTATTGCCTTAATTTCCCTCCGCCACTCGAAGAAAAAGAGACTCTGAAACGAATCAGTCACTTTCACTCAGGTGAAGAAGGATTGGTCGACTGAAAAAGATGCCTGTCTGTTGTGCTGTCTATTGTGCATTCTGTCGAAAGGTACTTTCTAATAAGGAGCGATAGTTACTCTAAGTTATACAAAATATAACTCTCCCTTTTGATATATTTATAGCGAAGAACCTAGTAGAAAAACATTGTATTCATTATATGTCATAATCTATTCATAAAAAACATTACCATCAAGTCCAACATTCGATGCCCACCTAAATCAAAATCATTTGTCCTACTATAACAAGGCACCCCAATTATTATTACAAGAATATCTTTTAATTATTGGTGGTAATGAGGTGGAACAAATGGAGATATTGTAACGGTGTCGATAAGATAATTTTAGAAATATACAAATTATTGCGGGTACGTCATGATTCAAATTATGAAAAACAAGGGTCTTGTTTTTGTTAAAAATAAAAGGCTGTTTCGAAGTAGCAGAAATCTTTAGATTTCGATTGATGCATTTTTGCCTGCAGGTAGATATATAGAACTTAAAGTGTAAACCTTCTTTGGTTTGTGCACCGGCAAAAAAGTCTGTTTGAAGTTTCTAAACACCAATGTTGAATGGTATTATTGCAATTCAAAAACTATTGATTAGATTTGAGAAAATAACTGACTCCAACAAGAGTCAGGGTTTATACGGAAATGGTCTTTTCATCAAGGTTGTCTTGTGATAAGAGAATCAAACTGAAATAAACTAAAAACTATTACAACTCAAATTATTTTATGGATATTTATGAAATAGCCTTCTGATCTCCGGCTGGGATTTGTGTATTATGTAATAATACATCAGATAGCGTTGGCTGAATTTAGCATATATACTTGCTTAATTTAATTCTCGTTGGAGTTAAGGTGAATTTGCTGAAGAGAAGCATTGTTAGAATTCTCTGTTGCGTTAATCAAAGATATGATTTGCCGAAGTCATAGTTTGATTCTATTCCACTTTTTCTCATCGTTCTAAATGATAATGTGTTGATATTAAGAGAGAATATGTTTGCTTTCTCTATGTGCCCCATTTTATTTGTTGATTAAATTTTAGGGATTTTTGGATCTTCTCTGGCCAGACTGGTTTTGTAGTAATAACTTCCAAAGAAAAGTATCTTCTTCCTAGTGCATTTAAGTGTATCGCAACAGTGGCAACAGTGGATTCAGAATAAACTCACGTATATTTTATTTTTAGAAATTTTAATTCAAAATTAAGATTAGAAGACTGTGATACGGCAGTAAACACAAATGTATGGGGTATAAAGGAGGTTTTGGTTGTGTTATAATAAAATACATCAAATCCCTTCTTATTCGCCCTCTTAACTCTTCACACATCTAACTACTAAAACACACAAAGCACAGACCGACAGACATTGACATTGCTGAAGAAAATAACATTTACCGGATGGCGAGTGTCAAACTGAGAAAACTGTGGCTTCTGCGCATAGGCTCCGTGCATAGTCTATTCAAAATATCAAGAAAATTCTCAGTTATAAAAAAAGGTCAATTTTTCAACCTATCATTTTTTTCCCCCACAAATAGTGTTTTCTGGAGCCGGTGTTTGAAGTCGGGAAAATATAAATAGGGCAGGCAGAGGTCACACGAACTGTTGAATTTTCGGTCGTCGCTGAGAGCGTCACCCAACAACACCGTCAGACCAGATCAAAGCAACCACTTCTTACCGCCGACCAGATAATCGCCCGTCAGCCGGCTAGATATTCCATTCGATTGTTTATTTTATTCATTCAATAAACGAAATAAACTAAATCTTCTTGTCAGTTTTATTTTTCTTGCAACCACACACTTGTAGATAACACTTTTGTGTTGTTGTTGGGAAATTACGAGGTTTGGTAACTGATTTTTCTTCTTATCTTCATTCACTTGTTATCTTCTTTTTGTTTGCTGAAGCTGCAAAGGAATTAAAGGAAAGAGACGGATACTTTTAAACTCAATTTTAATTTTCGGTGTTTATAACTATTTTATGGAGAGGAATATTTTCCAGTGTTTTATAACCAATTAGACCATAACACTTGTTTATAAAAGTATAAACTCCTTTATTCGAAACATCGAAATGGTTGTGTGTATGAGAGAGAGAGAGAGAGAGAGAGAGAAACGGAGGACTGCTATGGTTGACACAACGACACCATGTGGAGACAGATGTGTTTAGAGCCCTACTTCTTGCTTCTTTGACGGAAGCTTTGATACAGAGCTGGTTCACAACAAGGGAGTCACCTGACTCCCCCTCCAAGCTGACGTGTCTATTCGCTTGTCTGTTCTCTGAATGACTGATCGCCTGACTCTCTGAGATTGAAAAAGTTCTGCATTTTATATTTTCTGGACCCCCACAGATTTTCCCTCTCGCTCAATTCACGTGATTCATTTCCGCATGAAAAATACTGCAAATATATTGTCCTGAGCCCGGAAAATATTAGTTTTGCTGAGATATCTTTTTAAAATTCAGTGAGAAAATTTCCTTTTTCACACGGGTTAGTAATATCATAACTTTACAAACAATGACCCAGATGATTTTATGACATGCCAGCATTGATAATCAAGAATGTGAAGAGATTTAAACTTCATGAAATAACCCCAGATCATTTTAAATGTTTAATTCTTTTGCAAGTCCTAGCAATGGTTCCTTGAAAAAAAATATGATATTTCATCTTAATAAAAATGGCCTTTCAGCTGACACCAAAAATAAGTCTAGAACAGTAGGGAATAATTTCCCTTTCCTCCTGACAGAGAACAAATACGAAAAATACACAAAAGCTAACCAGCAATAAAAAAAAAAAAAAAGCAACACAAAATCGGCTCCGAATGACCCAAAAATGTTGGCACTCCATTCAATAAACCCATTTACCGATAAAATTTCCACATTCGTTGGCGCCACTAAATTTGGCTCACACTTTGTATCTCTTTTGTATTTGTTCTTTTTTTTTTTTTTTTTTTACTTCTGGCAGTGAAGTCGTGGGATGAACGCGTGTTAAATACTATCTCCCAAATTACGTCTTGCCTTCTTATTTTCTAACAACTACAACGAGTCGGTATACCCCTGCTCTATTAACAAAACTGAATAGAGGTAATTTTTTCGAAGTTTGATCTTTTAGGTACGTACTTGTTGATTAAAGATGACGAAACATTCGGACAACTGTTGACAATAAATACGTATAAGAGGTTATATAAATTCAGTCAACTTCCGTGCTGGGTCAAGGTGGTTTTTAGCATTTTTCAACAAATCCTGGATAAAATGCTGGCTGGTTTAGATTTTGCTTTTGCATTCTTAGAAAAAGTGAAACATTTTGAACACACCCAGGAAGTTTTCGAATGAGTCCATGATTTCGGTTTTAAACTGAATACAACTAAGATAAAATATTTGTGAAAAAACATTGATTCGAACTCCAGACAGCGCTCCTACCAGCATCTCAAAGGTTACAATCTTTTTTGGTCATTGCGAATCATTATAATTTAGATGTGCTTAATATGCATAAGTTGAGTGCTATTAAATGCTTTGTTAAGATGAAAATGCGATTTAGAATTATTCTAGTCAATGTCAAAAATCTTTCGAAGACATTAAAAATACATATTTTATTCCAGTAATCAATATGGACAGAGAAGGTGACTCAAATCCAAGAAACGTAGGACACACGTCCGAGACAGGGGAAAAGATAAAGAGACGCCATACAAGGGGTATTAGTTGTATTTGTGTCGTGACCGATATTAGTTATACTATTTTTTGTTTGTCTTTTTTGTAAATAGTTTTGTTGTCGACCTTAGTCGAGGGTGACCCGAAGTCTCCCTTTTTAATAGCAACTACACAGAGGTGTAACGGAGGGTGCTACTCCATTCCCTGGCTTGCTCCATTTTACTCTTGATTCTTTTCTTATAATGCTGAGTGTTAAGCAAGGCAGCATCAAGTACCATTTTTTGAGTCTTTGGTATGACTCGACCAGGGATTGAACTCCGATCTCTCGGACCATTGGTGAAGATTCTACTCATTAGACCAATGACCCGGTAATAGTTTTGTAGTTTGGATTGGGGCTATAGCTTCCTATATCATGTGTCCGTCATTCATCTGAGAATTTAACCCCCTAATTCTTTCTCCTTTGCTTTCGTTCTTCGAATGGAGAAAACGTGGTCTTCTCATTCCACACCGGTTGGGCGAAAACTGGACACGATTTTTATTTTTGTTAGTCGAACAAATGGAGTCGTTGATTCCAACACCAGCAAGGCACCTTCCCGTGAAAAACGAAAGTCAAGTAAGATACTTGCATACCTTTCTTGGTACCTTCTTTTATGCATGTATGTATGATTTAGTCGTTTTGGGATAAGTGTTGATATTTGTAAAAATCTGTTACATTGTTATAGGTACCTACAAGTGGTTTTAAAAGTTTATATGAGTTTATTTCGTCTTTCCTTTCCGTTTATTCAGTCTTTATCAATGGATATGCTAACTTTTGTAGGAACTTAGTGAGAAGGAAACGATTATATGTCTTTCCTCGCTCCAAAATGTGCGTTTAATAATAGTCGCCTATACCCTCACCAATAAGTGATGACCTCAACGTATCAGTGTATTTTGAGACTTGTAAAATAACTGTTAACTTTGTGTGTTAGAATATTTTTTCAACACAAAGAATATTCAGAATGGGAATGACAACTCTTGTGGTGAAATGGTATAATTTAAAATGTCTATGATGATCTTCATCGTCATTCTCCACAACCACGTGTTAAACTACACTCCTTTACTGGCGTGTGCTGACTGTTATGGCAGGTTAAAGGAAAAAGTAGATAGTTACCGTACTAAGAATGAATTCTAGCCTTTGTCAGAATTGCTTTTTCTTCTACACGTGGTTGTCTTACTGCTGATACGGCTTACAACAGACATATATCAAAACAAACTTTGGTGTTCGCTGAATTCGACTCCGAATGTGAGTTTAGAGGAATTACCTCTCAAAAAGCAAAATTTCGCTCAGTTATTTCACAGTTACCCAGTGAAGCACTTTAGGAAGCGAAGGACAAAATTATTTCCCGACTTGAAGAACAACAACCTTATCATTCATTTCACAGAAGACACAATCGAAATTATTCACTGAGGAAACTTTAGAAGTTCATCTTTGGAGGAATTTATCAAATATCTACTGCTCGTTTTTTAGTAGTTCCAAAATTTTGGAGATTGTTATCAACACACAGTCAAGTGTGAGGTTCGGAAATCTGAAATAATTTTCCTCGGACATCACATTAATTTCGCTGGAATTTCTCATTCCCCTTCTAAAGCAGAAGTAATTTCCAGCTTTTCTGTGCCAGACATCATGAGGTAGTAACAACGGTTCCTAGGGATGAGGAATTTTTTCGAAGATTCCAGTCGAATCGCGTGCGGGTTGAAAAATCTTTGACAAACATTCTAACAAATATAAAAAATTGTGATATTGTTTTATCTATCCCTGCCTTGGCAAATTTTCACCAAATTAAGGTTTTATTGTCTCAAGCAGTTGAATTGTCACATTGTTCCAGGTAATAAGATGTGTTTGGTGGCCGTAGTGGCGTAGGTTCAGTCCTGCAGCAGAAAGTTGATGACCATTGGAGATTAGTTTCCTTCTCCAAGAAACTGACATCAATGGAAATCAGGTACAGTATCTTTGCTCCAGATATTCGATTCGCCAAAGAAAGACATGTTCGCTCATCTTCTGGATTCTACTCATCTTCTGGTGAGCGACTTGCAAATGTGAATGTGGATTCCAATGGACCACTCTTCTTATGTGAGGAACATCCTTCTTTTGTGGATTGACGTGCAGCCATTTTATAGGGGACCCTTCAAGATCTCGAAGAGACATACATTTTTTTTGCGGCGAAAATAAAGAATTAACCACAGAACACTGCTGCAGACAGGTTGACGCCTGCCTCAGTGGGTGCTCAACCTGAACACTCATGTGGCTCCTCCTTCACTAATAACACCAGGCGTAATAAAAAAGACTGGGACCCGATCTAATAATCATATTAGATAGTCTAAAAATTTATTGTGATAAATTGTTTTATTTCAGGGCTGTATTTTTAATAGCATGTTTGCTAGAGAACTGTCCTTCCTTCAGAAAGAATTTTTTTTACTTTCACTAAGAAAGCTTATTATATTACATTTGTAATTTGCTGTATACAAATAGTGTAATTTTGTTTGTCTCTTTTTCAATGCATTTGTAGCGGTATTCTTTGTGCAGGTTAATGAATTTGTCTTGGGAAGGGGTACATGCAGGGAGACAAAAATAATTGTTTTTCTTTAGATTGAGGGTGTAGCTTTCCACGTCATATGTCCATTGGTCACGTGAGAATTTAAACCCTTAATTCTTTCTCTTTATCTTTCATTTTTCAAATGGAGAAGCCGTAGTGTTTTTCAATCCACGCTGGTTGGGCGAAAAATGGATATGATTTTTATTTTTGTTCGTTGAACAAAATGGAGTTGTAGTCTCCGGCGAGGCACCTTATTTGACCTCGTCACGAAGATCAGAATATACCTTCTGTCATGCATGCTTGTTACTGAGGCAATAAGTGTGATCTATTTGTTTTAGGACACATGTTAATTGTTGGAACACTTGTATTATTATGTGTAGGAAACAATTAAACTCCCTTTCAAGCAACAACATTAGCAGTCAATAATAAACGACCATAAATTCAACAACAGTTTATTTTCTGTTGTAAGAAGTTTGTTCTCTATTATAAAAACTTTGCAGTAACCATCTGATAAAATTCGATGTTATTATTGTTGAAATTATCACTCAAGTCAATACTTCATAGAACTACTGATAATAGTCATTGTAGGGTTAGAGTTATTTACCATTAATCACACATTGATTATCTGCGCCTAGTTTCCCTTACTCTCTGTAAATAAAAATAACACCGTACGTGTTTTAAAAAGTCGTCCTCATGTTGATTGAATCAAAATATCATGCGTGGAATATATGAAGATGAATACCTGCACTTAAAAAGCTATGTCTTATTTTTATGTCGAATTAGATTCGTAAATTTCCAACAAAAGGTTATGACCCAGGCAACGTATGACGATAATAAGAACTACGTGGGGATCTTATTTCGGTCATTTTGATTTATCGTCCACCGAGAAAGTTTTTATATCGTTTCATGATTGAAATATATTTTTGTATCATTTTATGATTGAAATATTTGGAACATAGCCATGGAAATAAAACTTGTTAATCTTGTGCTGCAGGATGGGACAAATTACACCGATTGAAAATTACAATACAAAAAGGTATTAAAGGTATTAATTAAAGACGGTTCATAGAATATCGTAAATGAGACGGAGGATGTTCCTAACCCCAGGAAAGATGCGATATTACTCACAAAATACTAATCACGGAATGATCGTGCCTTGGCGACGAATATACTGTCAGCGGAACCGTCACTTTAATACTTGATTGGGGATCCTGACGATCCAGCAGTGGTGTAAAAATTTTTAAATTTTAAAAGAAAACGTGGGCAAATAAATTAGCTTTGAGGAGGAGACTATATTCTCTTAAACTGAAAGAAGGTGACTCTATTCACAAACATATAAAGTTGTAATTTACGAAGCTCTTTGCTTCGATGTGGCACAAGGCCGATTGAATGGGGCACCCAATGAGACTCGAACTCACTCTTGCAGGTTTGCTAGTCAAGCTTGCTAACCATTACACTAAAGTTGATGACGGAAATATTCGTTGAGTAGTCAGTCATCGGCGATTCGATTGATAGATTTGTACATCTTTTAGCTAGCCTTCCAGATTCTTATGACATGTTGGTGACAGCATTCGAAATAAGTCAAGATGTGCCTAAGCAGGTATCAGTGATTGAACGACTGAATTTATTTCTAACAAGGAAACAAACCGACCACGTGTGGCACTTAATTTTGACCAGAGTGTAAAAGGCAGAAGTAATCCCAGACAATAAGGCACCAAAAAGTTACCTCCCACCATTTGTCGACAGTAGAACTTGGGATCCAGACTGTTAAGGCAGGGAAAAAAATTGGCCGAAGACTGATTCGACATTCGCTTCTTGAACAGTCGGTAAGCATTCAAACACGCCTCCCGAGAAATTCAATTAAAATTAAAATTAAATGAAGACTACAAGAGTCCAGAGAAATTCTACAAAAGTCAACCGAAAGTTGACTCTACGAAATTCTGCTAACTTAAACAAAGGATGAAAATTCAACCCGAGAACTCTGCTGAAAGACAACTTTACAGAAGACTCAATTAAAATTAAACGAAAGCTGAAACTCTTCAGCGAAACTAAAAAACATACTTAGATTCAAAGAACTTTGTTTTCCGCACACTCTCTCTCAGATAAATTCCCGCAAATTACACCAAAATTTGCAACACTTTATCTTTTCCATCTTTTCTTTCTTGTTTCTTTTGTATAAAATTCGTTTCCAAAACTTCGTTGTCTGTATTATCTTTCTGAATCAGTATCCAAACTTGAAAGATGCGGAATTTACCGTTTAAAATAACACACCAAAGCCCCCTAAAAACATTACCCCTTGTAAATATTAAATTTGGCTTTTAGCGTTATCTTCTTCATATTAAATTTTGTTGATTTAAATTTATTTTTATTGCAAATTTTGCGATTAATCTCTTTTAGTATACGAAGAAACAAAAATTAGAGTAAAGGATGGTGTTGGTGCTGAATCGAACGCTATGACGTCGAAGCATCACGTCAACAAAAGAGGAGTCAAGTTTTTTAACTGTGGGGAAAATGGGCACATAAAACGTGACTGTCGACTACTCGGGGAAGATTCCAAAGGAACTACCAAAAAAAGAAAAAAAGGAAAGCTTTCTTTAATGGTAAAAGGCCAACGGACTCTAGTCGTTCTAAAAACCATCAAGTTATTGGACTATTTGCACACCATGCATACTTAACGAATAACGAAAGGAGCTTATGGATTGTAGGTTCTAGAGCGACGTGTCATATGTGTCACGATATGTATAAGCTCATTAATTTCACAAAATTGGATGTAGCAGAAAATATAAGCCTAGTTGAAGCATTAGGAATAGGGACAATAGAATTGAATATGAGTGTCCAACAGGAAGCAACAAAGATGCAGATTGTATAAAACACTGTATGTTCCCAAACTATCCCACAACCTACTGAGTGTGTCAAGAGCTATTCGATCAGGAAAGTCATTCATATTCACTAAGTCATGTTGTCGATTTCTGGATGAAAAGCAAAGAATAGTAGCTACAGGTTTAAAAGTTCGGAACATGTCCTACTGGAAGTGTAGTGAAGGACAGTAGGCAGCCCATACATCTACAATATGGTCGAGTGGTGATACAAAAGAGGAGATTTGGCATCGACTTTTTGGTTATCTTGTAACAAAGAAGTTGTCGATCTCTTGCTCGAGATCAGCAAGTAACCGGCTTTGACTATGATGTAACAAAGGACATCAATTTTTGTGAGCAATGCGTGGATGGAAAAGATCACCGTTCCTCGTTTTCAAAATATGACAGAAAGCGAGCCACGCAACTACTCGAAAATCATTTTGTGGAGCAGAATACTTCATTAAATTTATTGATGACAAATCAAGATTTACGGATATACATACTTAAAAACAAAGAAAACGTGTACAAGAAATTCATTGAGTGGAATACCATGGTGGAGAATTCCAGGGGTCAGAAAATTAAAACGCACTGACAATGGCGGGGAATACACTTTAAGAGAGTTTGAAGATTACTTAAGAAAGGTATGCGCCATTAATGCACTGTTCCCAAAACTCCAAAGGAAAATTGAGTAGCTGAAAGAAATAATCGGACATTAGTGGAAACAGTACGAGCAATGTTGTCAGATTCAAAGCTGCCTAAGAAATTTTGAGCAGAAGCTTTATCAACAACAGTACAACCAATGACGTCATATGAAGACTAGAAAGGCTACGAACCAAATGTGAAACATTTACGCATTTTCGGATGTAGTGCTTATGTCCACTTACCAAAGGATGAAAGATCCATAATAGAGCTTTAGCGAGTAAGAATGTTTGTTATTACTTTTGGGCGAAGAAACGTGTTCTTGCACGTGTGTGCTATTCCCTCGCTAATTGTTGCTGTTAATAAAGGAGGATGAAGAAGTAAGAAGACGTAGATGCCGTTAGCTTTTGCATGAAGGTTTTAATGGCAGCATGGAATATAGAGTTTGCGTTTGTGCTGCAAGCCTCGTGGGAAAGAAAAGAAGTAAAGAGACAAAATGGAGTTATGAGAGAGTGGAGAAAGCAGCGCGTGTCGTTGGACGTACGCGGGATTATGTTCGCCGTATGTAGCAAAAGTCATGTTTGCTATTTGAGGAAATAAACGTTGAAGTCACCGTGATTTTGTGTTTCTGGTTGTTTCGGGAAGAAGCATGAATGTCTCCAGAAAATGTTGCCCAGAGGTGAAGTAGTCGCTAGGTGTCGGAATTTGGCATCGCAGTCGACATAGCCAATTTTGGGGGTAACGTAAAGTTGTTCCTGTGTGTGGTGTATTGAATTTATCTAATTCATATTCAACTGGGAACCCTTGGTCTAAGAGAAATAGACGCAAGGGATCCATAAATTAGATTGCTTCCCTCATTGTGTCCATGCTGCTGCTGCTGCTATTGAAGAGCAGCCAGTGAGACGTCTGCACTGAACGAAGTTGTTCAGCCAAAGAGAGTGTCTGGCGGCTTTTCCCCAGTTTGTGCTACCCGGAAAGATGCTCCGGGTAGAATAGGATGAGTCATCCTGATTAGGTGAAATTATGCGTCGACCCTAACGGTCGAATTAAATTACGCACCAAACAAAAATGCTAAATTTCTTGCAGTTACAGAGCCTAAAGCGAAGAAGAGCATCTTCCTCCGATTTGGTATTGGAGTCAAAGGATATAGACTCTTTGATACAAATACATTGAGAGCCTTCCATCGCAGAGATGTCATCTTTAACGAATCAGCATCTATAGGTGAACAGAGGAGAGAAAGTGGACGGAAAGCTATTGGTAGTAAGTGGGTGTTTAAACGAAATGATGCTGACGGACACATAGAACGACACAAAGCAATTGTGAATTCACAATTTACGGAGCTCAAAGAACTGTTATGTGTAAAAGAAATGATAGATCAAGTCTAACAGTAAGTGAGGAGGAGTGTTAAAATTACCACTTGAGTCAACACCAAATAAGAGTCAGGTTTCTGAAGTGAATGTTGATGGTTGGATATTTTCGTCCAACAATTTATGTTGACTCATAATTGAAAAGAAAACGATGTAAAACGACGCGGACAAAAGAACATTCAAAACAAAGCAGTACAAACAAAATTTACAGACGCAGTGGTAAGCAGATTATTTTTGAATAAATGGAAGGTACCACAAGCAGCTCTCCCGAAACACACAAATACGCGCCAATTTCAATTCTTTTGCTCTTTTCTCGGCGGATCGGACTGGCAGCAACTTCTTGTAGCGTTAGCTGCCATAACGACGGACCCCTAACACACTTGGCAAACTTTCGACGGAACCATTTATGAAACCTCCCTCGCAATACCGCTGGCTGGCACACACATTCGTTCTCAATTTTGTCGCTTATTCGCAGATATAACTCCACTCAATAGTCTTGCCCACATAAACGTGCAACACAGCGACTCCATAGATATCTTACCGGTTACTGCAAGTGTGGCTTAAAGACCTCTCCTAAACCATCATATCCTCTCAGCGTCACCAAAATTCCTAAAAGCTGCACTCGGAAGCAGATTTTCCTTTTTCCCACTGCAACAGCAAATATGAATACCATTAAGCCTATGCTCTGTGCACCAAACTCCTTTTTCCTTCGGCTTCTTTTTGTTCAACCTTAAGTTCCAACTAAATGGAACTTTTTGCTGAACGAGCTTTTCGGCTGCAGAATTTCTTGTTTTATAAAATCTAAATAAACCGTTGTTTTGTCAAACGTTTATTCTATTACTCCACTGATCGATGATACAGCATTTTCTCGTCAGAACAGGTTTCTCTTCTCTTTCTTTCTCTATTGTCTTGCATTATCATGCTCGAAGTTAACACTACTAATTTGTTAGGTTGATACACATTTTTCTAGTCTTAAAATAAGCAATAAAAACATACTTAAGAACATTCTAGAAATTTAGGATCAAAACTGCATTAGCATTTAATTTACATTTTTATATTTTTCAACCAATCAGCTAAAAACAGAATAGAACATTCTAGAAAAATAGGATCGGAAGTGAACTAACAGAAAATATTTAGGCTCGAAAATAAAATAGTAAAATACAAATCTGATTGGTCAATAAATGTCTACGCGCCAAAATTTTAGGACGATTCTTTGATCCACCTGTAGGATATAAATAACACAGAGTTAGGGAGCCATTCACACAGACCAAAACGAAAACTTACACGAAGACACAGACGAAGACAAGCCACTAAGCCAGTAAAGCAGAAGCCGATACTATGTCCAGCAAATTCCTTTCCTTCCTCAATTAAAGTTCATGACCTCTCTTCAGATGGCCGAGAATCACATTCAAAAGAAAAACCCGACAAACTTTCTTTCATCAACGCGACACGCTGTCGCCACAATCATAAAACCCGCTATGAACTTAATGTAAGTAAGGACGACTTATTTACGGACTCCGTTAACATGAACATACACACATCTATAAACAAATTTATTTTCTTCTTGCCAAACTTTATTTTCCAAAAGGCCATTTACACATCATGTATTTTGTTTGTTTTCATATTCTGTTATATGCATATTAAATTGTTTGTTGTTTAATGTTCGTTGTGTTCTATTCCATTTCTTTCACGCGATTGTAAAGTTTTGTGTTGTATTTGTGGTGGGAATAATTTAGAGAGCAATACCCATAAAGTACGGACGCACATCTACTGAAATAACCAAAATACATACAACCCCCACAGATCCTTGTTGGATGCCCCCATGCTTCTTTAGTATATGACAACAGTACTTCTTCCAAATCTTTCAACTTGTTCTCTTAAAATTGAGAAAAAAAATTTTTTTCTTAATTAAAGTACGAGTGTAGATCAATGATTTCGTAGCTTGTATGCATTCACTTTGTAGTAGAATATATGTTGGTAGGATAGCAGAATGAGAAATATAGTTTCCTCGTAAATACGACTACGTAAATAAACAACATTTAATTGCTTAAGCAAACTAAAGAGAAGAATACAAAAAAAGTGAAAGGAGGTTGTAGGAGTGAGTGTATGAAAGTATTTTTGGTACCCGATAATTTAACGTTAAAGTTTGATATATTTAGAATAAGGTTTAGTATTTATGCTTCCCCACAAGTTTATGTTGGTGTTTGATGTAGAGTGTTTAGAAAAAAGGTAAAAAAAGGCACATGGATAAAGTAGTAAATGGAGGAAGCCAATGAAACAAATGAGTGAAGGATATACAACAAATTAGTAAAAATATGAAACAAATGAAACGAGTAAAGGTTGTAAAACGGCGCGGACAAAAAGAACATTTAAAACAAGGCGACGAACAAAACAAATTTATATTCCACAACAATAAAACTTACATTGATACATAGAAATATTTCTAATTCTACTAACAAAATAATAGTGTGTGTACATGTGTGAGTGTGTGTGTGTGTGTGTGTGTCTAACACAACTAAGCTACAAAAGAATTACATGTTTAAAATGTCCTTTTTTATGATTAGAAACGGCCAGTTTCTCTGAGACTGGAAAGCGTCTCATAGTCAATGTATATTTTGAATGTCTGCGAGGCCCATCCATGTTGTTGCTTTTCTCTCCTGTTGATTCACACTGGAGGGAGTGTGTTTCTGCTGCGAAGAATTTGTGTAGAAGAGAGAAAGGGCGTTTGAAGACGAACGTATCTATAGAAAATACGCGTCTTGTAGGTGGCTCCTATTTTGAGTGTCTTGGGTGTTTTAGCATTATATTTTCTATTGCAATGCTTTTTCATCCGACTTTTCCCTGATTTGTTCCAAGTCAGGCTATATCGGATTTAGTCTGTTTGAGTGGCTTGGTAGTATGTGGTGCCTTCAATAAGTTTCCAGATTTTTTGTACAGGCATTTAAAATTGTCGTAGACTCTTGAAAATTCAGTATGCTATTGCTATACATCTTATGAGATGACTGACCAATTTTTATGATTTCAGGTTTAAATGAACGGCTACAGCAGGAATTGGAATACACCTTACGAAAAGCCTGATTGTC
The DNA here is from genome assembly GCA_963585895.1 of Sepioteuthis lessoniana. Taxonomy (NCBI): domain Eukaryota; kingdom Metazoa; phylum Mollusca; class Cephalopoda; order Myopsida; family Loliginidae; genus Sepioteuthis; species Sepioteuthis lessoniana. Next base: position 84,195,001 of record OY757904.1, on the reverse strand, counting down.
ACAGCAGGTGAATTTCAAAAATGCAATCTGGACGTGAGGAGACTTTAGAAGAATGATATGCAATAAAATCTGTTTTAAACTTGGAAAAAATGCCACAGAAACTTATGGAATGCTTCAGACTGCTTTTCAACCATCAGTTTTTGAGAGGCATAAGAGATTCAAGGAAGACAAGGAGTCTGTGAGGGATGATGAGAGGTGTGGGAGGAGTAAGGAAGTCAATACACCAGAGTTGATTAGCCAAAGGGTTAGGGTTAGGGTTAGGGTTAATATGTTGAGGTTTTAAGGGAGTTCAAGAAGAGATTCGATCGGAAGATACCAGCACTCTTCAAATTAGGTCAGTGGCATTTCCACCAGGACAATGCACCAGTCCACAACTCCATCCTTGTCACAGACTATTTGACCAAGATGGGCATCAAGACAGTTCCTCACCCTCCTTATAGTCAAGACCTTGTTCCCTGTAACTTTTGGTTATTCCCTAAGCTCAGAGGCTGTCGTTATGAGACAATTGAAGAGATGAAAGAGGCTATGACAAAGGTCATTGACACACTCAAACAAGAGAACTTCCATGGGGCCTTCCAGAAGTTGTTGGAACGGTACAACAAGTGGATTGCAGCCGGAGGAGATTACTTCGAAAGGGACTAGAGTTTCATGTGTGTACTATCAATAAAAGTTTCCATACGAAAAAAGTCTGGAAACTTATTTAATGATCCACCTACAGTCCTTATTTTCCTGCCCGTGATCAACTCTGCAGAACTTGCTTTGGTAACTGATAACCAGTGTACTATGGTATGCCATTAGAGCGAGGAAAGTATCTGGTTATTGTAAGAGTCTTTTTGTGATTTTATCTTCATTTCTTGCGGCTCCATTCACTTGAGAAAATTGGGAATTTACAGTGCTGTGTGTAAATCCGTATTTGGATACAAAGTCACTGAAGTTTGTGTTTGTGAACTGAGTTACCGATCCCTTCATTTGGAATCCACCACCTGGCAAACATATCTTTCAATTTACCAATTACATTGGTACTGGTAAGTGGATCGAGACAGGCTATTTCTATATCGCGTGAGAAGTAGTCAATTGCTTCTTGGTAATTTCGTCCGTTCAGTGTGAAAATATCCGCCCCAATCTTCTGCCAAACCCGTTTTATTCGTTCGGAGAGTTCTTTTTCTGTCGTTCATCATGTTCCGAATTGGTTCTCTCGTAAACCAAAATGTCGTTTATTATAGTTTCCACTCCTAAATCTCCGATATACGTTGCTGGTATATCTCAGGTGTGGATGATATCCCAAAGGGTAACCGTTTAAAGCAATGAGAAAAAGCAATGAGAAAAGTTGTTAGTTGACAACTGTTTCTCTGAAGAGATTTGATGAAAACCACTTGTCGCTTCTAGCTAGGAAAAACACAGTAGCTCCGATTAATTTTGGTGCTATATCATCATCTACGTTGAGTAACATATATAGTTCATGCTTGACCGCGTGGTTGAATCTTTTTAGATCAACACATAAATGCACATAGCCATTTTTTCTTTACTGAAATGACGCGCACCAGTTTGTAGGTTGGATAACTTTTTCTATTAGACCCTCGTCTTCTATCATACCATTACCACAAGTTCAGTTTTTACTTCTGGTAGAAGTGGAAACAGTATACGTGTCGCATCTTCTCTGATGAAATTTCACAGATTCATCTTTCGTGCAGCCTCCTGGACCTGGCCGAATTTAATAATTGTTTCCATCAAATGGGCATCATCTCTGGACAGTACATTTTCTATGCCCCGGCCATTTAATATATACATTTCGAATATATTTTTTCCTTTATGTGTCCTGGAAGTCCGGAATTTTCCTTTGCGCGATAATGTGCCACATGGGCTTCTAAATCTTCCTTCGACCGGTCTTAAAGGTGATCTATTCCGAATATTCTTGTACATTTTGTGGTTTATTGTTTTAATGTCTATAGCTGTATCTATTTTAAACTTTAGGAAGCTATTGTAAATCTTCAAATTATCGAACCATGGATCAAGTTTTTCATTTTCCTCTGTGAGCAGGCCTAAAAAATATTCCTCCATGTCATGTCTTATTTTCCGAACGTAGCTTACTTTCGCTCAGCGACATATAGCAAAGTGACAGAGAATTTCTTTCTTTCTTTTTTTTTTTCGCATAAAGATACTATATATTCGTAATGAGTACTCATAGATTTACTTTGAACTAGATGCCAAACAAAACAAAAACTTGGATGATAAATAAAAGTAGTTAAATGAAACTTTTAAAGCCTTGAAGATTAAAATTGTCAATCATATGTTGATATTTTCAAACAAGAGAAAATTAAATTATTTCCGTCATCGTACAATTAGAATAACACGAAAGGCGCTCATTCTTCAAATGTCAACAATGACTAACAAAATAAACTTATTGATAGAAAAGCAAATAAAAAAAAGAAAAAAGAGGAAGCAAAAATGGAAGATTTTGCTTAACTCAATTATTCTGTTGTCTGAATTTCTGAGACGTATCTTGATTTTTATCATTCAGGGTTTTCGGACTATTGTCTTCATCTTTATGTTATGTTCACAACGTCTCGCCTGATATGTCCTCCGGGGTTCTTCAGGTGTTTCTAGTCGAACTCGGGAGCCTACACGGAACTTCGAAACACATCCTTTATTTAATTCACTGAGGTCACTTGGTCTGATTCCGTTAACCATAACTAGGTATAAATGTTAAGAATTACTGAATTGTTACTCGCCTGCAGTCAGGACTGAACCAGCAGATGATTGACTTCTTAAGGAACCAACGCCTACAACCATTACGCTATGTCTTCTGCTGGACAAATCAGAGTGAATTTTGGGACTTATAAACTTAATGTTCTTTCTATTTACCCAACCCCTCCGCTCGGGCAGGATATGACACAAGGTCAATTTTTAAGCGGAGTTTAACAGGTTTGAATTCAGAGTTTTCCTTCTCCTAGACTAGTTGCCTCACCAAGGCTGAAGAACCTAGTCTGTCCTACTATTTACCCATAGCTGGAGGGAGAATAAGGGGGTTGGTACCTTTCCCAAGGGTATTTGCCCGAAAGTGAACGTAATAGCGCGACGATTCCGCAGTGCATCGCTTTAACCGTTACACCACGAGGACACCTTAATGTTCTTACATTACTGTGATTACTACTGCGATGTATGATTTTTTACCTGAGCTCTTATTCCGATTTTTTAAACTAACCTTTTTGGTTATTGGTTCCCATATTTTATTACCGTTTTTCTATGTTGTTCTAGCCTTATTTTTAGTGGGCGGCATGTCTCAGCTTTGTATACTTTACCACAACTACAAGGGACGGAGTACGCACAATTCTTGGTCTTGTTGAATTATGTTGGTGGCTTGGTACGGAAGAGATACCTCCGGAAAATTGAGCCACTTATGAATATTGTCCTGATGTCATATGGACTACATATCCTTTAGATCTTTTCGGATAGGCCTTTGACTAAGGGCAGACATACTGTGGTGAGTTTTCGGGTATCGTCTTCTATCCTCTCTTCTAGGTTTCTTTGAGCCGATGTTATGCGCTCTGGGTAGTTGTTACGAAGGAGGTTATGTCTTAAACTAATCATTTCTTCTTGATATGCTGCTATATCACTACTAATGGCTTCTGCTCGCCGTTTTAAGCAACGGACTAGTCCCTTCTTCACAGTGTATGGATGAGAGGAGTTAAAATTGAGGTACTGTCCGGTGAAGGTGGGCTTACGATACGCAGATGACCTTCAATACCGCTGAGACTACACAGACACTATACTATGTATGACTTGCCGTATTTTTAGCTCTAATAAGAAAATTGTGTTTTATTTTCAATGAAATATTTTTAAAAATTCTTAGAAAACGATTGTAAAAACTTTTAACTTTTCTATACTTGAAACTTGATGAATCGTTTTTAAACATTAAAAAATATTCCTGAATTAATTTTTTTTTTTCATTCTTGAATGACCAAAAACTACAAAATTTATTCTTTAGTCAATTTTAAAAGAATTTGTTTTATTTTTAAGGTTTTTTTATTTGAAAACTCTGTAAAATTATTTGTACGAAAAGTCAAGTCACTATTGCCGAAAATTTAAATTTGAAAATGATGACTTAAACTTGGTTTAAATCTATTGTTTCTTAATAAGTTCTGAATTTATTTGAAACATAAATGCCTAAATCACACCACCACACTTGAATTTTAAAACATAATTTTAAAAATATTTTATTTTTAGAAAATATTTAGCACAAAATGAACACGCTAACACACTCAAAAATATTTTCCAAACATTTTTTCCTTTTTTGATAATTTGAAAGTTTATCATCGATATTAATCCGTAGAAAGAAATTGGAAAAAAAATTAAATTTTTAACTTATGAATAATTTTTTTTATGGTTAGTTTAGGGTTTTTAATCCTTAAAAAATTAATTAGTAAGTAAACATTAAACCAAAAAAAGTTTTGCAAAAAAATGATTATTTATAAACAGTTTAACATCATAAATGAAATAGAAACATTCATTTTTAAAATTTTTTTTATTTTTTAATATAAAAATATTTTTAAATGCAATTGAATTACCAAATATCCTAGAATTTTTTAAGTGTATCTTTTTTTGAAAAGTAAAAATCTTTTTATTTCATCCAGGAGGATTAACAATGGATTCAAAATATTTCACAATATTATTTTAAAATTCGAACTCCTTTGTTTTTTTAGCAGAATTTCCCTGAAGACTTTGTTTTTCCAATAAATGAAGATATATATGAACTTTAAATTAAAATAGGGAAATTCACTTGATTCAGTGGATAGCCGGACTTTGGAATAGTAATACGAAAGTTCGAATTCCAGTCTTTCCGTTTACGTTCACATTTGGATAATATCCTTGGGAAAGGTATAAATAATCATTCCCTTCAGCTATGGATTATATAATGCTTTCACTGCTGATCTTATTCAAAAACTGTGTATTGACAAAAACGTTTTATTGTTTTCGGCATTAAATGACTTAAAAAGGATGATATGCAATAAAAGAAATAAAACTAAACGAAAAATTAATTCATGAGTTTTTGATAGGCATATTTCTTTATTCCACTAAATTAACCTCGATGACTATTTTTTTTACTATATATCCTTAGCGATTCATTCATTCATTTAACAATTAATAAGATGTAAACTATGTTGTGTTTTTTTAATTATTTTTCAGGTATGTAAACTTCATTCTCGACCTGAAGACATAAAAAGAGAATCGTCAGCATTTGATAAAAAAACGGGTAAAACTATTACAGTTAAACTTGAAAGACCATATCTTTATGATGGTGCTCTCCCTAGGATTCTTCCAAACTGTCCCTCCTATTTATCTTCATCGACCTCCTTTAGAAAGTCACCAAACTCAAAGAAAATTCAAAGGGAAAATTTTTATCTGAAAGGAGCTTTAGATCAAAGTATTGCAGATGACCTAGCATACAAAAAACAAAAAATGTTCCATAACATTAATGATATGGAAGATGAATTAAATTTTATTGACAGAAATTATTGGACCATTATTAGGAAACAGGATAAACTTATTATTTGCCATATCATCCAATCTCCATATCCTAAAATGACCCTGTCTATTGTAATTGATTCTGATTTTGCAGCACATATGTTCTGTAATGAAGTGGAAATTCACAGAATAGGGGAGTATTAGATTCCTAACTTTGTAACTGATATAAATATTTTTGAGATTTTGATCTCAAACCTTCAAAAAAATGGACATAGAAGCAAACCGCAAAAAATGGACAAAGCAAACCGCAAAATGATATTTAAAATTGATCATGTCATTTCTGTTATTACTGCAAGAGGAGTCAAATAAATATTACAGTACAATCAAATTTATATATGAACAAATAAACCTAATGACACTAAATAAGTTCAATTATTCAACAGAAATGATGATATTTTCTTCATTGTTATATAACTGTTCTCCTACTGGATACAGACTGTTAAGAGATTTAAAAAAATGTAATTTTACCAAACTATTCAACCATCAGAAAACTTACCCTATCAACTTTTATGAATCCTGTTGTTGAGCAATATAACAACAATTTTCTCATGTAAATAAAAAATAAGTTCAAGTTACTTGTGCAGAAAGATATCACAGTATCTTTTACTTATTGATGAAATTCATCTAAAACCTTATTTTGATTATAAAGGTGGCAATGTTGTTGGCTTAGCCAATAACACCAATGAGGTGGCAACAAGTGCATTTGCTTTCATGCTTAGTAATGTGTTATCGAATTATAAGGATGTTATACATATAATGCCGACTAAATGTCTTAAAGCAGGAAATTTATTCAACATAATTAAACGTTTGATAATTGGGTTGGAAGAAATAGGCTTTAAAGTATTGTGTGTAATAATGGATAACAATGCAATCAATAAAAAGGCTATGTCTTTATTTTGTACCCCAGTAAAACTTTCAAGTGTATATCCACATTCAGTTCTGAAGTCTAGACCTCTTTTTTTCATATTTGACTCAGTCCATATTTTAAAATGTATCAGAAACAATTGGCTTAGTCAAAAAGATGCAAGTAAATGCATAATATTTCCAAAGTTTTGTTTCAATGGAAATCATGAATTAGATAATGTCCAATGTGTTCCATTTTGTACCTTACAGAAACTTCATGCCCTGGAATCGCAATCACATTTAAAACATTGTTACAAAATGATTGCCAAAGCCCTTTCTCCTAGTAATCTTGAAAGGCAAAATGTTAATTTAGTGTTACAAATATTTAATGAGTATACTATTCAGGGATTGCTAACTTTAGGAAAAGAAAAATGTTTGCCCAATTTTGCTGAAGTTGCGGAATTTATAAACATATTTTTATTTGGTGGAATATAATGAATGTGAAAACACCAGTAAAAGGTTGGAATCTTCAAAATAAATATTGCAATCCATTAAAATTAAATGAAGAAAATTATGCATTTCTAACAATATTTTGTAACTGGTGGAATCTTGAGATAGCATTCCTGGAAAAAGTGGTAAATTAACAAAGGAAACTTTTACTGCTTTACACCATACCACTTATACCATTTTAGAACTTACACAATATTGTACAGAAGAATTGAAAATGGTGTATATATTACCTGGAAAATTTCAAACTGATTATCTGGAGGCAAGATTTGGCCAGTATCAACAACTTAGTGGTAATCAATATAATATCTCCATAGATCAAATATTTGAATGTGAAAAAAAACTAAGAATGTTGTCTGTTTTAAAAATTAGCCTGCCTCTTAATAATCGAAGTATTAATTTGATGAATTTACAAGAAGTGAATTGGAATAAAATGACAGAGGAACAAAATTTAGATGTTTATAAATTTAACATAGATATAACTGATAATGATGTTCATCAGTGCAAATAAGTCCTGCCTATTATAATATATTTAGCGGGTTATTGCTGTTATGCTGTTTTTAAAAAAATTAAATGTTATAGTTGCAAAAGTTTAGTATCAGGAAGAGATGATATGCAACCTGATATAAACAGTTATTTTCAAGGAATCAATAGAGGTTCTCTGTTATATCCCAATGATGTAACAACAAATTTAGTACTATACAATTATATTGTTATTAATGAACTTGTAAAGAATCCTTCTTTTCTTCATTCAATGAATCAAAGAAAATTGTCTATGTACATAACAATGGATGTTTTGGCTAATGATGAACTTCTCTTTCATGTTGACTCATGTGGTGAAGGTCACAGCATTGAGAAAATAGAAAAAATGATTGTCTGGAGCTCTTCTAATGCATTATTTAATAATTTGTGTCGTAAGGAAAATGATAATATTACTTGTAAGAAGTTAAGTAAAAAATGAAAACTTCAAACATTCAACTGAATTTTGAGACAAAAAGATTTTTATAAGTTTGATTTTTAAAAACCGTAACTTGAACTTATTTATTTTGAATTAATTTGATTGAATTTGATTTGTTGCATTTTTTTTTATATTTTTAATTAATAATTTTTGCTTATTTATTGTTGCTTCTTGTTTGTTCCTAAATTCTAATGATACTATTGTTGGTTGCTTGATTATTTGAGTGATACCGATTTAGATATTCTTGCAATTAAAACAAAAGTGATGGTGATTTTTCATAATTAAATTAAAAATATGAAAATTTAAGCAGTGTTTGTTAAATTGTTTTTAAAATTTAGACGAATAAACGAAAAATGTCTTTAAAACCGTGTTTATTTACAAACACGAGACAGTCAGTGCTGTTTATGTTTATATTTTCTTATTAATTATTGTTTTCCTTAATTTTAATTAAAATTAATAAAAACCAGTATAAATCAAAACATGTCTCTTTTTCTTTCTTGTTACATTTTTTAAAGTTTTAAAATCTTTATTAAAAAACTTTTAAAATCTTTTTTTAAAAAACTACTTTGTGATTATAATTCAACGTTATCATGAAGCGAGAGATTCATGGCTCCACTAACGTGACGTCACATTTCATCAAGCAGGCCTGGGTATTAGCGACGACCACGGCACGAAGCCCTTTTTAATCCATACCTCCTAATAGGCATGATTTTGCACAAAGTTTTTTTATATAGTAAGACCTAGGGAAAAGGAGGATGAGGTCGTATACCAGTCGAGACTCGTGCTTTGTTGGTCGATGCTAGTCATAGGTTCACTCAGCAATGTGAACTATGCTAGTCATTGTCCAGTCTCCCAGAAATAACTCTGGTGACCTTACTAGTCATAGATTCCCTAGACCTGAAGGTCTAGTGCAATGTGAGTTTACGCTCCTAAATACTTATAAAATGTTTTCAAAAAAGCTTGTCCGTGAGCCGCGGCTCCGGGCACGTCACATACTACGATTTATTGGACATCCCACTGTGTCAGAATATAGCAGAAAGCCGTTTTATGTTGGGTAAGCGGACAAATCTAAACTCATACGCAGAAGGTGCAAAAGTTTTTGATCCCGTCGGCATTCCTCTCATAGGGTGTATCAGGTATCAAGCAATAAACTTAGTACTGCAAGCAGGCAAAGACCTGGGAGGCGGTCCCTCTGAGGCTAAGAAGTCATAATAAGCAAACACAACCGTTCAGTACGTATGCCAGGTAGTCAGACCGAAGATGCGTTATTTATCAATGCCTCTTACCAGTTAGGATTTGACATCAGGTCTTTTTTATATTAGGGCTTAGGGAGGAGGAAGTCAATGCTGGTCTTGTTAAGTCTCCCAGTACGAAACCAGGTAACCTTGTTAATCATAGATTCACTAAACCCTAAGGTCTAGTGCAATGGGAAGGCGTGCTATTTATCCATGGCTCCCACCAGACAGGTTTTGACACACAGTCTTTTTTATAGGGGGAGTTAGATAAGGGGAGTTATCAATGCTGGTCATAGATTCCCTTGGTGAAATGCGAACAATATCTAAAAATAATACTCGTCTGTGAGTAGAGGCTAGCCAAAAGCAACGGGACAGCGACTGACTTTTTATAGCAGCGAAGGGTAGCGACTGACGTTTTATAGCAGAGAAGGGTAGCGACTGACTTTTTATAGCATAGAAGGGTAGCGTATCGGATTGTCTACCATGTGCATGAATTGCGAAAATTCTGCATTGTCGAAACAAGAAGTCTCTCTTTAAATTTAAATGATAATGAAATACATCATTATACTGATGAGACGAACTTAAAAATGCCACCTGTTTTGCTCTGCAGTTAAAAGCTATCCTCTAAATGAGATGCAGAATTAATTTATCTCGAAAATAGCCACCGTGTTGGTAACGGAAAATTCCCCTGACCAACGAAACGAGTGATGTTACCGGGGTTTGTCGTTTCCGGAAGTGATGAGAAATTCCGTTAGCTGACGTCATAGATAACTCAGCGTTTTTTCAACCGGGATTTTACATTTGAGTAGCCCAAGGACTACGACACACACACACACACACATACACACGAAGAAATTTGAGAGGTTTCGAATCTTTTGGTCTAATGTCGTATTATTAAATTTTCCTCATTTAATATTATGATAAACAGAAAATTATTTAGTCAAGAATCTATTCGTCTGAGTTGTAATGTTATAATGACTTAGTTTGTTTTTTTAGAGTTAATTTTATTTTCATGGGCCCTAAAAAGTCGCTTTTGTACTTAGCATGTTTTGAACAGGGGTATTTATTTCAGATGTTTGTCTCGGGACCCTGATAAATGCGTATATCCCGCAAACAATTGTACGTTATAAGTGTGAGGACTGGACAAATGACAGAAACAAGAGAATAAGTGTAAATTTCAGGTTTTATTGAGCGAATCGTACATGAAAGGTGTATGGGTGTAGAATCGCAGTTGTATCACATCGGTGTAGTCTCTCTGTTGAATGTTGAAAGTCAGTGTTGTAGAATGTCGTAAAGTTTGTGGCGACAGCACGTCAAGAAAATAAGGATTGTCTCTGTGTTTGGTGCAGATTGTAAATGTAGCTGTAGGGTCAGCTTGTAGATTTTGCTGGAGACGGTCGATGATGTGGACGCATTGTTTGCAGAGGCTGGATGATCGATGTTCCAGTTTATGTAGTCCTTGTTTAACCGGAGTGTGTGTCGATGTGGCCTTGAAGTGTTAGTGCTAGCCCGAGCAGTGTGGTCGCTCGTGGACTAGGTGATGCAAATGCTATTGCTTGGTTGTGCAGGAACGGCTGTTGGGTTATGCTGGAGCTGGTCAGCAGTTGGTGTTGGCTGCTGCGTCGTTTCGTTGTCTCTGCCAAGAAGGTGTAGTAAGGAGACCAAAGGTGATCTCGGATGACTTTCTGAAGTTAGCTCTTAGAAGAGCTGACCAAATAAAAGACTTTTGAAGTTAGCTCTGAGAATAACTGTTTGAATAAGAGCAGCAGTAATTTGTTTAGTTGACTGTGCTGTGTCCGTGGCAGTGATTGGTTGGATTCCACATCGTCTGCTATGGCTAGCAGTAATGACGCAGACCCCACGTTCGGCACTTTGGTTTAATGGTGAGGACTTAGACCCCATGCTACCGAGTGTGGAACAGATCCTACCTCTATTCCGGGCTGGAGCTAGCCTTGCCGCTTTCGGTATTTGTTGCACGCCCTACTGAAAGGGCAAGTGTGGCACAAGGTCTTTTTGTGGGTCCAGGCGCAGGGCCGGAGCCCACACGCGCACTGCATGGCCAAAAATACCTTCGGCTCCGTCGGCATTCCCCTTATTAGTGGCGCTTCCGGCGTCAGGCAATAACCCCTCCCGAAGGGGGTAAAAGCCTGGGGTACCCCCCCACCGAGTCCGGAGGAAATATCCAGCTGCTGAGACACACTCAGCCAGATCCGTGCCGCAGCAAGCACGGCCGGCTGAAGTGCGACCCAACAACTGGAGAGACGCAGTCTTACGCCTGCGTGATTTTTGGTTGCTGCTTGTGTTTATATGGTGTCAGCCGCTGCTGAAATTCTGGACCGAGTGAAGGGCTTCTGTACACTGGAAGTTCCTTTATTAAATATAAGTGATTATGAAATACTGTGGTGAATGCTTGGTGGATATTTTCCCTACAAATTTATGTTGACTCATTATTGAAAAGCAAACGAAGCAAAATGACGCAGACAAAAGAATATTCAAAACAAAGCAATACAAACAAAATTAAGTTTATATATCAACAAATACATGAAAAAGGAAACATTACAAATATTCTAATATAGTCTGTTGAAAATTCCTCTGTGTGTGTGCGTGTGTGTATGTGTGTAACTAACACGGATATTATGGGAAAAGACAAAATATTTCATAGTATTTCATGCGAGGTATCAATATACAGAAATATAGCAGTGTATTCAAGTAGGAACGTGTCTTCTCCCATGTTGGTTGTTTGTCTCTTCGAAGTTTGACGAAATTTCTGAGTTTGTGTTCGAGGCTGGAAAAAGTCAAACCGAAAAGGCTGAACAGGTAAGAAAAAGGTTTCAAAATGTATACGCACCCATGTTACGCGTATTGAAGTCAAGCTGTTTCTGTAAGTTAAAATGTGAGAGAGAGAGGGTGTGCTGTCTCTGTAAGTCAAAATGTAAGAGAGAAAGAGAGTGTGCTTGTTGCGGAGCCGATAAGCATGTCGACCCCGCAAATGTTTTAAGTTAAAGCGTGCGAGTAATGACAGCCAAAGACAATGAAGGAAACAAAGGCGAGGTAGCAAATATAACAAAGATTACAATTTATTGTCGTGTTTACAAGCGCATGTATAAAGTTCGTGGTAGTAGTATTTGTGTCTTTAGCTAGATGGGTGATGTCGGTAGTTGGTATGGTGAGTCGTAGATGTGCGCAGCTGGATGATCGTTGCGGGTAACTGGTGTCGGTCGAGTCGTAGAATACAGCTGGACGATCGTTGCGGGTAGCTGAGGTTGGTCGAGTCGTTGAATGCAGCTGGACGATTGTTGCGGGTAGCTGGTGTCGATTGAGTAGTAGAAGTGCAGCTAGACGTTCGTTGCGGGTAGCTGATGGTCGAGGTTGGTAAATTGATGTCCCGGTTTTGACAGTGCATTGGGTTAACCGGGGGGGTCTATGTGGATGCAAAGCCCGTACGGCGAGTCGTACGTGGGCTAGGTGCTGCAATGCCAGGGCAGTCCGTACAGCGAGTCGTACGTGGACATGGATGCTGCATGCTGGAGTGTCGTGGTCGAAGTTGGTGTTGGCAGCTTGGTCGCGTAGAGTCAAGCGAGCGTGGTGACTTAGACCTAGCCGTGTCTTAATACTGCGGACCAAGTGAACGGACGGTAAAACCGTGGCTAAGGTTTGCTAGGCCTTTGCACATACGAAGTCGAGCGATCGAATCAGTGAAGCTAGGGCTTTGTCGAGCCTCTAGCTGTGCGGACGTATCGGAGACGGTAGTTATGGCTTTCTATGTCAAAGCTGTGCGGACGTATCGATGACGGTAGCTATGGCTTTGCCGTGCCAAAGCTGTGCGGGCGCATCGGAGACGGTAGCTATGGCTCTTCCGTGCCAAAGCAGTGCGGAAGTATCGGAGACGGTAGCAATGGCTGTGCCGGGCCAAAGTTGTGCGGACGTATCGGAGACGATAGCTATGGCTGTGCCACGCCAAAGCTGTACGGACGTATCGGGACAGTAGCTATGGCTGTGCCGCGCCAAAGCTGTTCGGGCGTATCAAGACGGTAGTTAAGGCTTTGCAGTGCCAAAGCTCAGTACTGTCGAGCGAAAAAGCCAGGAAGCTGCGGCTAAGATTGGCGTTATCTTAGCGCTGCGCAGATATTGAAGCGGTAGCTAAAGGATAACTCGTGATTTTAGCGCTGTGCTGCCAAACGGACGAGCGGAACCGAGTGATGGTTAAGACCAAGTGGTCTTAGAGTCCTCATCGTGTTTTCCTCTGGGCCGTCTCCTTCGACGAGTCGTTAAGGACCGTCATAGATACTCCAACCTGCAGAAGTGTCCTCTAATGGTCCTTAAAAGAACCTTTTGTGCATATCAGTGTGATGGGAAAGGCGAATGCAACCATTAGATGTAGGATTCAGCCTTTCGGAATCTCGCTCAGAGAGCGGCACCTGAGAGCATCGTGAGACCGTTTATTTCTGAAAAATACATAAAAGTATGTTTTTAGTGGGCACAAGGCCCAAGAATTTGGGGGAAAGGAAGGGGGCGAAAACGGTATTCTCCTATGGAGCCCTAGCAAGCCACACTCGTCGCCGACAATCATCATTCAGTCGTTTTTATTCAATCATTCTCTACAATAAATTCATTCACCCACCAACCACGCCTCACGCAACAATCACCAGAAAGCCACATTCGCTCCATGAAAACCCTACTTGAAATCCCAATGGAATGAAATGACATATATACAACGGATGAAAGATGATGAGGGATTGAAGAAAAAAGCCCCAAAGTAAACAAAACATAACCCTGGTTGGTTTCCCTCCCATTCCCCCTTCTATGATGTGGAGAGTCGACTGTTTTCTGGTACTTGGATAAGACCAAAAAGAAGCCGAAACTCTCCTTATAGGGGAAGGACCTAAGACTAATCGGGATAAAAGAACAGACAGAAAAGGGGGCGGCAAGAAAAAGAGAATGATCATGAAATACAGTAATATGTAACCAAGATCCTCAAGAAAGGCCAGGGACTCACAAGTGGTAAAAGGTGGGGGGGGAATAGGGAATGGGGAGGATCTTGAAAAGAACTAGCATCTATACTGTGGGAACAATAACACACCTCACACCATTTACTAGGGGTTCAAAAAATCCTAAGTAGTACAAAACGTTTCCTACTTACCCGGGGTGGAGTCCCGAAGGACCCGAACCTTCGTCACCATGCACAGGCAGAGGAGGGAAGGATGACTCCAGCGTTGCCCCCTTTGCATACGACCAGGGTCGCTGCATACACCCACCTTTTGCTGAATGTTATACGGTCCAAGCGTGTTCTATCGTATTTAATCTTGACCCTAAGCTGATGCCTAAAGAACATGATCAGATCACGATAAGAAAAGTTTGCACCTTCATACAATCCCTTGTTTCGCGTCTGCCAAATCACCATTCTAGCCACGGCTAGGATCACGAGAAACACCACACGCTTCTCACCCTGAAACGGAGGGTCAAAATTGTCCAAAACGTACCGAACGTCGAGCAACACAAGTTTTCTAGGGCTGATGCGAGCCGTCCACTCCTCGACGTGACTCCAGAACGGGCCAACCCGCTCACAGTAGTAGAAGGCGTGCAAAGACGTTTCTTCTAGACAGTCAGGCATATCTGCCATGCACGCTCTGTAAGCCCAGTCGTTGAGGGCCAATGCATTTCGATCTAGCCGCCAGGTGAGCGAGAACTCGGAGTTGTTCAAGAAGCCCGAACCTGGCACCCAATTCCACTGGGAGCGAACCTCCTCCACCGACTAGCCGAGCCGTTTTACCAGAGAATCCGAAGCAGAACCCACCACTAACCCTCTATATAGCTCCTTACGAGACTGAGAGAGGTCACTGGACCGATGAAGGTCTCGAATGGCCCTGCGGCACTCGCTGACAAATGGTGCTTCGTCCCTTGGCCTACGACGGCCTTCAGCCTTGGGATTCGACCTCAGGCGAGGAAAGGCGACTCTCACCTTAAGGCTCCACACCACGTCCGTCAGTAACGATCGGTCTAGGTAAGCCAGTGTCTCAGCGAGCCGGTGGCTCTCGAGATCCAGCATCCCCAGACAACCGGTTAAGGATCAAGGGGAAGATGTACGCGGCGCACACCTCCGCCCTGCCCTTTAAAGACAACCGCCTTCGAAGCCAGGCAACCACCTGCCTTTGCCCGTACTTCCAACCAATTTCGCTCCAGCTGGAGGCCGGGCCCGAACCACACTCCAAGGATGCGGACGGGACCGTCACTCCAGCGGAAGGGCCCTGGCAGGGGATGCCCCCCCTCCAGGCACCCAACCGCAAGCCTTCGCACTTGTCAAAGTTGACCATGGCACCTGCTACCTTTTCGTATCTCGCGACCGCCATCTTCACTGCCACTATGTCCAGACGGCTGGACACGAAGACAGTGATGTCATCGGCGAACGCGGAAATCTTTGCTCGGATACTGCCGGTTAGCATGATTCCGCGCAGGGCCGGACAAGCCCTCTCATCCCTCAGCCTTCGGAGCAGGGGCTCCAAAGCAAGGACATAGAGAAGAGGGGACAAGGGTCAGCCTTGCCGTACCGATCGCTCGATCACAAAAACCCTCGAACACCTTTCATTCACCTGCACCACTGCCTGCGGATTGTGGTACAGCATGCTAATCCATTTGCAGAACTCCGGTTCGAATCCGGTGGTCTCCAAAACCGTCGCCAAGAACCGATGGTCCACCTTGTCGAAGGTCTTGGACTGATCTTAAGTGATCAGCGCGGCTTCAGTGTCGTCTTCTATTCCCTCTAGGATCTGGCGAACCAAATGCAAGTTGTCTCGGACCGATCTTCCCTTCACAGTGTAGTTCTGCTCAGAGCCGATCAGATCACTGATGACAAGCTGCAAACGGTTCGCCAAGACCCAGGCCAAATCTTTTACTCTGTGTTAAGCAGAGTTATGGGCCTGTAATCGTCTAGCTCCCCCCGAACATGCCTGTCTTCTTTCTTCAGCAATGTGATCACACTCTTGGTGATGCTACCAGGGATGGCTCCCTGGGCAAACCAATGGTTGAACACATCCGTCAGAATAGGGACAAACATGTGCGGCATCCTCAAGTACACTTCGTAGGGTAAACCATCCAGTCCAGGCGACTTGTTAAGGCCGACCTGCTTCAACGCACTACGGACTTCACATTCAGTAATCACACCCTCGCAACTAGCCGCTTTCGCCTCCCCAAAGCGGGAAAATTCAGCAAAATAGTTGCGAAACTCCTGAACCTGGAGGTCAGGACAGCGGGCAAAGCGATCGCGTTAGTGTGTCCGAAAAGCCTCACGTATCTCACGGCTCGATCTCAGCACGCGCCCGTCCGGGGCGTTCCCGCACTCGGTGTACCGACGAGGAAACCTTCTCAACTCTTCCTTACGCAAAAATGCGTTACATTTCACGGCTTCGTTCGAAACTCTTTTTAGCCAATTTCTAACTACGAATCCCTTGTAACGTTAGCTAGCTCGCGCTCAAGGTCCCCCCTTAGCTAGATCTATGGCTACAGAGCCCCCCTCCATCGCCCGGAAGAGTCTATCTTCTAAGGATTTCGCTTTCTTAGCCCTATTTAGAGCGAGCTGTTGGCTGTATTTGATGGCGAAATCCCTAATCCTATACTTAAGGGATACCCACCACTTTTTCCCAATAACCGCCCCAACTAACGCCCGTTGAATTAGGTTTTCCAGCCGCACCCGGAAGTCCCATATCTCCAATAAGGAGGTATTGAACTTCCAGTAGCTAGCCAGACTAGGCCTATTGACTAACCGCAGACTGACCCTAACAAGTTTATGGTCAGTTCGCCCTAACCAGTGGAACGTGGGACAAGTAACTAGGTCACTGTCTGCTCTTTTAACACTCTGTCCAGGTAACACCGGACCTGGCCAGAAGGCGAATTTCCTATCCACGTTCACATCTCCCTCCCTGGGTGATCCAGACAGTACCCGTCGATCAAATCGAACTCAGTCAAAAAGTCGAACAGGCTGCTGTCATACCTTGCCAACCCGCTAACACTCCGACCGGCCCTATCAATATTGGGGTCAAGGATCGCATTCCGATCCTCCACTAGAACTGTCCGCTTCGAGGCATCCAGGAACGACCCCAACCGCCGAAAGAAGGAGCGTCTCTCCGCAGCAGTATTGGGCGCATAAACCGCAGCTATCCGAAACTTGAAGGTTTTCACGGCAACATCAGCCATCAGCAGCCGGCCCCCGTCACCTGCAAAGACAACGTTAACATTCGCATCAAGGCTGCGTCCAACTAGCAGAGAGACCCCAGCGCTGTGGCGGCTGCCGAATGCTGAATTAACGACAAAGTCATCCTCCAGCACCCGGCAGTCCGCCTCGCAAATGAAGTGAGTCTCCTGTACCACAGCGACATTCACACACAGGTTCGAGAGTTCAGCAACCAAGTGTGTGCACTTGCTTGCATCCCTCAGTGCCCTCGCATTTAAACTGGCAACGTTTAAAGCTATACTGGCACACTTACCTACTCAGTGTCGACGATGGGCCGGAAATCCTTGGGGATGAGGATGCCGATGGCCTGTCCCAAGGAGCCGGTGCCGAGTTCAGTAGTCACTCGGCCATCCCTGGACACCCCGTCAACATCAAGCGGGAACCGCGCCTTTAGAGATCTGTAAAGAGAGGGGTGAACATAAATGGGGACTCTCCCAGAACAAATGTTTAACATTTGTTTTAGCAAGGAGTGCTCCAACTCCGCCAACCTTATGCCCGTATCTGTCTGGCAGACCTTCTCCAGGAACTTCCATACGCCCCTGGTACGGTCGCCAGCCGACCGAACAAAGGTGGTCACCATATCCAATAAACTTTAGGGGTGCACCACCATATCCAATAAACTTTAGGGGTGCACCACCCCTAAAGTTTATTGGATTCGTAGTTTTCTTTCCTTTTATCTTCTTCGGGTCCAGCAGTGGCTTCAGTGCCTTTCGAAGCTGGAAGTCCCCAACCGCTTCCGGCTCTACTGAGCACAGAGCCGCTGCCTTCCTGATTTGATCGATGGTGATGTCCGGGTTCTTAGATTTCGCTTCTCGCCGGCTTGGTTTCCGTGAGGCAGGAGAATCATCTGGAGTCTTCGGCGTGGGTTCGGAAGAAAAAAAAATCCGGAGAGGAAAAGGAAGAGGGACTGAGTGATGGGAGAGATGCAGTACGAGTGAGACCCATTAGTGGAACTCGCTCACAGGATTGTGATCTTTGGAGGAGGATTTGATATGGACGGAGCTGTTGGGAGGAAAGTTCTTGAGGGAGAATCTGTTGTGGGGGATCGGGGTTTTGTTGGGGGGAATAATGGTGAGACTGGGGAAGTTGTCTTTGGTCCATTTGTTGGGGAGGTTGTGGAGCTTATTGTGGGGGTTGTACAGGAGGTGCATGAGGTGGTGGAGGAGATGTCAATGGGTGTTTCCAAGGTCACCTATTTTGGGTTTCCTCCTAGCTGCAGCCTTGGTTGCTGGAGCTGGTGGAGTTGCTGAGCTGGTGAAGATGCTGGAGCTGGTGGAGTTACTGGAGTTGATGTTACTGGTATGGGTTCTGTGGTAGAGACTAGTGTAGAAGCTTGTTCTGAGTTCTTGGCAGGAGAGGCAGACGCAGGTTTGTTTTCCCCATTGTTTGGGGATTTTCTTTTTTTTTTTTCGGGACACTTCGATCCAGCCTTCGTCCGCTTTTGTTTGATCGGAGGATTTGGACTGGACCGGCCCCAGATCCTTGGCTGTCGTAGCCTTTGTATGATGGTGGCCGTGGAGACTGTGGTGGCTGTGGTTGCTGCGGTTGCTGCAGCGTTCTGCTGGTCCTTTTGGGGCCAAAACTCTGCAATATGCCCCGGATGCTTACATCCCCAACAGCGCTGACATCTTCCTTCCACCACCACCATCATCTGCCTCTCTCTGCTGATGATGACTTCGGGGATGGCCTGGAAGCCCTCCCTTTTCAAACAAAGCCGGAACGCGTAGTCCCCGTAAGCCGTCCCGGCAGCTGACCTTAGTAGGTTAATTTCCTCCACTCGGCCAAGCTCGCCGAAGAAAGCGACCAGCACTTCTCCGGTGATAAACGCCGGGACGTTGCATACCGTTACCGGGATCCTACAGGTCCCCATGTATTCCGGTTGCCGTCGGAAGAACTCGGTCGTAATGGTGGTGGATGCGACTTTTGCTGCCTGTTCCTTTGAGGGTAGCAGGACGTCCCAAGTCACAAAACTTCGGCGACAAAAGTACTGGCTGGGGACGCCTGCTTTCCGAAGGAGGTCCTCAAAGGCTTCCTTTTTCAGCCCAACCAGCCGTCTTGTTTTCAAGTCTGTTACCACCAGTGAAAGTATCCTGGGTTCTAGCTTCTCAAGGATCACCGGATTGGGCAAGATTTCATTGCCATTAAAATACTGGGCATACTTGCTCACCCGGTCCTTCTCGTATTCCTCCGGGTCTTTTTGTTGAACCTTCCATAGTGCTTTCACTGGGCTTGGTGACTTTGCTCCTCGTCCCGGCTGGATTGGGCTGTCTGATTCCGAGGGGAGCGGCAGTGATGACCAGTTTGATCCGATAAGACTGGATGTTTGAGTCTCTGGTTCCCCTTGTTATTCCGACTGCTTCGGGGGGGGGCTTCAGTTTGGTTTCTACCGGCTTCTCCAGTAGGAGAAGATGGGTCATATGGATGAGATGGGTCATGAATGAGAGAAGAACTCTCCATGATTGCAAAGTAGCAACCAGGAGGGTCAAGGTGGTTTCTGAATGAAGAGACTAAATGAGGACCTAACTAAATGCAAAAAAAATAATAAATAAATAGAAATACTAACCAAGAAAAAGAAAATAGGGGGATGGGTCTACTGGCTACTGGCCGCAAGGTTACTTACGTATGGAAAGTAAAGTAAACCTTCGCGACAAGGAAACTGGGGGCAATAATGCCGCCCAGCAACTGGAGCTAGGTCAGGGAAGTGGGGAGCAACTAGCGTCCAGTTGCCAGACAAAAAAGGTGGCAGTAACTTAATACAGATCCACAACATGCAATGACATTTAAACAGTACAATGACTGTAAACAATATCAATACAAACAATCAATGAAGACAATCAAAGACAATGAACAAAGCAAAAATTGTAAACAAAGCAAGAATAACAAGATATCAAAAGCAATCAACAACGTGGTTAAAATGATAATGAGGTCGGGGACCTCCGAATTTTTCGCCGCCGAAGTCTTGTTTATATAAAGGGAACGCAGCACCACTTCTGACAGGCACGTAAATTGAAAGTTCTTCTATAAAAAAAATGGGCGTAGAAATAAAGTCCTTCTTTAGCCTCATATAAGCTAGCGAAGACAATTCCATTTTTATAGAGTTATTTAGACCAAATACTACAAACACGAACTTTACACATACGTTTGTAATTTCGACAATAAATTGTCATCCTTGTTGTATTTGTTACCTCGCCTTTATTTTCTTCATTGTCTTTGGTTATCAATACTCACACGCTTTAACTAAAAAACATTTGCGGGGTCGACGTGCTTATCGGCTCCGCAACATCGTAACCGGATGTTGTTTTTCTAGGGCGAGCGAGTAAACCGATGTGTTTACGTTAGTGAACAGGTCGCGACATGCTCTCTACAAATCAAAATGGAGAGAATGAATTCTTGGAAGACGAGAGTATATATAGGCAATCATTGTCATGTGGTCGGCTCCAAATGCGTGGGACAAAATCAAAGTTACGGACATAGTTATGAGCACAAATCACGTGACTTTCCTGACCAATAGGTTCCCGAGACTAATTAGTTTACCGACATCTATCGTCTTTATTTCGGGAACAAGTGGTATCACAGCCATTTTAAAATATCGGAGTGTAAAATCTATAATACTTCATAGTATTTTGTGTTTCTGAAAGGCCTGCAGAATTAATTCCTTTCGACAAATAGTCCGTGTGTTAATAACAGAAGTTCTCTCGTGACATATGTACGACGTTTTGTTGTCTGACGTCACAGGTGACTCAGCATTTTTTTCTAAACCAGAGTTTCTAAGGTTGAGTAGCTGGGGCCGTTACGATATGTTATTTTTATGAGGACCTCTTTTCGATATTTGATAATGATGACTGAACATGTCCTTGGTTTCGACTGACTGTCAGTGTAAATAATCATGTTCCACAGGTTAGAGACATAGTTGTTCTCAGTGATTCAATTGATGTTCACACAACTTTTCGGTGATCTTACTCTTGTGAACCTTGCACTTCTTCCAGTTCTCTGCTTTTATGTGCCAATGAATGTATTTGGTTTTACGCCAGTCCTGAGCAGATGTGGTCAACATATTTTCTACAGTTTTTTACATTGTATGTATTTACGCCACGAACAAGATCTGACACAAAGTTAATTTATTTTTAAACCAGTTTAAATTCAGAGTTTTCCTTCTCCTAGACAAGTTACCGTACAAATGCTAAAAAGCCCAACCTACCCTACCCAGAGCCATACGTATGCTTTTCCCAAAGGCATAATCGCGAAGAAACAGCTTCGGATTTTAACTTGGTTAACCGAATCCATGTTCAACAACAATAAATGTTATGCCACACGTGAATATTGCATTGTAGGTTTGTTCCAGCCTTGATAATCTGATAGTGATAGGATACTTTTGGTCGAGTATTGCAAGAATAATATCCCCTCTTTTCTGCTTTCAATCGGTTTTATCGGCGCTATTGGTGTCTTCTACGTCTGCCTTTTGTTTATTTATTTATTGTTACATACTTATTATTAAAAGTGTAAGGACGACTGAGATTTGATCATGCAAACTAGTAATCTGTAGTAGTCACAGATCTATTTTCGTACCTAATCAATCCCCCCACCAAGCGATTGGGCCACACACTGACCAATCAGCGGGCAAAGCGTATTGATTCCATCTTTCTCTAAAGAAATATTTTCTAGCCCTTTTGGGATGTCTGCCAAGAGCAGAGAGTACTCGGTAAGCAAAGAAGAAAGACCTCTCTCCTGTCCTTTTCTTCTGGAAGCTCCAGCATTGACGATCTTCGCCGAAGATACTGCTGCTACATGCGACACCCGAAAGAACTTTTCCCACTCTGACACAAGTCTACTTTCTGTCATAAAAATAAACCTTTCGTTTTTGTTCTTCATAGAGGCTTTATTATTTTGTTCAGCATTACATAAACAACTACAAATTAACTTGTATGTGAACTAACCATACACTAAAATGGTGACCGCAACGTGATATGAACATGCATAATTTCCTGAACCCTCGGAACAATTATGAATGAATATTCACTCATTTCGAAGGCAATATAGAAGTATTGTTATTACGACGCGTAGACTTGAGAAACGAAAGCAGCAAACATACAAATTCTTCGACTAATTAAACAACCTGTTCGAACATATCCAAGGTCTTCTATACTATACGCAAATTTCAGACCCAAAAAACAAAGTTTCAAGAAGAAATTTCATATACTGAAACGAAAGAACAGAATTTATTGCAACGCATGCGGGGAGGCAAACATTGATATACTTACTACAACTATTAACACGAGGCATTTTTTACTTCACCCCCACCATAGGAAAACAAGCTCTTAATACGGTTTGTTACTTTACCAAACCTCTACCTTACCTTACTGGCTACCGCAACATACCTCCTTTACTCAAATACAAATTCAAACTGGAATTTACATTTGTCAGTGGACAGAAAACGGACGTATTTCAACAACGAAGACTACGACCACATGATATTTTCCACCAGCGAAAAATATATACCGACATTTTTTTAACATGCGCCTCTTCAACGAAAAAGACCAAAAAAACTTTCCAACGAGGAATTATTTTCTTTTCAGTCCGTCCACGAATTCACACCAACTCAAACACGCTAACTGCTTAATTCTAGACACGCGTTTCGGACATGAAAAGAAGACAGGGATCAACAAACATAACATTTTGTTCGACCAAAACTAAGTTTTAAAAAAAAGAAAAAATTATAAATTTCAGCGAGGCCTGCTAGGCAGAGAAAGGAAGGAAGAAGAAACTAATTGTTCTGCTCCTTTCAACTTGCCACATGTGACACAAAAAAAAAGAAATTTCAATAACCACGAAAAAAGTCAGTAATACATTTTTACTGCATTTTTTCTCGTTTAAAAAGCTGTATGGTCGGAGCCAAAAGGGTGCCTTCCTACTGCTTAACATTTCATTTTCCCGCCTAAATAGTGATTGGGCGACGCCATCTTGAATTTCGTCTTTTGTTTTTGGAGCGGCCTAGTCAACTGACTAGCATGTTTGTCTTTCTGACTAAGGAACTTTAAAGCACCACATTTATAAAAATTTTTAACACGAATATAACTATTGTTATTTTTTTTTTTTTTTTGTTCTCATGGCCAAAACTCTATAAGTACAAAAGTATTCACTTCATTCACTGTACACAAAAACACACACACACACACACAAATCCACCCTTAACTCTTTCCTGACTGTTAAGAATATATCTATTACTTTTTATTTTTATTTTCTTGTTGCTGTTAAAACGTATATTTTCCCTTTCGTTTATTTCTTTCTGAAACGTATTTCTTCGACAATGTTTTTTTCCGTTTACTGACATTTGATTTTTTGGTCTGTTGTCGCTGTATATGTAGTGAATCTGAAAGGCAGAATCTGCATTAGTGAAGTGTACCAGCAAGGCGGTATGGGTTACATCCCTTAGACAATATCGTCTAAGTCTCGGACGGACGAGAGAAGAGCAGAGGGAACGCTGAGTCAGTGGACGCGTCGAGGAAGAAAGAGACAGGAGAGCGGAGGAAAGAGGCTGAAGAAGAATAAAGGACTGTTTACTAAGAAGTTGATTTCACGTGGTTTTCTTGTTGTCAAGGAGGAATACCCTTCACCCTCTTTTGTGTATTACATTCATCCAAAAACAATTTAAATTACAGTATATTAAAGAAATGGCTTGTACATTACCTGCTTTTGCTGACGACGTTCGAGTTTGGCTTGCCCAACTCGAGTCGTATTTTGTGGCAAACAACGTCACGGAGCAACGACAATTGCACCTACTATTTAGCGCATTCCCTGCGCCATTAATGCCAGTTGTCAAAGATTTGATAACTGACACCCCCTTGATTCCACTTATGACAGTATCAAGCGGGGGGTTCTGCTCCGGACGTCACTATCAGCGGAAAAACGTTTTCAAACGTTGGTCAACGACTAGTTTTTGGGGGACAGCATGCCAAGCGAATTGCTCTGCAGAATGGGGGAGCTGGCAGAAGATGTCCCTGCCGATAGTGCCCTTATAAAGCAGCTTTTCTTTTCAAGGCTGCCGCCTCAAGTAAAGGCAACTCTGGTACCCATGGAAGAGAAGAGCTCCGTTGATGTAATAGCGTCGTCGGCGGATAAAGTGATGGATTTCACGAAAGAGCCAATTACCGCGTCTATTCCCCAGTCCCAGGCTAAAGTCTCTACGCTCTCTGCAGCAGCTGGGAACACGAACCAAGAGGCCACGTATGTGGCTATACTTAACACTATAAAGCGGCTTACCAAAGAAGTAAGAAAATTAGGCGTGGGTTGGTCACATCACCCAGACGTCGGTACAAAAGTTGATTGCCATCCCCACACCACCGCCCCCACTCAAACAAATCAGGACTGTGCTTTTATCACAGTCGCTTTGGCGCGGAGGCACGGAGATGCAAAATGCCCTGTTCGTTTTTAAACCAGGGAAACTTAAATCGAGAGCACGGCACACTCTCCACAAGATTTACGGAACAACTGTACCTATTCTATTACAGACTCCAGATCCCAAGCACGTTGTTTGGTTGACACAAGAGCAGCTTGCTGTATTTGGCCACTGAAACTCCTCACTGAGAAGCCGCCAGTGTCGCCCATTACACTGCAAGCGGTAAATCACTTCCCTATTCCTACATATGGTCAAATTTCTCGTTCTCTGGACTTGGAATTACGGAGAGACTTTACATGGGTCTTTATTGTCGCAGATTTACCCTACCCCATTCTATGCTCGGATTTTCTACACCACTTAAATCTCTTGGTGGATATGCGCAGACGACAGCTTATAGATGGTAATACGGAACTTTCCGTCACGAGTTTCAAGGCAAATGCCTCACCTTCCAGCCCGGTATTTTTCGTTGCCGCCACCGACGACCCATACTAGACCTTATTACGCTCTTACCCGGAGTTAACAAACTTGAATTTTGTTGTGAGCAAACCAACACACTCAACAACTCATCACATAAAGATCACAGATGCTCCGGTGTTCGGAGGCCCTCGCCGCCTCCCTGCAGATAAACTAAAGGCGGCGAAGGCTGAATTTAACCATTTACTGCAGCTGGAAATTATACGCCCCTCGTCCAGTCCATGGGGTTCCCCTTTGCATATGGTTCCGAAGCACTCCGGTGATTGGTGTCCGACTGAAGAGAATCGATGACTGAATGCCATGACGGTACCTGATCGTTACCCAATCCCACATATACATGACTTCGCTTCCACTCTGTGTGTTTGTAAGACCTTCTCCAAACTAGATTTGGTTAAGGCTTACCATCAGATACCAGTGAATCCGGCCAACATACCCAAAACTGCAGTAACAAGTCTATTTGGACATCTGAATTTTTGACAATGCCTTTCGGTTTGTGAAACGTGGCTAGTACCTTCCAACGCTTCATGGACGAAGTAGTGCGTGACTTTGATTTCGTCTATAACTATATAGACGACATCCTCGTGGTAAGTGCATCACCTGAGGAACATGTTACTCACCTCCACCTACTATTCGAACGGTTTCAGAAATACCAAGAGAAGATTAACCCTGGTAAATGTGTTTTCAGTGCTTCGTCACTAACTTTCTTGGGACATATTATCAGCCCTGAAGGGATATCTCCCTTACCTGAAAAGGTGAAGGCTCTACAAGATCTTCAACTACCCACTTCACTTCGCCAACTAAGGCACTTCCTCTGTCTACTCAACTACTACAGACGTTTAATCCCATACTGCGCGGATCTCCTGTCTCCTATTTCTGACCTGTTACGTTACAGTTTTGCAACACTAACAACAACTACAACCTCTCGCTTATTTTTCGAGACAGCTGAAACCGACAGAATAAGGTTACAGTACGTTTGGCCGTGAATTCCTGGCTATGTACCTCGCAGTGAAACACTTTCAGCATTCACTAGAGAGCCGGCAATTTGTGATCTACACCGATCACCGCCCGTTTACTTTAAGCCGGACAAGTATTCTCCACGCGAAACTCGCCACTTGGATTTTGTTTCGCAGTTTACCAACGATATTCGACATATTTCTGGTGAACAGAATGCTGCGGCAGACGCCTTGTCCTGCCTTCTGTGTTTTTCCCTTCGGATATCGACTTACGGCAGATGGCCTTAGACCAGCCACGTCTGGACACCTTGGATCTATCGTCACCTGAATTTGCAACTTGCAAATTCACATACCTGCCGGTGTCCACTGCGGGCACGTAGATCATCGGTGACACCTCAACAAATTCACCTCAACCTTTTCTTCCTCCTGATCTGTATAGAATGTTTCACACGGTGGCCTAAAGCCATTCCTCTAAGCGACATTTCAGAGGAATCCGTAGAGCAAGCCCTTATATCAGACTGGATATCGCGTTACGGAGTTCCCACAACTATTACCACTGACCGTGGTGGACAGTTTGAATCCCACCTATTCCAGGAACTTTCCAGGATTTTAGTGATCAAACGTACACGTACAACGAGCTATCACCCTGCTTCTAACGGGCTGATAAAACGCTTCCATCGCCAATTGAAAGCCGCATTGCATGCCTATCCTGACCAACAGCGATGGAGCGAATATGTACCGGTTGTCTTTCTTGGCAGTCCCAAAGTTATCAAAGAGGACTTAGGATAATCTCCAGCCGAACTTGTCTATGGAGTACCTCCATCGTTACCGGGTCAGATGCCGATAGATTTAACGGCAACAGATCCAGTTTTGTATACAAACAGATTGCGAGCTTATTTCTGTAAACTCCCACCAATGCACCCTAGGGAACAGACCATCAAATCATCGGTCCCAAAAGATATTTCCTCGTGGACTCACGTTTTTCTGAGAAAGGACGTTGTGAAAGCCCCTCTCACTCCACCTTTTACCGATCCTTATCGCGTGCTTTCACGCACTGACAAACTTTTCACCCTTGACATTAGCGGCAAAAAAGCGACGGTATCTATTGACAGGGTGAAAGGAGACTTTTTTGAAACTAGAACACAAGAGCCACATATCCCCTCTATATACACTCAGCAAGAGCATACCCTTACACCAGTAGAAGTGAATACAACGCCAAAAGACAATTATGTTACCACCACACGTAGTGGTCGACGAGTACATTGGCCAAAAAAACTATGTAAGACAAAATATATATAAAATGAACTTTTTTTTGCGGCTGCTACCTTTTTCTCTGTCGGCTTTCCACCTAAGCAGGGGGTGATGTAGCAGTCACAGATCTATTTTCACTCATAAATCAATCCCCCGCCAAGCGATTCGGTCACACACTGACCAATCATCGGGTAGAGCGCATTGATTCCATCCTCCTCTGAAGAACTATTTTCCAGCCCTTTTGGGAAGTCTGCCAAGAGCAGTGAGTACTCGGTAAGCAGAGAAGAAAGACCTCTCTTCCGTCCTCTTCTACTGGAAGCTCCAGCATTGACGATCTTCGCCACAGATACTGCTGCTACCTGCGATACCCTGCTGCTACCTGCGACACCTGAAAGAACTTTTCTCACTCTGACACAAGTCTACTTTCTGTCATAAAAATAAACCTTTCGTTGTTGTTCCTCAAAGAGGCTTTGTTATTTTTTTCAGCACAACATAAACAACTAAAAATTAACTTACAGTGTATGTGAACTAACCATACACTAAAAATCTATGAAGAAACCCAAAATTCTTCTTACAGAACAAAAATTAAAATTCTATAAGACTTTAAAATTCAAACTGATTACATAATCCAGACCAGAAGACAAACAATCAAATTCAGTAAAAGAAGTACAAACATATCATTATATTTATTCTGTGATCATTTATGTATCTATAATTTTATGGGCGTTTTTATTCTTCCATGAATCAATTAGCTCTACTTCTCCGAGATGTCTGCACTTATTCTACCACGTTATATAGGCTGCCAAGTTTCCCTAATTGAATAGTTTTGGAATACAAGGACTTCATTTGTTACAGGTGTCATGAATTATTTAGAGTCATTTTTTATGGTTCCAGTCCCATGGTTGAGTTTCTGAAAGTCTTTGTTTAAACAAACAAATAAAACAAAAATTAATTCTGACCTTAGCAGAAGAAACGACTCATAAATCTTTACAAATAAAAAGAGAAAACTGAGATTTTAGAATTAAAACAGTGTAGTGTACTAACGTTAATGAATCAAAAGACAATATTAACAATAGTGCTACAAAAATAAAGAAATTTATTTCTTTGTTGGGAGCTGAAATGTAGAAGGTTATACAGCGATTTGTGTATCAAGTCACGACCGTAGAAACCTGTTCTGAGCTCAGCGTGGATAAAGATCTTTATCCAACTTGAAGTAGTAACATGACACCGTTGTTCGGAGATCCAACGAGCACGGCGCTGCTGAGAAACAGTTAGTACGTATCACTCCGGGTTGGCGTGAGTAACTGATCAGAATTGTCTGGAATATTGTGTGTTTTTATAACATTAAGGTGGATCCCGCGCGCACGCGTTGACTTTCGAGATTCTTTGGGCGCGTATTTTAGAGACCTATTGGTCCTAAAAACCATTTTTAATTCTTTATTTTTTTAAACATCGGCGGGGGCGTTAGTTGGATATCTTTGCGCAAATTTTGATCTGTTTTTTCCAGAAAATTCTTTTGACAAAGAAATTGCATCATTTCCTATAAACAGTCTTCTTAAATTGACAGCTAAAGAGTTTTCGATCTATAATTCTGAAAATACTGGAAACCTTTAATTCTAAATTGATTTACACAAACCTTAGATCCTTTACGCCACTGGTTCCCAACCACAAGCCATATCCTGGAGATATGTGTCATTTTTGTGGATGGGGGAACATGTAATCAGATATTAGGAAGTCCTAAAAATTTATATGTATTTTGAAATAAATGTAAATCATTGAATATTTCATGATAACGGGTATGAAGGAACGATAAGATGTTCATAAACTTAAACAGTTGAAAACCCACGGCTGAATTTTCCAATGTACTTAATTTGAATAAAAAGCAAGATTTTACAGTTGGGTATCGCCTAACTTTTCAGCATAATGAGCCGTTCCATCTGCCATTGTGGCAGCAGTGGAGATTAGTCTGGCAATAAGCCTACTCCTCAGTAGTGTTATTCTGTTTTTTGGATTATTAAGTGACGAAAAGTAAGTGCTTTGTTAAATTTATTGTTAAAAAATTATTGTTGATTATTTGTTAAACTTGTTACACTTGTTAAACTCGTTGGATTTTTTGGAACGACTTGTTATTGCGTTTATGCCCCTCCCCAAAACAATCGTTATTTTGTATTGTTTTTGAGGGGGGTCAACTCGAAAGACTTTTTTTCTACTGCATTTACTGTTTTTTCATCCGTCACCATATTCACATCTTTTTAAACCATACGATTTTATATCTCCCTAGTTGCCTAAAGCAACTATGGGAGAACCAACACCTACTACACAGGAGGATATATTTATATCCCAAGAAACACCGGAATGGCCGTCATTGCGTAGTACCTCTGCAGAAAATTTAACGCCGGCGAGTACAATTCCGCCGGCACAAAAAGTGCCGTCAATACCAGTCTCCTGGTCGACACAGAAAAACAAAAAATTGCCACAAGATTATAAAAAAGACAGGGTTGAAAAGTATGCCCAGTACTTTAAAGGGAATAGAATTCTACTAATACCTGAACTGGTAGAAGCAGTCCAGCCAAAAACCCTGTCCTTAATTGTCTCAGACATAAAGACCAGGAGACTGGCTGGACTGAAAAAAGACAAATTCGAGGAAATTTTAAAAGCAGCAGGAATCCCAGCTAGATATTTCTGTAGACGTAGTTTTGCTACCTGGGATATCCTGCTGCCATCACAAGAACTGGCCACCCAGCTGGCAAGTAACAACAGCATAAACACAAAACAATACCGACTACAGCCGGAATACATGGGCAGAAGACGGATCAAAGTCACCGTGTGCAACGTGCCAATACAACTAAGTGGTGACGTTCTGGCGGCGTTCCTCAGCGACTATGGGGACGTCGAGGAATTTACGACCATGAAGTCACCCAGCGGCACAGCACACGGTGACTACTCATTTACCATGTGCCTTAACAGGGGAGGGTTCCAGGCAATCCCCCACACAGTTGAGTATGAGGACCAAGCCATGTTGGTGGTTGTGGAAGGCCGAAAACCGCAGTGCTGGCATTGTAAACAAATAGGCCACTTTGCGAGGTCATGCCCACAAAAGGCCACCGGCGCAGCAGTGACAACAACAGCAACAACAACGACGTCAACAGCACCAACAACAGTAAAGGCCACAATAGCATCCAAAACCCCATTAATATCAGCATCAACAAACAGCGCACCAGCCCCATCAACATCAGCAACAGCAAACAAGCTGGAAAGTAAAATAAATACTCCAGCAGAAGCTGGGAACGACCCCAATAGCAGAGATGAGGAGGGGTGGACCCAGGTAACAGGGGCAAAAAGTCCCTTCTAAAGCCCCGAAATCACCCCCTGCCAAAACCACTGACACAAAGGGCGAAAAAAGAAAACCCATGGAAAATCAAAAACCAGAGGAAAAGAAAAAAAAAACCGACACAAAAACAGAGAAAAGAAAGAAAGAAAAGGTAAATAACAATGAACAACAACAACAACAACAGGAGGAAATGGATACCTCAATAAACTTGAAGAGAAGGAGGGATAGCGGAGATTCTACCACAGAGGGAGAGGGGGAGAAAAAACAATTGAAAAAGACGACACCGAAAAAACAACAACAACGACCAGCCCAAATTATTCCCTCCCCCCCCACAACAAGCCAAAAATACCCCTGTAGACTCAACTAAACTCCCGCTATCCCCAACACCACCAACATTTTCACCTGTTTCAACACCCAAAATACTCTCCCGGTCCCATTCAGCAACAAGAAACCCGACACCATCACCATCACCATCAACATCTGGCACTGGGCGACGCTCAAGTCGGCCTCCAGAGAGGTCCAACAAGCTTTAAATTCATTTTATTTTTGTCAAGACATTCTGGAGTCGCCATCACTAGATCGGCAGATCAAAACTCTTCTGAAACCACTTAGAGACTTTAAAAAAATTGATCAAAAAGAAATAACAAATCCATATCTTTTTGAGGGTGCAGCCATGGTGACCACCTTTGTCCGTTCGGCTGGTACCCGAACTGAAGAGCTGTGGCAATTTATTGAGGAAGCCAGTCGAGCGGACATGAGGCTGGCGGAGATGGGGCACAACTCATTAAATGAAATATCTGCAAAATGTACGAGCAGGGTCCCGATTTATGTTCATCCCACATTCTATAGGTCCCTAAAGTTGCGGTTTCCTTATGATGTCGGCGGAATTTCCAGGAGCGGCCGAGTTACTCCTGAACTTTGTACCGGCTCCCTGCGTCAGGCCGTCGGCATCCTCACCCCGAAGGATTTCCGGCCCGTAGTCGACACTGAGTAAGGTAAGTTGGATTGATGGCTTTAAACCTTGCCAGTTTGAATGTGAGGGGACTGAGGGATTCAAGCAAGTGTACGCGCTTGCTTGCTGAACTCAAGAACCTCGGAGTGCATGTTGCTGCAGTGCTGGAGACTCACTTCACTTGCAGTGCCGACTGTCGGGTGCTGGAAAGCGATTTTAACGTTTTCTCAGCATACGGCAGCCGCACCAGCGCTGGGGTCTCTTTGCTAGTTGGACGCAGCCTTGATGCTGATGTTGACGTTGTTTTTGCAGGTGACGGGGGCCGATTGGTTGTGGCCGATGTTGCCGTGAAAAGTTTCAAGTTTCGTCTGGTTGCAGTTTATGCGTCCAATATCGCTGCGGAGAGGGTTTCCTTTTTTCGTCGGTTGGCGCCGTTCCTGGACGATACGAAGCGGCTAGTCTTAATGGGTGATTGGAATGCGATCCTTGATCCCAAGATAGATAAGGTCGGGTGGGGAGCTAACAGATTGAGAAGGTGTGAAAGCAGCCTTGTCGGCTTCGTGACTCGTCACGGCCTTGTGGACAGGTTTCGTCTGGATCACCCAGGGCGGGAGATGTGGACGTGGCTAGATAGATCGCCCTCTGCCAAAGTAGGTTCCTACTTGGACAGAGTGTTAGTGAGAAGAGCTGACATTGATTTTGTTAGTTGTCCCACGTTCCACTTGATAGCGTGGACTGACCATAAACTCATTAGAGTCAGTCTGCGGTTAGTTAATAGGCCTAGTCTAGCCGGCTACTGGAAGTTCAATACCTCCTTACTGGAGATACGGGACTTCCGGGATCGGCTAGGATCCCTAATTCAGCCGGCGTTAGTGGGGGCGGTTACCGGGAATAGGTGGTGGGTTTCTCTTAAGCATAGGATTAGAGATTTCGCCACCAAATACGGTCGACAGCTCAACTTAGATAGGACCGCGGAGGCGAAATCTATAGATGATAGACTCTCCCGAGCAGTTGCTGGGGGGACTCCCTAGGTGTAGAGCTAGCTAGGAGGGACCTTGAGCGTGAGAGTAGCGAGCGCTACAAGGGATCAGTAGTTAGATCTAGGCTAAAAAGAGTTCTCAACGAAGCTGTGAAATCGAACGCGACTGTGCGTGAAGAAGAAGTGCGAAGGTTCCCCGATCGGTACATCGCATCTGTCAAGACCCTGGACGGGCGTCTGCTGCGATCGGGTCGTGAGATACGTGACACCTTTCGGGCGCACTTTCGGGATCGCTTTGCCCGCTGCACTGATCTCCCGCTCCGGGAGTTTCGTAGCTATCTCGCCGACTTCCCCCGCCTTGGGGCGGCTGAAGCGGCTAGCTGCGAGGGTGTGGTTACTGAATGCGAAGTCCGTGACGCGTTGAAGCAGGTCGGCCTCAACAAGTCGCCGGGACTAGATGGTTTGCCCTACGAAGTGTACTTGAGGATGTCGCACATGTTTGTACCTATTCTGACGGATATGTTCAACCATTGGTTCGCCCAGGGAGCTATCCCTGGTAGCGTTACCAAGGGCGTGATCACATTGCTGAAGAAAGGTGGCAGGCATGTTTGGGAGGGTTTAGATGATTACAGGCCCATAACTCTGCTTAACACAGAGTTAAAGATTTTGGCCCGGGTCTTAGCGAATCGTTTACAGCTTGTCATTAGTGATCTGATCGGCCCCGAACAGACCTTTGCTGTGAAGGGAAGATCGATCCAGGACAACCTGCTCTTGATTCGCGAGGTCCTAGAGGGGATAAAAGACGACACCGAATCCGCGCTGATCAGTTTAGATCAGTCCAAGGCCTTCGATAGGGTTGACCATCGGTTCTTGGCGTCTGTTTTGGAGACTGCCGGATTCAAACCAGAGTTCCGCAGATGGATTAGCATGATGTACCACAACCCTCAGGCAGTGGTGCAGGTGAACGGAAGGCGTTCGGGGTTGATCGCGACGGAGCGTTCGGTCCGGCAAGGCTGCCCTCTGTCTCCTCTTCTCTATGTCCTCGCGTTGGAGCCCCTCCTGCGCAGGCTTAGGGATGAGGGGACAAGTCCGGCACTGCGCGGTATCCCATTCGTTGGCCGCCTTGCGGCCAGGGTTTCCGCGTTCGCTGATGACGTCACAGTCTTTGTATCCCGCCGCCAGGATATAGAGGCTGTGAAAGAGGCGGTTGTCGAGTATGAGCGGATTGCAGGGGCCAAGGTCAATTTTGACAAAAGCGAAGGTTTGCGGCTCGGTGCTTGGAGGGGTAGCAATACTCTTCCGGGGCCCTTCCGCTGGAGTGACGGACCCATCTGCATCCTCGGGGTGTGGTTTGGGCCCGACCTCCAACTGGAGCGAAATTGGTCGGAGGTACATGCTAAGGTGAATGCTCAGGTGGGAATCTGGCTTTCAAGGCGGTTGTCCTTAAAGGGCAGGGCTGAGGCGTGCGCCGCGTACGTCTTCCCCTTGATCCTTTACCGATTGGCTGTACTTCCTCTGCCTAAGGCACATCGGTTGGCACTGCAACGATCCCTCTCCATATTGCTCTGGGGAGGTGCAAGGCCGATGGTCCGTAGGCAGGTCTATATCCAACGTACTCGCAACGGGGGTCTGGGTATGCCTGATCTGGAGAGCCACTGGCTTGCTGAAAGACTTGCATATCTGGGCCGTGTCTTGACGGGGGACTCAGTGTGGAGTCGAAAGGCGAGTCGGACTTTTCCTCGTCTCAACTCAGACCCAAAGGCTGAAGGTCGACGTAGGCCTTTGGGCGAAGCACTGTTTGTCCGCGAGTGCCGAAAGGCCCTTCGTAACCTTCTTGGGTCCTTTCATGGCCTTGGAAGGAACTGTATCGGGAGCTAGTGGTGGGTTCCGCTTCTGATCCTCTCAGCGAACGGCACGGCTGGACGGCGGAGGAGATCCGCTCTCACTGGAATTGGGCGCCAGGATCGAGCTTCTTGAACAACTCCGAGTTCTCGCTCACCTGGCGACTTGTACGGAATGCGTTGCCCCTTCGCGACTTGAACTACAAAGCGGGCCTGGCAGACATGCCTGATTGCCCTCGCTGCGGCAGTGGGTTGGAAGAAACGACTGAGCACGCCTTCTACTACTGCGAGCGAGTCCGCCCGTTTTGGGATCACGTCGGGGAGTGGACGGCTCGCATCGAACCCAAAAAGCTTGTGCTGCTCGACGTTGGTTACGTCGTAGACAACGTTCTTCCTCCGTTTCATGGTGAGAAGCGTGTGGTGTTTCTCGCGATCCTAGCTGTAGCCCGAATGGTGATTTGGACGACGCGAAACAAGGGATTGTATGACGATGCAAGCTTTTCTCATCGTGATCTGGTTTTGTATTTTCGGCATCAGCTGAGGGTCAAAATCAGATGCGATAGAAAACGCTTGGATCGCATAACATTCAGCAAAAGGTGGGTGACTGCAGCGAGCCTGGTCGTACGAAAGGGGGCAACGTTGGAGTCATCCTTCCCTCCTCTGTCGGCCCATGGCGTCTACGGTACGGGTCCTTTGGGACCCCATCCCTGGTAAGTAGAATTGTTTCCCCCCCCCTTGTAACCTAGTTAGCAGTATGTTGTGTGTCATTGTCCCCGTCATCTAGTCGTTAGTTTCTCAAGATCTTCCCCCTCCCTATTATTTTTGTACCTCAACCCGAATCCCAGCCCGCTTTTATTGAAGATCTTGAACATTCATATGTAAAAAATCATATTATCTGCTTCTATCGACCCATACCGCGCCCGACCCTTTATTTCTTTTATCTCTGTAGATTAGGATTCCCGCCCCACCTAGGGTAGGTCCGGCTTGTTTCCGGTTTCTTTCCACCCGGAAAACAGTAGGCCTCCAATTTTATAGACGGGGGGATGGGAGGGAAACCAAACGGGGGAGTTTTTCCTTGTTTTTCGTGTATACATGTTTTTCGGGGTTTTTTCTCCAATTCCCATCATATCCATTGTAAAAAATCATACATTGTAAATAAAATCATGCATCACTTTCGGGTTTTAAGTAGGACTTTTTCATAGAGAAAATGTGGTATTTTGGTGGTTGCTGCGTGCATGGTGATGGACGAGTGATTATATATTGTATTGTTGAATGGGTCGGCGAATGTGGCTAGCTAGGTTCCCTTAGAAAATATAGTTAAAGCAAGACCGCTCCCTTCCCCTCCCCCCAAAACCATAAGGCCTCTTGCCTTCTTGTATCACATACAAGAAATAAAATAAGCCTACTCCTCAGTAGTGTTATTCTGTTTTTTGGATTATTAAGTGACGAAAAGTAAGTGCTTTGTTAAATTTATTGTTAAAAAATTATTGTTGATTATTTGTTGAACTTGTTACACTTGTTAAACTCGTTGGATTTTTTGGAACGACTTGTTATTGCGTTTGTGCCCCTCCCCAAAACAATCTTTATTTTTGTATTGTTTTTGAGGGGGGTCAACTCGAAAGACTTTTTTTCTACTGCATTTACTGTTTTTTCATCCGTCACCATGTTCACAACTTTCTAAGAAAAACCATACGATTTTATCTCTCCCTAGTTGTCTAAAGCAACTATGGGAGAACAAACACCTCCTACACAGGAGGATATATTTTTATCCCAAGAAACACCGGAATGGCCGTCATTGCCTGGTACCTCCGCAGAAAATTTAACGCCGGCGAGTACAATTCCGCCGGCACAAAAAGTGCCGTCAATACCAGTCTCCTGGTCGACACAGAAAAATAAAAAATCGCCACAAGATTTTAAAAAGGACAGGGTTGAAAAGTATGCCCAGTATTTTAAAGGGAATAGAATTTTACCAATACCTGAACTGGTAGAAGCAGTCCAGCCAAAAACCCTCTCCGTAATTGTCTCAGACATAAAGACCAGGAGACTGGCTGGACTGAAAAAAGACAAATTCGAGGAAATTTTAAAAGCAGCAGGAATCCCAGCTAGATATTTCTGTAGACGTAGTTTTGCTACCTGGGATATCCTGCTGCCATCACAAGAACTGGCCACCCAGCTGGCCAGTAACAACTGCATAAACACAAAACAATACCAACTACAGCCGGAATACATGGGCAGAAGACGGATCAAAGTCACCGTGTGCAACGTGCCAATACAACTAAGTGGTGACGTTCTGGCGGCGTTCCTCAGCGACTATGGGGACGTCGAGGAATTTACGACCATGAAGTCATCCAGCGACACGGCACACGGTGACTACTCATTTACCATGTGCCTTAACAGGGGAGGGTTCCAGGCAATCCCCCACACAGTTGATTACGAGGACCAAGCCATATTGGTGGTTGTGGAAGGCCGAAAACCGCAGTGCTGGCATTGTAAACAAATAGGCCACTTTGCGAGGTCATGCCCACAAAAAACCACCAACACAACAGTAACAACAACAACAACAACAACAACAACGTCAACAGCACCAACAACAGTAAAGGCCACAATAGCATCCAAAACCCCATTAATATCAGCATCAACAAACAACACACCAGCACCATCAACATCAAACAAGCTGGAAAGAAAAATAAATACTCCAGCAGAAGCTGGGAACGACCCCAATAGCAGAGATGAGGAGGGGTGGACCCAGGTAACGCGGGGCAAAAAGTCCCCACCTAAAGCCCCGAAATCACCCCCTGCCAAAACCACTGACACAAAGGGCGAAAAAAGAAAACCCATGGAAAATCAAAAACCAGAGGAAAAGAAAAAAAAACCGACACAAAAACAGAGAAAAGAAAGAAAGAAAAGGTAAATAACAATGAACAACAACAACAACAACAGGAGGAAATGGATACCTCAACAAACTTGAAGAGAAGGAGGGATAGCGGAGATTCTACCACAGAGGGAGAGGGGGAGAAAAAACAATTTTAAAAGACGACACCGAAAAAACAACAACAGCGACCAGCCCAAATCATTCCACCCCCACAACAAGCAAAAAATACTCCTACAGATCCTACTAAACTCCCACTATCCCCAACACCACCTACATTATCACCCGTTTCAACCCCCAAACTACTCTCCCGGTCCCATTCAGCAACAAGAGACCCGCAACCATCACCATCAACATCTGGTACTGTGCGACGATCAAAGTCAGCCTCCAGAGAGGTCCAACAGGCATTGAACTCCTTTTATTTTTGCCAGGACATCCTGGAGTCGCCATCATTAGATCGGCAAATTAAAAGTTAACTAAAACCTTTAAGAGACCTAAAAAAAATCAATCAAAAAGACATAACTAATCGATATCTTTTTGAGGGTGCAGCCATGGTGACCACCTTTGTCCGTTCGGCTGGTACCCGAACTGAAGAGCTGTGGCAATTTATTGAGGAAGCCAGTCGAGCGGACATGAGGCTGGTGGAGATGGGGCACGACTCACTAAATGAAATATCTTCCAAATGTACGGGCAGGGTCCCGATTTATGTTCATCCCAGTTTCTATAGGTCCCTAAAGTTGCGGTTTCCTTATGATGTCGGTGGAATTTCCAGGAGCGGCCGAGTTACTCCTGAACTTTGTACCGGTTCCCTGCGTCAGGCCGTCGGCATCCTCACCCCGAAGGATTTCCGGCCCGTAGTCGACACTGAGTAAGGTAAGTTGGATTGATGGCTATAAACCTTGCCAGTTTGAATGTGAGGGGACTGAGGGATTCAAGCAAGTGTACGCGCTTGCTTGCTGAACTCAAGAACCTCGGAGTGCATGTTGTTGCAGTGCAGGAGACTCACTTCACTTGCAGTGCCGACTGTCGGGTGCTGGAAAGCGATTTTAACGTTTTCTCAGCATACGGCAGCCGCACCAGCGCTGGGGTCTCTTTGCTAGTTAGACGCAGTCTTGATGCTGATGTTGACGTTGTTTTTGCAGGTGACGGGGGCCGGTTGGTTGTGGCCGATGTTGCCGATATCGCTGCGGAGAGGGTTTCCTTTTTTCATCGGTTGGCGCCGTTCTTGGACGATTCGAAGCGGCTAGTCTTAATGGGTGATTGGAATGTGATCCTTGATCCCAAGATAGATAAGGTCGGGTGGGGAGCTAACAGATTGGGAAGGTGTGAAAGCAGCCTTGTCGGCTTCGTGACTCGTCACGGCCTTGTCGACAGGTTTCGTCTTGATCACCCAGGGCAGGAGATGTGGACGTGGCTAGATAGATCGCCCTCTGCCAAAGTAGGTTCCTACTTGGACAGAGTGTTAGTGAGAAGAGCTGACATTGATTTTGTTAGTTGTCCCACGTTCCACTTGATAGCGTGGACTGACCATAAACTCATTAGAGTCAGTCTGCGGTTAGCAAATAGGCCTAGTCTAGCCGGCTACTGGAAGTTCAATACCTCCTTACTGGAGATACGGGACTTCCGGGATCGGCTAGGATCCCTAATTCAGCCGGCGTTAGTGGGGGCGGTTACCGGGAATAGGTGGTGGGTTTCTCTTAAGCATAGGATTAGAGATTTCGCCACCAAATACGGTCGACAGCTCAACTTAGATAGGACCGCGGAGGCGAAATCTAGAGATGATAGACTCTCCCGGGCGGTTGCTGGGGGTTAAGACTCCCTAGGTGTAGAGCTAGCTAGGAGGGATCTTGAGCGTGAGAGTAGCGAGCGCTACAAGGGATCAGTAGTTAGATCTAGGCTAAAAAGAGTTCTCAACGAAGCTGTGAAATCGAACGCGACTGCGCGTGAAGAAGAAGTGCGAAGGTTCCCCGATCGGTACATCGCATCTGTCAAGACCCTGGACGGGCATCTGCTGCGATCGGGTCGTGAGATACGTGACGCCTTTCGGGCGCACTTTCGGGATCGCTTTGCCCGCTGCACTGATCTCCCGCTCCGGGAGTTTCGTAGCTATCTCGCCGACTTCCCCCGCCTTGGGGCGGCGGAAGCGGCTAGCTGCGAGGGTGTGGTTACTGAATGCTAAGTCCGTGACGCGTTGAAGCAGGTCGGCCTCAACAAGTCGCCGGGACTAGATGGTTTGCCCTACGAAGTGTACTTGAGGATGTCGCACATGTTTGTACCTATTCTGACGGATATGTTCAACCATTGGTTCGCCCAGGGAGCTATCCCTGGTAGCGTTACCAAAGGCGTGATCACATTGCTGAAGAAAGGTGGCAGGCATGTTTGGGAGGGTTTAGATGATTACAGGCCCATAACTCTGCTTAACACAGAGTTAAAGATTTTGGCCCGGGTCTTAGCGAATCGTTTACAGCTTGTCATTAGCGATCTGATCGGCCCCGAACAGACCTTTGCTGTGAAGGGAAGATCGATCCAGGACAACCTGCTCTTGATTCGCGAGGTCCTAGAGGGGATAAAAGACGACACCGAATCCGCGCTGATCAGTTTAGATCAGTCCAAGGCCCTCGATAGGGTTGACCATCGGTTCTTGGCGTCTGTTTTGGAGACTGCCGGATTCAAACCAGAGTTCCGCAGATGGATTAGCATGATGTACCACAACCCTCAGGCAGTGGTGCAGGTGAACGGAAGGCGTTCGGGGGTGATCGTGATCGAGCGTTCGGTCCGGCAAGGCTGCCCTCTGTCTCCTTTTCTCTATGTCCTCGCGTTGGAGCCCCTCCTGCGCAGGCTTAGGGATGAGGGGACAAGTCCGGCACTGTGCGGTATCCCATTCGTTGGCCACCTTGCGGCCAGGGTTTCCGCGTTCGCTGATGTCGTCACAGTCTTTGTATCCCACCGCCAGGATATAGAGGCTGTGAAAGAGGCGGTTGTCGAGTATGAGCGGATTGCAGGGGCCAAGGTCAATTTTGACAAAAGCGAAGGTTTGCGGCTCGGTGCTTGGAGGGGTAGCAATACTCTTCCAGGGCCTTTCCGCTGGAGTGACGGACCCGTCCGCATCCTCGGGGTGTGGTTTGGGCCCGACCTCCAACTGGAGCGAAATTGGTCAGAAGTACATGCTAAGGTGAATGCTCAGGTGGGAATCTGGCTTTCAAGGCGGTTGTCCTTAAAGGGCAGGGCTGAGGCGTGCGCCGCGTACGTCTTCCCCTTGATCCTTTACCGATTGGCTGTACTTCCTAAGGCTCATCGGTTGGCACTGCAACGATCCCTCTCCAACGATCCCTCTCCATATTGCTCTGGGGAGGTGCAAGGCCGATGGTCCGTAGGCAGGTCTGTATCCAACGTACTCGCAACGGGGGTCTGGGTATGCCTGATCTGGAGAGCCACTGGCTTGCTGAAAGACTTGCATATCTGGGCCGTGTCTTGACGGGGGACTCAGTGTGGAGACGAAAGGCGAGTCGGACTTTTCCTCGCCTCAACTCAGACCCACTTAGGGTAGGTCCGGCTTGTTTCCGGTTCTTTCGCCCCGGAAAACAGTCGGCCTCCAATTTTATTGACGGGGGGATGGAAGGGCAACCAAACAGGGAATTTTTTCCTTATTTTTCGTGTATATATATTTTTCGGGTTTTTTTTCTCTCATTCCCATCATATCCATTGTAAATAAACCATATATTTTAAATAAAATCATACACCACTTTCGGGTTATAAGTAGGTCTTCTTCATAGAGTAAATGTGGTATTTTGGTAACTGCTGCGCGCATGGTGATGGATGAGTGGTTATATATTGTACTGTTGAATGGGTCGGCGAATGTGGCTAGCTAGGCCCTCCTTAGATTATATAGAAAAGCATTACTGCTCCCTTCCCATCCCCCCAAAACTTAAGGCCTTGTGCCTACATTGTATTACAATGAAATAAAATAAGCCTACGAGTCAGACCAGACGAGCCGTTCCTATTGTTGAAGTATATCATTACTCTATCACTAATCCTATGTTCTTATTACTAACAGTCTCTCTCTTGTAAATACTCTTTCCTGTAAATATAACTATTTTCCTCACATATCGTGATTTGTCTTATTATTACTACTACTTGTATTCACTAACCAGAACACAACATTTACATTATTCCTCGCTCATGCATTTTTCTATTTATTTTTTAATAATCCAAATTCTCGATCTTATAGAGATAACCATGAAGCGCTGATTGGAATCCTTAACTCCTTCCTAAATAAATTCCATCATGGCCCACTGTTATAACCGGAATTCAACGGGTTTACGAGTCGTCTAGTATCTTCTAAAATTAGAAACTTTTGCACAGCATTCATTATTTTTAAGAGAACCAGAGAGAGAGAGAGAGAGAGAGAGAGAGAGAGAGAACCCTTTTGAGCCGCACAATTTTGTTAAGAAATAAATTGAAAATACACAAAGTGAAAATTAACCTTGTAATTTTCAATTAAAAGACAACTGTTTTTCAATCATTTTAAATCCGTGTCTATATTGCTGGATGCTGGTTATTGAATTAAAATTGCAGAAGGCTAACATCCTTTTACTCTTTTAACGTCATCACACTTGTATTAACCAGTCTTTGTTACTTAAGTGGTTACATTTATATCTGGAATGTAGGCAAGAATTAAAGAACCAGGATTTTGATGGGGTTTTCATTTAAGATTTAGATCATTATTTCTCCGATTTGCGCATTGTAGGGTTTTTCAAGAACGTCATATAATTTTTCCGGAATTTCTTTGCCAAAACAAACACTCCCATTGACTAGAGAGGGCATGACTGTGGAATGTAGACGGGAAGGTGTGTTTGTGACTTGATAGACAACTCGGGGTTTTAAGAAAAATTTAGGAAGTATCACAATTCAAAACCACTTTTTCTTTTTGTTATTTCTTATTACGTTAAAGAAATATTTTTGAAATAAAGAAACTTATTCAGCAAGTAATTGGTTAGGAAATAACTCGATAAAAAATGAATTATCGTAGGAGTCAAAAGGAAGAAGCAGATAGAATAAGTTTCAAGAATGCCACGCACTTCCAATATTGATTATTTCTTTTTGCTTTTGTTCTGTTTATATAATAATGTGCAGAAATAGTATTTAAGGTAAGCTGCGTAATCGATAGAATATCGCAATGTTACTAAATTTCAGTGAAATAAAAACAGAAACCTATAGATTTTCTTGACGTGGTGTGACAAGAAAAAGAATTCATTCTTTGAAATTCAAATTGATATATTCATGGTTATATCAGAGAGTTTAGTAAGGTTCTAAAGACGTTACGAAATGCGTATAACTGGTACTATTCACAGACAGCAATATCTTACCAAATGACTATCCGCCATTCCGTACAACTAAAGCTTCGCCATTTTTGACTCATTTCAACCACACTTTCAGGAATTGAAATACTTATGAATTTTTAGGGCTTTTCGATCACCGAAGCCATCTTTTGTAGCGTCACACGTGGTATAGACAAGACAGTAACAAGTAATAAATAAATGATGAAATAGATTAATATAATTATTCTAAACTTTAATCAAAGTCACTCGACATCCTTCATTTTTAGTAATAATAAGGATAAGTATTGCAAGTTATAATCGACAATAACAAAGAAAGCTAAAGTATTGATAAATTTGCTGTTTCTTGATCTACGAGTGCAAAAATTCTAGACATTATTAGTTCATACACAAATTAAAGTATTGCAATCTACTAAAAGGGACATTCAATATAAACTCATGCAAATTCGGAATTAATGGAATACTTTTTATTTGTGTCAGAAAATTTTAAACTTTATATTTTATTTAATTAAAGAGATTATATTGTTTGAATGGCACTGTTTCTCTATTTTGGTGATTACGTTAAAATTGATTGAAAATAAAATAAGATAGATTTTTTTTTAATCAGAAGCTTCTTTATGCCGACAGATCTTTATTCTATACAATGTGTACATTTTTCAATAGACATTATGTTTTCAATACACAATATGAATACATTTTTCTTTAATATCAGAGTCTTGCGATGTATTGTCCCTCCTCTTGCAAATGTGCTTCCTATTTGAGCTTTTATTTCCCTCTCTCTTTTTAATTCAAAATACTTTTGTAAATAACCTAATGGAAAATAAAATGGCAAAAAGTTGAATATGTTTCAATTTACTCAATATTAAACGTACAGGTAATATAGATGGTACGGGTTGTTTAAGTTCAATGGTATATCAACCTTCGTGGATTATTTAATACCAAATCCATCCTTGTTGAAGAACAGTAGTGATACTATTTAACCTATAGCTATGGGGAAAAGGCGGGGGGTTATATTTTTCTCAAGAGTATTAGTCCTAAAGTGAATAGAGTTCGAACTCGCTTACTACGGTGTCGCAGTCCAGTTCGTTTGCCACTACACCAGGGGGGTCTCCCACTAACATAGATTTATTACAGTAAATGACAATACATACAGATCAATATGTGCACACAATATGTGCACAAATATTGTGCGAATTGAACTCAGATCACGTATAAATACTCTGTATATCCTCCTTTAGGATTAACACGAGCCTGTATTCTCGAATGCATACGATCGTACAGATAGTGAGTATCAATACGCTGAGTCCTTCGTCACAAGATGACCGAAAACTGAAAATTATATAAGAATATCTTCAATCCCAAGCAGGTATATACTGTAGTAGGTAAAAGTTGGCATCGTCCTCCAGAGCGTTACATTTTCATTTTTATTTCTGTCAGTATAATTTATGTTTAATAGAGAGACAAAAGTTGCGAAAGTATAAAAATTTATTTCTAACAAGGAAACAAACCGACGACGCGCGGCACTTGATTTG
The DNA here is from genome assembly GCA_963585895.1 of Sepioteuthis lessoniana. NCBI lineage: Eukaryota > Metazoa > Mollusca > Cephalopoda > Myopsida > Loliginidae > Sepioteuthis > Sepioteuthis lessoniana. The sequence continues at coordinate 84,150,800 of OY757904.1, read as the reverse complement.
GCCAGAATGGAAAAGGCAGAAGTAATCCCAGACAATATGGCACCAAAAAGCTACCTTCTATTTGTCGAAAACTCCTACTGGGCCCTCAGTACGAACTTGGAGACCAGACTTTTAAGGCAGGAAAAAAATAGCCAGCAGAGGTTTCGTCACTCGTTTCTTGAATAGCCGATAAGTATTCTAACAGGCGAGAAGCTTCCCGAAAAACAAAACGAAATCAACGACCGAAATTCTACGAATTAAAATCAATTGAAAGATAAAATTCAACCCGTGAACTCTGCTGAAAAAACAGCCTTTCAGAAGACTCAAAATTAAATGAAAACTGAAACATTTCGACGAAACTAAAAAGAAAAAAATACTCAAATTCAAAGAACTTTGTTTCCCAGACACTCTCTCAGATAAGTTCCTGCAAATTACACTAAAATTTGCAACACTTTATCTTTTCTATCCTTTTTTTCTTGTTTCTTTTATATAAAATTCCCTTTTAAAAACTTCATTGTAAGTGTTATCTTTTTGAGTGAGTATCCGAACTAGAAAGCTGCGGAACTTACCGTTTAAAATCACACACTAAAGCCCTTTAAAAAATATTACCCTTTAAATGATAAATTTGGTTTTCGTATCATTCTCTTCATATTAAAATCTACTTGAAATTTCTTTTATATTGCAAATTCTATTCTTTTAAATTCATTTGTATTGTAAACTTTACTCTAAATTCTTTAAGAGTTTTATCCAATAATGTTCTTAAGCAAATTATTTGAGTTCTTCCCCGCCTTTGAAAATAGCAATTTATGACTGATTTCATATTTCATATTGACCTTTATTAAAATATTTAGTGACACTAACATAAAAGTAATTGGTGCATTTACGCCTGTATACAAAATAAATTGAGTTCAGTCACCATTTCGCAAAAATGAATGAGTTGAAAAACCGGTTTAATTAACATCATCAAATACGTTTTCACCTTTGTAGCCTATTCAACTCAAAAATGCGTAGCCGTTCAGCAAAATGTCGCCACCCCACTCACTATAATTGGTACAATAAGCCAGATGTTTTTTATGAATGATATTTTCTTTTAAGTTATCTCTTTTAATCCTATTGAATTAAAAATATAATATCCATCTATAAATGACAATGAAATGATAACACTGGATTTTTAAAGTTAGTTGTTATATGATAACTGTGTGTATTGTTAAAATAACCAGGCAAAGTACATGAGTTGAATACAGATCCATTTCTTCAACTCTATTTGACTGTTTTGAAACATTCTTCCCATAAATTCTGCTCATGCGTTATATCATAAAATGAGACGTCATTTTTATAACATTTGATCGAACTTGCATTTTTAGTGAGGATGCAGTTTTACTTCCTTGTATCTTATCTCTACAATTAGTTCAATAATTCTAAATATTTTTTGCAATTTGAGACTTGTAAACAGAACTCAAAGAATCATCATTCATTATATAAGTTTTCGATTCTCCGAGAAAAAGTTTTAGATTTCAAGTTTTTATTATTTTTTTTTTTTTTTGTTAGATTTTGTGACTTTATTTTCCAATTTTTTATGCTGCGCATCTTCATTATTTTTGCTTGTGAGTAAACTATAGATCAGTCTTATATCGAAACTTTTCCTTTTTACTTTGTGAAGATCAAATTTGTTTCTAGAGTTGAACAAATTTCTATTTGTAAAATATCAATATCAGAAACTAAAATCGCAACTTATTGGCAGCAATGAAATTGTTTTTGAATTAAGTTTTCTCTAACAAAGTTGGCGTAGTCCAACAACAATTTATTCAGTTGATATATTTGTTTTATGAGAAATTTTTTTAATTTATTTTTTACAACTGTTTCATAAGAAATAAAAATAAAAAGCTATTTAATATGGCTTACTGAATAAAGGAAATCAACTTTAACGAGAGAGAGAGAGAGAGAGAGAGTAAAAAGTGAGTGTGATAAAAATAGCACAAGATAAAAACATCTAATAATAACGGAAAAGAGGAATACGTTATTTGGAGAAGAAGAAAAAAACAGGAAGAGAACCACATCCTCTGACATATCAGGAAAACAATGAAAATGCTAAAGGTTCATGTCTGAAAGAGGTGTGTTGGGCTAACTTCAACCAAATTCTTTAACAAATATTTCGGGATGCAAACAAATTGTTCTGTAGACATGGATATACGCAATCAATGAAAGATTGATGTAGATGAGTGGTCCATCCATATATGGCAGTCGCTTACTAGAATTGTAACTTTTGTTCTTACTATGAATGAAGCGGTCGTATCCTCGTTAGTCACAAATTATACAAACTACGTACATCTGTTTATGAAACACCCCTTCCCCCGCTTCCCTACCCATCCCACTTGTCATGAGTGCGTCTCTGTACATATATAAGCTCTTGGGAACGTACAGCTGCATTATCAGTGTTTTCTGCAACTTGCAACTTTACCAACATAACCAAAACCACTCCAACGACGAATTAGAACTTGAGATACTTCTCCTCTTCACAAATTCATTCGACTGACAACAAGAAGCGATTTTCGGCAATCTAAATTCAACATTTTAAGACATTAATTTTAAAAGAAGCAAACATGTTTTTGAAAACACTCACCATTCTTTTCTTGGTACAGGTAGGTTGAATTTTCTATAAAGCTCATTTTTAGTAACTCCATTTTTAGAAAATTTTCCATATGTGGTATTTCTTTTTCTCTCTCAGCTCAATTCTGTACCTTTACTTTGCAAGGATCCAAAAAGATAACAAGTCACATATCGAAGTTGCCAATATAACGTACTTATTAACTGATAAAAAAGAAAACTGAATTTATTGTTTTAAGTGTGCAATATGTTTATTGATTTGGTGCATCAAAATGAAAATGCATCAGGAATATTTCCTAAATTCTAATAATCAAATACTTCCAGTGTTCAATGTTTGTCTATTAAAAAAACAACTTTTTTCATTTTTGTTGGAAAAAAAACACTTTATTTTTTGTTTAGCCAGATATATATACACAACTTGACAATTGCAATGTTGTTTTCCTCTGGTTGTTAATAGATTTGTGAAAATAAAATCCAGTTTTTTTTTATTCGCTCGAATACACTCCAAAGTTGCTTTTGAGAAAATTTATTTTGTTTTGCTTTGTTGAAAAACTTACCCTAGATCCAAGCACCGTTAATTTTAGGAAGAAATCTGATATACATCCTGGAATGATTGTCAGATGACAAAGTTCCACACCAAAATGTTTTGTATGATTCTCTTTTTTTTTCCCCACTCTCTTTGCATCTTTATCCGTGAGTAGTTAGCACTAACAGCCGCTTTTAAAATGTCGTAGAATTGTTGGTTGGTATTGTTCATTCGTTGAGAAAAACATGTCAGCTGATGAAGATGATGATGATGATGTTATCTGGTAACTTGAGAAACTTGTACGTTTTACCTACTTTTTCTTTCTCCTTTGCACTGGTTTTGCAGCCCAACACTCGTTACCCAGCAGTAAGATCTTGAGAAATCCGCCCTTCCTGTTTCTAGCATTTGGGCTAAGTTCTATCATTATTTGAGAACAGCATCTTACAATGCCCCCCCCCCCTCAAGCAAACGTGCGCAGCTGAAATATTGAGAATATTACTACGTCACGTTATCACAGAAAACGGAAAATAATTTTTTACGAGTTTAAAAAACTAACAAACAATTCGAGCCACTTTTTGAAAGAAGAAAAAAAAAGTACTCTCTCCAAGCGTTATTATATTTATTATTTATTCATATCTTATTTTACAGTTGTCATTTGAATTTGTCCTAACACATGAAATTTGAAGCACGTGACGACTAGTGCTCTTTTATTTTTATTTATTCTGATCTGTTTATTTTCACTTCATTAAAATGTGTTATATAGAGAAATAGGTCATTTATTCCTGGAACGGAATAGCAGCGAATCTTTCCACAAAGATGGGATAATTGTAAGCTTTAGAATATAAGCAAATTTTTCTATCTAACAAAACTTTATTTTATTTATTTATTTTTTACATTTCAACAGTTTTAAATTTAAAATATGAAGAAAAAAGTCTTTGTTAGATCGAAAAATTGAACCTTCTTTCTTTCTATACAATTAATTATGGGAGAGAGGGAGAGAGATTTTGGAAACATTTTTAAATGTATAAAAGACAAAAAAAATTAATTGATTCATGATAAAAGTACAAATATTTAAATAATGAGCACCGCAAAGGATAATTAAAAAGTTAAATCTTATTTTAAATTGACATGAAATTCTCCCCAGCACAAGTTTACAGAAAAGCAAAAACCTCCCCGCCCCTCGTAATTGAAGTTTTTGTTAAATTCTCTAATAATTTTGATATATATATATATATATTATTTTTTTTGTTCCGCTTTTAGGTGATGCATTTGTATCAATCTGCAGTTGGTGAGTGACATTTTTCCCCCCAATTATCCAGAAATCGTTTAAGAAAATAAATCAAACTGATATTAGAGAAACAGGAGTCAGTCGAATTATTTGTCTCCTCTGAAAAGAATAAATCTTATTTAACAAAACCCTTTCTAAAAATTTAATAAGTTTAGCTATGACATAATGCCATATGAAATGTGGAAAATCCCTTTCTACCTAGAAAATCAGCATTGATTTAATTTTTTTTTAATTCTTTACATTGGCTGAAGCACTAACACCAGTGGGGAAAATATACTAGAACCTCAGTAGATAAGGCAAATCTAACATTTTTTGATGCAAATGATACGACTCTAAAAATGACCATTTTAAATAAAAATGATAATGACTATGAAGAAACCACAAATTTAAAAATTCTCCCACATTCATCAAGAGTAATCAATATAAAAATAAATAATATTTTCACTTTTTAGTTCACAAAACAATCGCTGAATGGAAACAATTGCCATTTAACAGCTTTGGTAAGTTGAATTCTTTACATTCCATAACTTAAATTTGACTCTTAAAAAAGCATCAATGATATTTTTGTACTTTTACCGAGAGGTAACACCTCCTCCTCGCAAAAAAAAAACAAAAAAAAAACTGGCACATACACACACAGTAAAATATAATAGGTAAATGTTCATTTTATAATTCTTCTGATCTTCAAAAAATAATTGGTATGTAACATTTAATGAATAATCCATATTATTTCCGTTGGAATTTCATAGGAAAGTGAGGAAATTTAAATTATTATTATTATTTTTGTTTCCACTTTCAGGTTGTCCACACGGAAAAGTAGCTGATGTCGTGTTATTTCTTGACACATCACCACATTTAAGCGATAAGCAATTTGAAAATCAAATTCAAAGAGCTGAGCAGATGGTCCGTTTATTTCGTAATTTCAAAAACGGTGACAGACAACATTACAATCGAATAGCTATCGTCACAATATCTGATTCAACAGTGAAACATGTGGTCAGGTTCAAGCATCCACTAAACTCTTCAAATGTTTCCTATACCGATGAACTGGTGCACATTCTGCGAAAACTGCATAGTAAGTTTTATAAAATTCTATTAGCAAAAATTTCAATGAGATATTTTGCCAATTTGTTGTTGTTTTTTTAAATTTAAGACATTTGCCAAATTTTAAAAATACTTTATAAAAGAAACTTTGTTTATTTTTAGAAAACAAAGAAACAGACAGTACAAGTGAATCAAGAAATGGAAGTAAAATGTTAGCTTTGAAACAACTGAAACGTCTATCATCTCAAATGAGAAAAGAAGTGGCTCATGTGGCATTTTATTTCTCGGCTGATGAAACAGTCAGCAAAACTGACTTGAAACGAGCAAAGTTTATTAAAAGATTAGGAATCTATTTGTACATTTTCCGATTAGGCCCAAGTCTAATAACTTATGATCAATTCAAGAAAATGGTTAATGAGCCAGTGTCCGATTTTGTGTTTCATATCAAATCATACAGTGACATTGATGCCTCAGTAAAGAAACTTTTGGATATGACACATTGTGACAGTAAGTATCCGTTAATAGATTTTAACAGAAAAAATATATTCAATTTATAATTTAATGTGAAGATTTGTTGTCAATTTTGCTTTGTATTACTCAAAGTCATTAGCAAATAAAATCCGATTCGAGTTTTACGTTGAGAATCCAAGTAACTTTTCCTTAGAATTCTAACCTAAATTTATTTATCTTTATTTTTTGCAGTGCAAATCAGCCCACCTAATGAAAATCCCAAACCAAGTAAGTTGCTTTCTCCCCCACCATCAAATTGTTAGTTTGAAATTAAATCAAATATCAATATTCTATAACACCACCAACGAAGGAAGATTTACAGAACAGATCAAAATCAACATGTAACGTCATTTACATCCTTGTACAAAAACGAGAACAAAATTATTCAGGATGAATTTTTAAAAATCCAATTTCTAATATACCTTCATACATATGTAGAATAGAAAGTATGGTCCCTTTCCCCCTCTGAATTGTTATTGGATAATCATTTTTTGTAACATGGTTTTAAACATTTAATTTGGATAATTGAAATTAAAGGTTTTACTTTTAGAAATGCAAAACTGAAGAGAATCTCTTTTTTTCAGTTTGTACAGCAAAACGTCAGGTCAACTTATTGCTTGGAATTGACCCAATTACTTTGGATGGAAGCAAGACTAGAAAAATTCAACATTTTATCTCAAACCTTAGAAAGGAATTGGAAGAAACAAATGGAGATAAAATCCTGGTAGAAGAAGTATACAATGAATTCAAGATGAAGAAACCATTTGCAAAAATGCTTCCAGATTACAGTAACCTTTTAAGAAAAATCAACAAAACAGCTGCTTCCTTGTCAACTAAAAGAGAGAGACAATCTGCTCAAAATACTCTTCTCTTGTTTTTAGATTCAAATAGCCACGAGACAAAAGAGATGATAAGAAGAGCAAAATATATTAAAGACCACAAAGTGGAAATTTATGCAGTTGTTATGGGGAAAAAAGGAACCAACTTCTCAGAAATTGTTAGTAAACCTATGAAAGATCATTTGTTGCAAATTGAAGATGAGGAACAACTGAATAAGGAAGAAATCCTCAAGTGTATCTGTAAAGGTATGTTTCATACACCATTTTAAAAACTGTAGTAAATCATTGGAAAAGAAAATGTAAACTACAATAAGTAGTCCAACAATTATAAAAGAAGTATATTTTTTTTAAAATTGTGTTTTAACAGAGTTAATATGCAAAGCTCAAGTGAGATTAGTGTCTTCATACTTTGAAATGAATCAACTCTTCCAAAGTGCTGTAAACAGAGCGACAAACTTTGTTATACAAAGTTATTAATTATTCTGTACATAATTCAAATGTTTGACTATTTATCAAAACAAGTAAATCAATTATGAAAGAATTGTTTGCAACCTTAATTTTTCAAGATTATAATCAGAGCAATTTTAATATTCATAACACATTTTATAAAACTTGCAATGGATTTTAATATTCAGATTTTATTTTTGAATGCTGCTCACTGTTTTTTTTTTTTTTCCTTTTATCTTCCAGGTTGGTGAGCTTGATTCAAGAAAATTCAGTCTAGTGAAGTTGTATATAAAATAAATATGGAACAATCAAGTGAGATTAGTGTCTTCATACTTTGAAAGGAATCACCTCTTCCAAAGTGCTGTAAACAGAATGACAAACTTTGTTATACAAAGTTATTAATGATTCTGTACATAATTTAAACGTTTGATTATTAATCAAAACAATTTTTATATCATATTTAAAATGCATGAAAATAACATTTTAAAGTATCTTGTTACTTTATTAAAACAAACGAATATTAAATGCTCAATAATAAGGAGTATTTTAATAAGATTTTAATCATTATTTCAACCAACCCATTAAATTTTTATTCCCACACTGATGTCAGCAAAATTATAAAACATTTGCATTTATTAAATCATTAGTTAATTTTTGGCACCATACAAATACTCATTCATTTTAATTTTACTATTCTAAAAAATTTAGAATTTTTCTTTTTAAAGACAATTTCATTTATACATCATAAAAATAAATATATTGGCTGTTATGGATTTTTTTATGCGATAAACAGAAAAATAACTGAATATTCTTTAAACTCTAATATTCACAATAACTAAAAATATAAAAATTCTCTTGTCTGTGTTAGACTAGATTTGTTTTTATTCCAGAGGAAGAGACATTGTTAAATTAAAACTAAAAAATTCTTTTTTTTTTTTTTGTTTACAAAAATAAATCTGAAAGAACTGATGCAGAAACATGTATTACTGTATATTTGAAATAAAATTTTGCAAACTAGAACCAAATTTTGACATTTGTTTGTTTATTGTAAGCATTTTGTAAAAGAAAAAAGGCAAATACATTAACTAAACTTAACTGTAAACAGTTAAAAATTAAGTAAATGTTTCAAGCAATAACCTTTATTTACCATTTTTCGTATAAATCACTGCCAAGGTTGATAATGGGGACAACAGCTGTTTATTGACTGGTTGGACCAATAAATTAGTTATGGAAGAATTGTTTATTTACACGCTTACTCTTTTCCATCAACCACTGCTGCATACCAATGATATCACCTTTTATTTAGTAAAAAGTTCTGGGAGAAGTGTGTATGCCTTTCTCTAAAGAAATTAAGTGTACACAAGCAACCTGAGCCATAATTCAAACTTTTTTCATGAATTCTGTTTTAATAATTTTTTTTTTTTTTTAAATAATAGTGTGTAGTCTATCACAACCTTTATTTATTTTTAAATTTATGTCAACGCGAGTCTTTAAAAATTCAATTACAATGCTTAGGTCAATATAACCACAAGCACCAAAGTTGTTTGAAAGAACCCTTGCATAATAAGAATACCCTTAGAGAGAGGGGGAAAAAAAAATTACAGCCTCTATTTTAAATATTATTCAAGGAGAAGGATATTTTAAATCATCCAATTGCTCTAAATCAACTTTCATTAAGTCAGTAACACATTTAATCAAAAATTTTTAATTGCAATGTTTCAGTGACTTTTGCCTTGAATAAAATATTTGACAAAACATTCTGAAGGTACAGATATATAAATTTTAAATGTGATCCTTACAATGCAAAAATCATTTGAACTGTCATTAATTTCAGACACAAACACATAGGTAATCTTTTTAAATGAGATAATGGACCATTTCCAGGAATGATGCAGTCCTGCTTGCTATAACAAGAAAAAAAAATTAGATAGTTCAAGAAGTATTTCTAATAAGTGCTGATAGCAAAACAATTACTTCATAACTTAAAGAAAAAAAAGTAGTTATAATTATTACCAACAGTTTCTAACATAATCTGTATTCTTGTATAGTAATTAACATAATTCTCATCAAAAATATTTACATTGGATCAACACTAGGGCTAGGATTAAAGTGTAGTATCTGTGCACTGCCAAGGATCTAAATATTGCTTCAACAATAACAACCATGACTAAAGCATAGCTTCCAAGTCTTCAGGATGGGCTTCAAGTGGAAGTATCTCAACATGTTTACACAACTTGACAAAATTTGGATAACAAATTAATAATAATAATATAACTAAAATCAAATAAATAGATAGATTTATCTGATTTTTACAATTAAATCAAACAGTCAATTTTGAATCTGAAAATAAAGTTTTTTTACAATGCATTAATGACTTTTTCTCATTAATGTGTAATATTATGAAATTCTTTTATAGTAACACAAGTCATGCTTACTGAAAAGTTAAAATCTTGGGTGAGACTGTGTTTCGCCTTGTGCAATTGCCCTTGAATGAATGAATCTCTCTTCTCCTTTTGGCTATGGAATATATAGAGAGCTCTTCAAACTTGGTATGGTAAACAGTCTAAAAGAATGAAAACTGAATTCAAACCAGTTGGACTGTTAAAAAATTGACAGTGTCACATCCTTTCCATGTAATGAGACAAGGGTACATGACTTATAAATAGATATATATGAAGTCACTCTATATTTCATAAATAGATTAATCAACAAATTTTACAGGGAAGAGTCCTCATGGTTTGGGACTAATACTCATTGGAAATGTACAAACTCTTATACCCTCACCTTTGGATTGAATTGTAACACTACTGTTCTTCCAGAAGGATGTCTTTGACATTAATGGCATATCAACTTTCATAGGTTATTTAAACAAAAATCCAAACAAATTATACAAAAATTGCTATGTCCCATAAAGTAACCAAAGCTCAGATGGAAACAAAAACTATCAAATAATATTGATGGTCTGAATTTTTCCAAGACCAGTGATTTGAGAGAAAAAAAATTGTTCTAAGTTTTAGTTTAAATTGTCACAATCATCCTTATCATTCTAATCTAACATTTCTATCTACTATTTTACCCTCAAATCACCAGAAACTTATGAGAAGAAAATGATATGATGAAAATTTTCAGACTACTTCACTTCATTATTATAGTTGAGATTCATTATATATTCACATACCAGTTTCATCTTTTGGTTGGTGTATTTTTCCTTAAAGTATTTGTCTTCAATGAATGAAACTATTGTTTCTACTCATTTAGTCAATCATGTTTTTTGCAAAAAGCTATGTTGGATTCATAGTCCCATGAGAAATTGGTAGATATTGATATCATGGTTAGATTAACAAAAACTAGTCTTCGTGCAGTTCAAATTAAGCATTTATCAAAATTTAATTTAAGTTGAAGAATACATTCCTGAAAATTAAAAAGAATTATTGTATTGAATAGATTTCTTGGAATGAATCAATGAAAATCAAAAAGTGTCAAAAGTACATATTAATCAGAAAAGTTTTTCTTTCTCATTTAATTGACCAAACATTTTAAAGACTTATCACAATTTTTATTATAACAGCAACCAATTTAAAGTTACAAGATTATAATTTAACTTATATGAATTAACTTGCCATATAATTAAATTTTACAATATTTTTATCATCTTATAATTTGGTTTGGTTTGGTTTCTTTCTTTAATGGCATATCAACTTTCATGGGTTATTTAATGCCAAAGCCATCCTTATAGAAGAGCAGTAGTGGTACTACTTAACCCATAACTGGGGGCAGATAAGCAGGATTAATACCTTTCCCAAGAGTATTAATCCAAAAGTGAATGTAATAGCATGATTGGAGTCCAAATTTGTTTACTATGATGTTGCAATCTAGCACAATTTCACCATTTCATATTCCAACAAAAAAATTTTCTAATGAAAATACCTGAGAAGAATGTCCTGAAGACTAGGAAAATTAACTATTTATTTAACGTGAATATATTGTCATTCATTCCAAATAAAATTATCACCTCTTGGTTCAATTTTATTTGAAAATACATTCACTGAACATATAGCCCAAAACTTTATGGGGGACTGGGAAAAGAGAGTGGTCTTCTGCTGTGTTGTACAATTCAATGCCTTAATCTAGTAAACGCAATCACTGACCCATACATATAATAAATACATTCATTTGATCTCTTTTATACCACAACCACCAAAATATCAAACTCATTGTCAAAGAGAGATAGAATGAAATGTTTTAAAACTTGACATTTTCTTTGCATTCTAAATTTGCATGTATATAATCAGTTTAAAAAAATAAATGAATTCTTGGTAAATGAGATAATTTTACTAAAGTAAAAGCCGGAATTTCATATGCTGGTTTCCAAATCTGGTTGGCACTTCTCACATGTGACCAAACTAAGTAAAACTTTTAAAAAATTTTAAAACCTATATTCACAAATCCTTTTTAAGAAACTTTTTATAAAGATTTTTCTCTATTTCAAATTTTTGAATTTTAGAAAAATCACATCCACCTTTCTTAAGGGTGATTTTTCTTTCCTTAAAAAATATTTCAAAATATATTTTTGGTAAAGCTGAAAAATAAAACAGTTATGCTAAAAATTAAAAAAAAAAAAATTAAAAAAAATCATACAAGCATTTTTTGTACATGAAAGTTTATTTTTTCTTACTGTTCAGGCTATCATAAGTTCATGACAAAATGAGCAGTGGAATCATTGCATTTTTATAGAAGTCACAGAGAAGCAAGAAAAAACAAAACAAAGGAAATCAGAAGTTTTGTAGCTGAAAAATCAATTTGAAAGAAAAATAAAAATTATAACAAAACTCAACAGTATATAGAAACCAGTGTTTCTACAATGAACATTTCTTGAAGAGAGTTCACTGACAAAAAAAAAATGATAAAAAGGTCAGTGGAGAAACTTAAATTTTACAATAGAAACTGAGAAACCGTATCTTTTAGATACTGAACAACTTGTGAAGTTCAAAAAGGATTCAGCACAGTGCCAAATAATGTTCATTATATACACAGGCATACACTGAATAGAGTTGTATTTGAGCATTCCAATTAAAATGTCACACACACACACACACATATATATATATATATATATATATATATATATACACACACACAAGTTCATTCAATGCTCTAACAGTCCATGAGCATTAAGATTTTATACATCAGATAAAAGTTTATGCATTACAAAATTGGGCTACACATCTGTACAAGACTTCTAAACTACAGCTGTTTGTCCACTGTTACTTGAATTATTTGGATTTAGTTACATCACTTAATATTGAGTGAGTAATTAATACCAAATCTTGGTAAAACACAGACTTCACCTCACTGTGTGTGGCAACCACTAAGACAGCAATAAAAAGGTAAGTACAATTCAAAGAAAAAAAATTCTCTGAATTCTTTTTTTTTCTGTAATTCTACTAATTTACTTCCTCTTATTGCAAATGTATTTCTAAAAATGTATTCAACCTGACAAAATATTTAAGGCAAATAAAAGTTGCCTGGCTTGTACAAAGCTGAAATGATAAAATAGCTTTGTTAATTTTTTTTCTTTGTCAAATTGTGTGCAATGTTTATTGTGAAATTACTTTTTATAGGAATACAAATTCAACTGGTTATAAAATAAAATACAGAATATATGCTTTAATTTTGTATGTAAATAAAAACATTTATCTGTGAATGGTTAAAGCAAAAACTTCAATTTAGAAAATAAATATGAAATAAGATTTAAATGTTGAGTGCATAGTTTTTCTATAATGTAATATTGAGCAGTAACTGATCACAGACAAAACCAGTTATTTCAGGAATACTTCCCCTTAACCTTTTTTATGCACATCTGTGGCAATTCTATTTATTTGTTGAGCAACTTCATTTTGTATTAATTAATGTAGCAAAAAAAGAAAAAAAAAAAAAAAAAAAAAAAAAACACGAGCATGCTCTTAATCTAGAAATATTCTATCCTTATAGAACAAAAATCATAATGAATTAATAGAAAAATTTAAATGTTAGCCTTTCTATATTAATTACCATCAAGAATATTTCCATGGACTTTTTAATGTATTATATAATTTTACTTTTTTTTTTTAAATTTTAAAATTAGAATTTAAATATAAAAATACAAGTAACATTTATAAAATTCAAGAATTAGCTTCAACAGGTGGAAATGGCATCTTTAAAATATTCTTTTGCTAACAGGAGAAAATAAATCTTGCTTATAACAATGTCATGGTAAAACTTGACCAAAATGTTTCTTTAAGAATATCAGTTATCAAACAGCCAAATCATATTGAAGTTTGACCACCAAGTAAAGTGATTTAACTTGTGAAGAAAAATGACTTAAAAGGGAAGTTAGATCTTTGGACAAGAGCAACTCTAATATGGAATGATCAAAACCAAACTGAGGTTGGTTAATATAACTTTAAAAAATATACACTAAATGAAGGCTCGCTAAAAAATCTTTTTTAAAAATCAAGAATTTAACTTTCAAAATAAGTTAGAAGTTAAGAAATCAATATTCTTTGACTTTCAATGGTTAATTATATTTTTGAATACAAGGAAAAAAGAATAGCAAAAGCTAAAAGCAAAGGTTATGATTAAAAACAAAATTTCTAAATTGGATAAAATCATTAATAATCAAACACTAAAAATAGAACAATTCTATCCAAATTGAATTGAAAGGGATAAAAGCTGACATGTTTATACGAATTAAAATATAAACCCTTTACTAAAAGATAGAAATTTAAATTTACCATTTTTATAGAATGCAAAATAATATCCTACTGCACAACTATTGTCTAAAATGTTGAGGGAATATCACTTTTCTATTCAAAAGTTTACATCAGCCACTTGAGGGTATGTGACACTTGTCATGTTGAGGAAATAAAAATAATCAATATCACAATTAATGTGCATGATGTGCTATATCTAAAAATAAATAAATAAAGAATAAAAAATAAATAAAATAAAATAAACAAATAAATGTTATCACAGTCTCTTGTGAATATAGGTAACAAAATGAAAATTTCAACTGTTGAAGAAGAATGAAGAGAAGCCTAACAAAAACAACACATGAATGCAACACATCACTTATAGCAGCTTAACAGTTAGTTAGGTGCAGCCAGTATGTAACAACATCTAACTGTGAAGAGGAATTCAAAGGATTTTTGTTTAAAAGAAGCAATTCATTTTAAAAAACCATTTTCTACTTTTAATCATTTTCTATGATATAATTAACTTCAAATGTTACATTTGATCTACAAGAGAAAAATAATTTTCGTTGATGATTTTGAATATATTAAGTATAACTTATATTGGGAAAAAAATTCATCTCCAAAAGATGCCTTAATGATAAAAGATTTATATCTACTTTTAAATGAAGGAAACAACCTTTTTTTCCATTATTCTCACAATTCAAGATCCTTTCATTAAAATGTTAACAAATATGAGAAATATATTAATAAAGAGAAGCAAAAAGATTTTCTTTAGTGCGACCAAATTAGAGAAAAGCTTCAGATGAAATGATATGTAAAACATGAAAGAATTCACTTTGAGGTTTAGTGACAATGGCAAACTCAAAAGTCATTTTTTAAAAGGATTAATATTCAAATTATTACAACAGAAAATTAATTAACACTTAATATCTTTCTAATTGATATACATTTCTTTCAGTTGTGTATTATGTTTTTTTATAAATTAATAACTCCAATGAAAAGTTAATCAATTGAAAACCTACTTACTATTCTCAAATTGAAGCTTTGCTAAAAATGTAATGTACTGAATAAATAAAAAAATGTATTTACTAAGATTATATAAAATTCTACATCATTTAATATTCTTAATTTTAGTAAAAAAAAAATTATTTTGGTATAACAAACGCCCTTAGTTTCTAAAGATGTGAATATTACTGCTTATAAATTACTTCCAACTGACATTCTCTAAAATGTCACCGACAAAATCATCAGGACTTTTGAAAGATTTTAAAGGCCAAAATTTTAAAGAGATTTAATACCTCCAAAACCTCAATTCGACTTTTTTTTCCTTTTTTTTTTAAATATAATTTCTAGATTTTCAATATTAAAATAGAATCTACACAATATGCCAACAATTTTGCTTAGATTGAAAAATATAATCAAAAGACTGACTGCACTCAAAACAAATTTTTACAGCACAAATGTTAAACAAAAAAAAGAAAAAAAAAAAAAAAGAAAAGAAAGAAAAAAAGCACAGTTCAGAATCATAATTAAATAGCTGACATGAATTTTAGGTTACAAATATGAATATAGCATAAAACCTTACTTTTTGCTGAAACCAACAATTCTATCACAAAATTAAATGAAATATTTGAGTACAGAAAAAACAAAGCCAGTAAAAATTGGGGGGGGGGGTGGAATGAATATTATCATCTGATTTTCTTCACAATTTAATTACACAAAAAAAGAAAAAAAAAGTAAAATAACAAACATGTATTAATATTTAACATACAAAGTGTACACACACACATATATACATAAGAAATGATTTTTAAGAAGTACATTTCTAAAAGGCCAAATCAAAAAGTCTTTGGTAGAAGTCGTATCTAAATGCAAAAAGTTTAACTAAAACAATTACAACTGAAATAAATCAGTTTGCAATATATTTTAAAATATTTTTAAAAAATCTATCATAATTTGTCTGTGAGAGACTAGTAATGAAAAATAATATAATAGTTTAATTGAACAAAAAAAAAGTGGAGATATGTTTTCAATATAATCTTGTAACCTAATGATAAATTGCAGGAGGAAAAAAACAAAAAAAAAGATATAATCATTTATGAGTAATGTATATATGTTGCGCTTGTCTATAATATAAATTTAGAGAACTAAGGGAGAATACTCTGTCAGGTCTCATACCTATATATCATTTGGAATGATAAAAAGAGAAAAGGATATATACAATGGGTTGGGAATGAGGAAGAGGGGGGAAGGTAACATCTATTTTAATTGACAAAAAAGACACACTAACATTAATTAATAGTAAATTAACAGCCCATAACCATAACAACTATCAATTTTCATTTATTTCACAGAAAATAAATATAAAATTATAGAGAAACTGGAGCTGGCCAGCCACTTTCCAACAAGGAATATTTATCAAGCAAATCTGTATTGATTACAAAACTATTTAACCCAGGACATCGTAAGAACCTAAGATGATGTAAAATAATTTTCAGCCCTGAGGTCTCTCAATGTATTCCTCCAAGAAATTATAAATGCTATTGTTTTTGCAGTGTGTGTTGTGTGTACAGTGAGAATTACAAATAATTAGTGTCAAGCAGCTGATCTCTTTTTGGGAGGAAAGAAGAGTCATTATATATAAATTCTCATAAGAGTAGTGCAAAGGAGTCAGATTTATTAAAATCTGTTACTTTCAATTATTTTTTAGTATATCATCAATGTTAGTTTCTCACGATCCCCTAATACACTATATACAATTGGCAACAGTTCCTTTTCTTCTAATATCTGCAAAGGGCCTCAAAGAGGAAAAGATCTCTGCATTTCAAAGGAGATAATTACATGTCCCCACCCAGCAGAAAAGTCCTATTGTTAGAAATCTTATCAGAGATAAGGTCACTATTAAAAGCAGAGAAATAAACATCAAGGTTTTTAAGGCTAGTAATATTAAATCATTTCATGAATACAAATTTTTAAACTTAAAAAAAAAAATTCATTATTAATATATTTTTTGATATAAAAGTACTGATAATGATCAATGCAAATATATTGCATGTCAGTGTGTATACTCCTGTTTATGTGTGCGTTTATAGATGTACCTTCTGAAATTTGAGAAAGAAAAGAATTTGCACCATGTTGATTGATTTTATCAAGAGATGTACAAATACATCTGAAACCAACCAGATGATTAAAGTTGCCAATTGTTGATGGAACAATTTTTGGTTCAGATTTCAAGGTCTTCGAAAACAGCACGGCAACATTGTACAGCAAGTGAATGGGGTTTGTCATCTGGTTGCAACCGTTTTATTTCTGCTGAGGACAACTTGTTAAATGCATTCTTGTATTCATTATCAAATGCATCTGGAAAGGTAAAGCAAAACAGCTTGAATAATAACTTATAAAGAACAGAATTTAATATTAAACATTACATTTTGAGGTTTATGTACAAATAATCATCTACAAAATCAATTTTTTTCAAGAAATAAATATTGCCAGAACTATTTCTGGTAAGTTCAAATGAGTTTTTAAATAGCTATAAAAAAAATAACAGACAATTAAAAATTACTTGAAATATCTAAGTTAGATTTCATTGATTATGGAAATTTAAATATTTGGTATTGTTCTTTGGAAATTTAAGATTAATTCCATATCATGTAATGGTATTTAGAAACATTGAAATATATTTTTAAAATGATGAGCACTTTTTTATAAAAAATAATCTGTAAAGCATACATATAATTGAAAAACATTTTACACCTTGAAACTTTCAAACACTTGAATAACTGATCAGTAAGTTGTAAAATGTAAAAGTTCTACCACACATTTTTTGATGAAGTAAAATTAGACTTTTAAAAGCTCTTTTCTTAGTACATTAAAATGATTTCTCTCATTTCTTGTAGGAATCATAACATTAACATCAATTCATCTAATGTAACATACAGTGAACATGCTTTTGCATTACCATAACCAAATTTCTCATTACTGACTAGTAAACCCAGGTTGCTAATAGACTAGAGAGAAAAACAGCAGCATGATATACAGTTTCAAAATTGACCGACCAAAGATCAATACTAAAAAAACAAATACAAAAAACAAATCTTACTTCAATATTTGTTTGTTGTATTTGTCAGGTTTGTTTAGCAGCATATGGATTTTTAATGCCAAAATTTGAATCATTTGTCTGATTAAAATAATAAAAAAATACAAAAACTTTATTTGACTACAATAGTCATTTGCTTGCTGTTATATAGAATCAAGTATTCTGATCTAATACTAATGATTTATCCACAATTATATGGTTTAAAGTAACTATTCCTATACAATAATAATCATTTTTTGCACACAATTATATGGTTTCAAGTGACTAATAATAATTCTTAGTAAAAAAAAATTATAGCTTCAAGTAACTATTCTTAATACAAATAATTTGTATACAGATAAATTGTTTTAAGTATTCCTATTTAATGTTAATAATTCTATCAAATAATAATTTGTTTGCACAGTCATATAGTTTCATGTATTCTTATCCAAAACTAACAATTTTCAAACAGACTCAAATGCAGTTTACTGTCATACCCAGAACAGCTATTTTTCTTGGGGTGAAATGGAGGTCTGCAAGGAATATTCTACACCGTGTTAACAAGGCTAATTTATTATATTAACCTTTAGTCTAAATTGTGACTTTGTATCTTAAAAATAATTGTACATTTATTATTTGTACTCGTAATTTTAGAAATATCAACAACAAAACCCTTTCATTATTAAAGAAAATCTTTTATTTTAAGTTATTAGTTATTTTTGCTTTGTGCTAGCTTTCAATGAACATTTTTTATTTTTAATACTTTAAAAATTAGAATTCTTTTTTTACACTTGTGATTTCTTGACACCTAGTTGTAGTTAAGTGAAGTGAATTGCTAAATGGAACCTTACATTAGAGTTAATTGTATAGATAAAAATTCCAGATTAGTCATGCAGAAAATGAAAATTCTGTACAACAAATTTTATTTAAATTAATATTTGTTTATTATTTATTTTTAAGAATTATAAAAAGAAAATACAACAGTAAAAATGTTTTGAAAAAAAAACAAAACAAAAAAAAACAAAAAAAACAACACCTTTCTAGAAATTTAAATATACACATCTTTTTAAAAACCTGCACTCCATTAAAATCTTATAAAAATATCAACAAGAAAATAATTTTTACAGTTTTGTTTTAAAATGTCTGAATAAAATTCAGAAAGGAAAAAATACAAATTCTTACACAAGTCAATAAAATTCCTTCCACATGCTACAAAAGACAAGAAGAGTATTTCTCGATAAAGACTTCGGCTGTGCCCTTTGCGTCCTTTCTTCCGTGGTCTTGCATTGGAAAGTAATCTGATTGGAGCCAACACATCATTGACAACCTGAATGCTTGTGATTATCTGATGCATTAAACTGAAGTACAGAAAAACACACTTGAATCAAGGATATAATACCATTGAAATTAACTGTTCAGAAACAGAAAGAAAATGAGAACCATTGGTATTTTAATATTATATATCTGAAAATAATAAATTTGATCCCATGTTAATACCAGCAACACAGTATCATATTAAAAATGTAGGTCATTAATTAAAGTAGGACAGATTACATAACACCTACTTTAAAATTAATCATCTATACTTTTTTTAGAATTACACATGAAAAAAAAAAAATCTTCACACACATACAAATTTTTATTGATCATAGTCACCTACATGCAATAGTTTAAAACAAAATTCAGACAAAACTTAATATCTGAAATTACTTGCTTTGTTTTACAATGCAATTATAAAACTAATGTACAGTACACAACCATGATTGCAAGAGATATTTGTCTATTTTCTTTTCTTGAACTGCAAAAGAGAGAGAGAGAGAGAGAAAAAAAAAAGCTTAATGTGTACAAAATGAATTGCAATAAAAGTCAGCATTTTGATATTTCTTGTTGATAGTTAAAAAGGCCTGGTAGAGTGCTTCCAAGCAAGTCCAAGGTCACTTCTCAGTGTTTAAATAGTGTCCATTCTCCTGCTGCTGTTAGGAACAGTCCATTAAGTTTGGAAGGGGGAATAAGTATATTAGTTTCAATAGTTACAACCTAATTCCTTTCATTTTTCTGTTATCTCTTCATTATTCAAACAGTCTATCATGTAGTAAGGTGAGGTACTTCTTTTAGTTAAACGGCATTAGACTTTAGCTATGTTATTGAACAGATATCTAACATTTCCTTGATACTTGCTATTTCTATTCTCGATCTTTTATCTACAAGTTTAGTTGATTTGATAGCTTCAACCAAACCACTTATCTAGAAAACATTTTATAGGAATGGTCATTTGGTGATCATTATTCAACAACTTACCAAAAAGCATTAAGATACTGAATGTATTGTCAATCCCTTCTGATAGAGCTAGTGTCTCATTGGCTAATGTACTTTTTACTACTCTCTTTATTTTGCAGGATTGCCATAATACTGGATTCATCTTCTGGTTATCTCCTTTAGTGATTATAAAATGTCCTCCTTGGCTGCCACCATTATGTAAATTTCCAAATGATGCATTCATAACAAGTATTTCTAGGTTCTTGCTCAAACTTTGAAACTTCAAAAGAAACATGGTCAGATTTTACTCTCTTGATAATCTTCTTCAAATCTTCAAATATACTTATGTTGATTCTCCCAGCCAGATCTATCATATCAAATGCAATATTAGGGTGTAATTGTTTGGAAATCCACAAGAGTTGACCAAGCTTAGTACTTAACACAGTCTTCTCATTCTTAGATAAATGTGCCATTTTCTCCATTTTGTCTAATTTCACTTCTGTTATGTTGTTAATGTAATCCTTCTGTGTTAACATGATACACGTCTCTTGACTCAATCCAATATATTTGAATTGACTGGTTGCTTCTTTTCCAACTTCAAATATACTTTGCTTCCTACCCATAAGAAATCATTAACATGCACAGCAAGTATTCCATACAGGCCTTCCTTATCAAAACAATAAAATATTGATGTATCAATCTTAGATACCTGTCCTTTTAGTCTTAACATAGTTGTTTTTATTTTCTGATATCATTGCAATGATGCATCTGTTAAACCAGATACATTTCCTTAATTTCCAAATCTTTTTAGTAGATGCCTCTGGTGGTTGTCTAATGTAAACATTCCATTCAAATTCTTAACTTTACAAGAATGCAGCCTTTATGTCAATAGTATTGACAGACCAATTATGTTGTGCAATAACTGATAACACTGCTCTTAGAAATGACTTGTCGATTGTTGGTGAATATTCGGGTATTTCTTCAAGAAAATCTTCCTAAAATCCTTTTCCTACCAACCTAAATTTTAACTTCATCTTGCCACCATCATTTTTCACTGTATTTACCCATCTAGATGACACGTTTTTGTCTTTTATCTGCTACTTCTAAATAAACTTTCAGTTCTTTCAATTTTCTCAGTTCATCTCCTTTTGCTTCTGAAAAATCAAGTTTTTCTTATATGTATAACTTGTTCGTATTTCCATTTCTTTGATCTTCAGATTCTTTACAGTTGACAAATCAATAGACATACTTGTTCCTTTCATGTCATTAGGCTTTATATATTGTACCAGTTCTTTGTCTCGGTAGATACTTTTTCGGCTTATCCAAAAATTCATCATCTTCATGTTCTCTATCATTTTCTGCAAGGCGGAACTGAATTATTTGATCTTTCTGAATTGTAATGACATTGGGATTCACTTGTCTAGATCTACCCTGCTCTATATTAGCAGTAGCTCCAAAATCTTTATCTTTTGTTTCACCATCTTGATGTACATCTCTTGAAAATTCATCATTGTTCAACAGTACCATTCCCTGCAGCATCAGTATTTTCCTCACCTTCACTTTCTATATTATCAGTTTTGTTATTATACAAAGCTTTTGATTTTAAAGCCCTCAAGAGTCTACTTTCATGTACATGAACATAAATGCCTCCATATCTAACTATCACAACTACATTGTCTTTTCCTATAATCCAACCAGGTCCTTTCCATTCCACATCCATTAAAAAGAATACCTTTTCATCTTGAAATTCTTCTTTTGGTCTTATTTGTTTTCTAAAAACTCTTTGGATTCTTTCTGATGGTTCTGCTGCCAAATATGATTTTTGTGCTTCTTGTAAATTTGTGAAATGCCTTTTCATCACTTCACCAATAGTTTTATCTTCCAGAGCAGATGGCTTGTTGATATTAGATGGTGAGTACGGATTCCTGCCATACACTATCTGATATGGACTAAATCCATGTACATTTACTAAACAGTTCTTTGCATTCACAGCCCAACTTGTAGTAATTTCCCCATGGGACATTTACTTCTTTAACTTTTTTAACGATTTCTGTCAGGATCGCATTATAGCACTCAACAATACTATTTGACCATGGGGAATAAGATGTAGTTGTTTTGAGTGATAGATTTAACTTTTCAACCATTTCTTGAAAAGTCTTGTTAAATTCAAGACCATTATCTGTAAAAAGACCTATTTTAGATGTACCATAAATAGCAACCAAATTCTGCATGAATTTATCTACGATGACATCCGCTTCTTTACTACAGATTACAACAGCCATGCTCAATCTACTAAACAAGTCAATCATGTGTAAATACCAGAGGCCAGGACCAAGTTCAAGAAGGTTAAGGACAATTACTTGATTAAAATCATTTGCTGGATTAAAACCAACTATTGGTTTCATTCTAGGATGTGTATATTTGTAACAAATAGCACATTTCCTGTAAACATCCTTGAGAAGATATTTAGTTTCCTGATCGACCATGCCTGCTGTTTAAATAGTGTCCATTCTGCTGCTGATGTTAGGAACAGTCCATTAAGTTTGGAAGGAGGAATAAGTATATTAGTTTCAATAGTTAACACTTATTTTATCTGCTCAATTACAATATACTGTAACATTTTTTTAAATACAGGGCTTGAAATCAAAAAATACCTCATTTTCAATTATGAATTGATACTTAAGAAAATGAAATGTTTTATGTTACCTGTAAATAAATTTTAAGCTAAATCAGAATGAATAAATATGAACTTAGGACAATACAGAAAAGTAAATCATTCCTAAAGGAATTTTGCTTGCAGTTGGATTGTCAGTTATACAGAAAATACTCCTTTAGTTAGTTTGTAAGGATACAAATACAATGCTACCAATAAAAGGTGTCCACTGATATATGGCTATTATTAGGAGAGGAAAAAAATGCTGGTTTAAGTCTCGAATTTTGTTAGATTTTAGTAATAAAACATTAGTCTTCTCTACAGCTCTCTTATCCAATTAAGTCAGTTACATTCCAACACTAAAGAGGCAGATTTAAGGTTCATTTATACACATTTTTATTATTTAGGTTTATTCGTACACATTTTTATTCTCAGTGCATTTGTTTTTGAAATATATTAATGTTGAACCTTTTCTTCTTGTCATTGAAAGCTATGGAGAAAATTCTGAAATCTATTAAGGTTAGCATATTTTGAAATTTAGTCTGTCATATTTTGGATCAAAGTATTCATTTTTATATCAAATAAATTATGACATTCTGGATGTACAAGGTAACTTCATAGTTATCAGTTCAGAAAGATAATTCCAAAATTTTTGCAGTTTATTCCCTTTACACTAATGCCTTTACAAAAGGTATGAATTTATATCCCAGCATACTGTTCCATCATCAGACGTTGATAAGATAGTTTACAACTGGTATACCACAATGATTGATGGAGAAGAATAAGTGAGAGGTCTACTCAATAACTATTTTACCAATCAGGCAATTGTAACAGCTTCTTACTGTTGCATTTGTGAACCTTAACAGGAAGCAACAAGCACTAAAATCAATTGTACAAAATTAATATTCACTTTTCACAAAAGAATACATCTAATTTCTGATAATCACAGTTGAAAATAAGAGCTTATTTAGTTCAAATGATAATTACAAGATAAACTATTTATGACAAACAAAATTAACTTCAACCTGATCCTCATTTTAGAAATTCATCAAAGTCAGTATAAAAATCAAATTGTAAATTCTTGTATATAAAGAAAATCAGTTAAATTTATTAACCCAAATTAGTTAAAATATAATTTTATACAAATCTTCATATGTCATTTAACATGTCTTTATCATTACAAAAAAAAAATTTTAATTGGATAGATTTCCTCAAAATTACCTTTTTCACCTTTGGAAATGCCCCCTCCCCCTTAAAAAATAACTGGTAGAGACCAAGAGGAACAATTCTTAACTATTAATTTTGTTGATATAAATTTCTATTTTATATTTTTTAATAGATAATCATATTGGGTCTGGGTATATCCAGTTGAATTCTAATCAATTGTTGATTTAATGAACATCATAAATACTAAAGCTGATACTTACGGTCTTGAATAACTTTGACATTCCTCTGTTGAGGTAGATGTATGTCCTGAAATGAAATGAGAGGAAGAGGAAAGAATATGATAAAGATTATATGGTTTGACTCAATGTAGCACATGTACTATCAATGTCAGATTAAATCTCAATTAATAATGTGATATTAATAAAATTACTTAATAATCTTGTTATTTTTTATTTGTAAAATTTAGAAAACTTTGAAATTTCAAATTCATGAAATTTTTTTTTGGTTTCTTTATGAACTTTTCTTGATCTTAAAGTAAATTTAAAAAGATAGTTTGCATTTAAATCAAAGATTAACATTGATTAACAGAATGACATAATAAATAAGTTTACCAGTATTCCATGCAATGTACATAGGTATACCCATATCAGCATGCATTTTGACATTATCCCACATTGTATGAATGTGAACATTTTTGCTGCCAAATTTATTTCGATCATGTTCATCAACCTCATCCTACAATAAAAAATAAGATTCAAATATAAATTCTTATAGAAAATCTTATTTCTGGATAATTTAATGTTGCAAAAATCTATACATTAATTCCTTTGAAATAAAGAAAAAATATTAAAATTCTATACCTGGATACAAATAATCATGGTAGAAGAATGTGAGAGCTGTTCTATCACCCTACATAATGTCATCATGTTTGTTTAGACAAGACCACTCATTGCTGTAAGTTTTACTTTGGAATTTTACATAAAATTAGGATTATCATAATATATGTTCAACATATTTCTGGTCATGAATTCATTACAAGTTGGTTTTTTTTATTATTCAGATTGTAAGCAAAGCTTGATTCCATGAACAAATTAAAATATAATAATTCAATATCAATACAGAAAGCTAAAACCAAAGACTTAACTTCAATATCAAGTGAACTTACTTGATGTAGACATGTAAATCTAAAATCAAATCATATTTAGCTATCATAACCAGACTTAATGTTGTCACAGCTTATGAAGAACTAAAACAACTTGCATGAATTCTGAACAAGCATTTATGCACACAACTGAATATCAAGTATTATTTTTGCTAGAGTCTGCTGATATCAACAATCCTGTCACCTCATAAAATGCTGACTAGTTTGATATTTCATAGCCACCAAAATCTAATGTAACTAGACAGAAGCAACAAAGGAATTAAAAACATTTTTAGTTTGAGTTTTAAACACTAATTAAAAGATTTAATTTGGTCAATATATAGCACTTTATTTAGATGTGCTTAGTAGCATTGAAAAGCATAGACTCTTGGTTTTTTTTTATTTCAAAATCTGTCATCCATTTACAAGAGTTTTTAAATAACTCTTAAAGATTTCCTGAAATTTTAGCTTATAAGAGAACATCAAATTAAGATAGAAGACTTGCAATGTAAACATTCAAGTAAAGTTTGATTTACTGACAAAATGGCAATGAAAGATTAAATCACTAAGAAAGATTTTTCAAACTTTAAGAGAGCAATGTGAATACATAGTTAACAGCCCAAGAATTTACTAAACCAAACATAAAATACATAGTTAACAGCCCAAGAATTTACTAAACCAAACATAAAATAAATATATCAATTAAATCATATCTTGAATAAACATTAGCTATTTTGGTAACTTCTGTTCAAATTACATAGAATTATAATTTATGGAGTAGAATAAGTAAAAATCACTTTTACTTTGTATAAACTATTTTTCTAATAGAAATTTTGATATTGTTTTTCAAATGTATAATTGTTTGATGATATACACTCATAGTAGAAAAATTCAACCCATACCTGACATTGTTTCACAGCTTTTGATTTTAAAATGAACCCAGGAAGGTGACAAGGAACTGCGATACGTTTGAAGTACCAAATCTTAAAATATCACAAATTAAAATATGATACTCAAATTCACTGTCCATTAAATCTTTTAAAAATTTCAATAAACAATTTCATTTCAGATTCTATTACACTATTTTATTCTTTTTTTAAAATGCTAGAAAAAAGGTATATTCATTAAATTTTTAATATGCTTTGCCATCATTCAAAATGGAATATTGATAAATATTAATTTTTCTTATTAGAGAGTTTTAGACATAATTCAACAACTGTTGATTTAGATAAAAATTTTAAGATATCCGGAATTTTATATCTAAAAATAACATGAAAGAAGATGGAAAGAATTTAAACAAATGTAAGACTTCCAAGATAAACTGAGAATTTCAATCAACAACTCAAATATTCAATATGAATATATTATATCAGAATATCTTGTATTTATCATAAAAATGAAAAAATTTTCATGATTGTTAATTGAAATTAAATATTGTACTATTTCAATAAAATGTAATCTATACATTGACATAGTATTCCAAAGAAAATTGTATAGAAAAAGGAAACAATTTGTCTTTCTTTTTGCTATCTTGATAAAATGTCAATTTTTTCTAACAAACCTTAAAACAAATGGCTAAATCATATCAACAAATAAGTTATATTCCATAACTATATATAAGCATTTTTAGACACAAATAATCAATTTAACAGCATATCAATTTTTGCGGGTTATTAATTTTTGCGGGTTATTTTTTTTATTTTTGCGGGTTGCAAAGCCATCCTCATAGAACAGCAGTGATGCTATTTATCCCATTGCAGAGGGGATTAAGGGGGTTTGTATCTTTCCAGCGGGTATTTGTCCAAAAGTGAACATAATAACGCAACTGGAGTTCAAACTTGCTTATTTTAAGGTTGTAGTCCAGCACTTTAGCTATTATGGCATGGAGACTCCACTTTTTGTTTTAGCTAATACAATTTATAAAGCATTTTCTTAGTTAAGAATTACATCCTAAATATAAAATAAAATAACACAGATCAAAATACATAATACAATAGTAAAAATACAAAATTGTAAACATACTAGCAGCAGCAAAAAAAAAAAAAAAAAAAAAAAAAAAAAAACTTTTTTTTTTCCCAGTATGAAGAAGTTATTTATAGTTGAAATAATGAATAAAACATCTTATCAGTCAACATTTATATATAATAATTTAGTTTAAAAATTTAAGAAAATTTTATACTTACCAAATTCCAAAATAAAATTGGATGTTCATCAACAAATCTGGCTTCCACTAAACATAAATCACCTTCACTATCTATAACATTCTCCAACTCTTTTCGTAAAACCAAAGGACTTAAGTAAGGAACCTCAGTGGGCTCCACAACAGATGACTTGCTGAAATTAATAGTCAACATTTAATAAAATAAAAATATTTTCAAAGATTGAATAATATAATAAAAATTGAGCACTTAAAAAAACAGTTACCTTACTTTTCTCAAAAAAGAAAAGTATTCTTTCAATGTATAAATTTCCAAATAACCTACCTCATACTATCTTCTTTAGTTTCTGAAGAGGATGTTAATTGGTCTGAAGGCTCCTCAATATTTTCACCAATGCACATTTCCATGGATAAAGAACGCAAGTGTTTGGAACATGTATGTTCATCTGCAGAAACGTCAGATGAGCTATACACAGCAGAAGAGACTGTAGCTGTGGTAAGGCACTCACTAGTACATCTGCGACGAGTCGTGTGAAGAGGTGAATCCAACATCAGGTCCATTTCACCTTCCTCAAGTTGATCTGTTTCACTTTCATCTAACTTATTAGTTTCAGTACTATTTTCAAGATTCGTTGCATTTTCCCTAGGCGATATTTCTTCCTGAAGAGGTGGATTATCAACATCATCTTCACATTCATCATCTCCATTTTTAGACTGCTCCAGAGAGTCTTCATTTGACACCTCTTCTCCAGACACCGAATTATCACAACTGGAGGTTGACTTAACACTTAATTTTCTCTGGAAGACTGAACTTGATTCTATATTATCTGAAGTGGGTTCTTCTACATTTTCTTCTGATTCTTTATCAGGTGGCAATGATGTTGATGAGGACTCTGGTGATGTTACTGAAGTACTTTCTGGACAAAGAGATTGGTTCTGTTTTTCTCTCAAGTCCTACAAGATTTTTAGATAAGATTTTAAAGTTTTATTGATGCTGATAATTAAAAGTGAATACACAATTTAAAAAAAGGAAAATGAAATAAAAACCTCAGCACATTTTTCTGTATAAAAATGCCCAGATCTGTTTTAAAACATTAACAATAAATGATTAAAGGTCAACAAGCCATGAACAGCTATAAACAATGATTATTGTTGACTTTATTCACATTTTTTTAAAATTCAAATTTGAAATAAGAGTTTCTGGTTCTAATATAATTATCTTAGATTCATTTTGTTTTTAATCTAAAAATTGTTCAAATGTTAATTTTATCTCAATTCAATCTAAATCAATTGATCTATAAACTTTTCTATTTACAAGTAGGAAAATTCCATCTTTTGAATAACTACATTAAATAGTGTCTTTTAGTCATATTGTAGTGGGCTGTTTTTTTTTGGTTAGGTTTTAAATATTTTTTACCAATATAATTTTAAAAAAATGTCTTTTTAAAAACATGTAACAAGAATTTGAGTCTATTATAATAATAAGACTTAAATTCTTATGTATTTTATTCTATTGTGAGAATAGGATAAAATCCAGCTTTACGCTGATTATAATAAAAATTTTTTTGCTAAACTACAATGAAAGAACAATACAATAACACTAAAAGAAAATATTTACATTTGATTAATAAACAATGTTTAACAAAAATGCTTACCTTAACATAAATTTGAAGATGTGGGACAAGTGTCTTGGCACAAAAAGCACAACTAAAATGCAAAAACAAAAAACAATGAGAAGTTTAAATATTGAAATGGAACAAATACAAAGACATGGCTAATAAGAAAATAACTGACCTTGTATTAAGATTGGAGTCATCTGCAGACCATCCAGCCATTATTTCTTCATCATAGAGTAGGCAGTAACAGTTGGAACAACGACAACAGCTGCTTATCTCCACTTCTAAAGCAACTTCTCCCATTTTCTCAAGCAAATCAAAAGCAGAGCTGAGATAACTATCTGCAGACGTACTTTTATTAGAGCTGTCTGAAAGCTCCTTCATTGGAATATATTGCTTGGTGAAAGTGGGAGATGAGACAGAATCTGGAAAAAAATAAAATAAAATAAATAAAAAAGAGATAAAAACAGAGCAACTTCTAATAAATTATGAATTTTAAAAGGAAATTCAAAAGTTAACACCTATTTTCCTTATTCTCTTGTTCCTCGAAAAGATTTTTTATAAAAGTAATTATAAGCAGCTCTACTTAAAAATGTAGTGAAATTGAAATTCTAGGTTTTTTTTTTCAAGAAGTTAAAATTTAGTCTATTTAACAAAACTACTGTCAAAATAAAATCAAACCTATTTGAAACCTTTAAAAAATTACTATATCTCCTGGTATCTAAGAAACTATCTTTCCTCCTACTGAAACAGATCTCTAAAATTTTTAAAAAAAGAAAGCTAAACAATTTTTTTTCTTTAAATTTTATGTTTATTTCTTTTCACAAATTAGGGTGCATTCTCAAAATATACTAAATATCAAGTTTGGCTATAAATAGTATCCATTAGCTCAAATTAGGATAATTTCATAAGTGTAGTAGAATTGAGAGAGACAAGCAAAATTCTACCAATTCTAAAATTCTTTATTAACCTCATCAATTCTTTAATGATCATTGATTAACAAAATTAACCTTTAAACTATAAGTTAACATCAAAATAAAGTGCTGTATCTTGCAGATTACACCTAACTCTTATAAAGAAACAATGTTGCAAGCAATATCCAGTTAATGTAAACTTCAAATCCTTACTGCAAAGTACATTTATCAAGGTAATTTTGATTTGCAAAATTTAAGCAAAATAAAAAATGTAACTCTTGGACTATATGACTAAGTTTTTATACTTATATTTGTGGAAAGATTAAAAAATTAGTATATTTGATGTTGGTAATTACTATTTGTACACTTTAAAATGTTAATCTTCCTAAATTTGGTTACTATACAGAAAGGTCAATGCTTTAATCCAGAGATAACTCAGTCAAATGCTACAGAATTCAATACAAAGGAAATGTGCAAAAAATCTAATAAAAATATGTACCAAAACACTAGTAGATAAAAATTTATTGCTAGACTTTTCAAAATATATGCAGCTGTTTCAGGCTAAACTCAAGAACTGATAAATAAAGCTGTGTCAATATTAAAGAGAAAAGTAATTATAATCATTTTTACAAGTTTTGTCTCATTCTTTCACACATTTTCTCCAGTAAATCTTCAAAATTATATAGATACAAATTCAACTTTTATTTATCTTTTAAATAAGCAATATGTTAAAATATGGAATGACATTCCTTTATGGATTTTTTATCATATATTTCAAAAGGTTCATTTCTCAAATACAGTATTTCTAATAAATCTCAAGTCAAAATATACTAAACAAATTCAACATTTTGCATAATATATCAGTCTGTTTCATTCATTTTAATATTTTTTATTAAACATTTACT
Source organism: Sepioteuthis lessoniana (assembly GCA_963585895.1). Lineage (NCBI taxonomy): Eukaryota > Metazoa > Mollusca > Cephalopoda > Myopsida > Loliginidae > Sepioteuthis > Sepioteuthis lessoniana. Next base: position 84,119,941 of record OY757904.1, on the reverse strand, counting down.
TACAAATATCTATGAATCTTAAGTAAAATAAATTCAAATATCAAAACTGCTACAAGTACTAGAAAAGATGAAGCAAAAATAAAGAAAAGCAATACAGTTAAAGAAAAAATAAATAACCTACATGGGGAAAAATATACTTTTCTACAATACATTTATTTTGATTAAAATGTGTGAAAAATATTAATCTGAAAATACAAATTCTGTCCCGCCATAATATTACCAAATATTTATTAAAGAGAAGTGGCATGACAACAAAATATAATGGCTTCTCTGCAGTTACTTTTCCCCAAATTCTGGTCCTAAAACTAGTCATAATTAACACACACACTACATATGGGTGTGCAATTAAACAGTATTATGTTTGAAAACATTGTATTATAATGGAAAAATAGAATATATTCTTATTCATACTTGTATAAATGTCTAATTTACACACAAATGTACAGTAATTATTTGACAGCCAAAATTTTTCATTTATATTAGGTAGCTTAAGTTAAAAATGTATCAGAGAAATCAACATGAAGTCTTCTAATCACAGGTAAAAATCACATGTTCATGACTAAAATTGATGTCAGTAAAGTGGGCTGAAAAAATAATTACTTGTTCATAAATAAATGTTTTTTCTCTGAAGTCATTATTAATCAGCAGCCCACAATGGTAGGTGCAAAATCAACTCAAATCAAAGATATACATTGATAAAATAAATTGAGCAATTTTCATTCCTCTCTCAAGCATTTCCAATATAATGGTTTAATTATTATCACCCTTGGCAAATAAGCAAAATACTGTCTCATTCTATGCATAAAAAGCTCTACTAGTTAAAAAAAAAACCAAAACTTTCAAATATTACAAATTCAACTTAGAAACTTTACAAGATAACCAAAACAGCAAGTTAAGATCAATACAAATCATTTTGCAATGGTTTAAACATTCAATAATAAGAATGGCATAAAGTAAAACTTGTACAATTTTTGCAATTAATCTCCCTCTTTATGATTCATTTTTAACAATTTAGATGAAGCAATTTTTCATACACATTTAATAACAATGTGAAAAAAATAATTTGACATAAGATATCTGAGTAAATTAATCAAGCAGAGGACAATAGCAGAAAAAAACTAAGAAAATGCTTTGTGTGAAAGCAAGGTGAAATTAGATTGAAATTTAATAAAGGAGGTGAGAGCTCAGAAAACAGAAAGTACGGGTTAAAAACTAAAGCACAAGGGAAAGAAGCTTGGATGGTATTATATACTTAAAGAAGTCTGTACACAAACCATGAGATGAGCGTCGACCATCCTCTGTTAAAGACTCATCGAGGTGATTATCACTTCGACTGAGGAAATCCAGACTACCAGACATCTTCTTTTTCAATCCCCTTAGGCTTCCATCATAACTGTCTTCATCTCCAGTGCCGCTATCTCTGTCTTCTGATGGAGTCAGTGACAAGTTGGATCCTGTCTGACCAGGCTGCTGTGTAATGGACTGCTTAATTTCATTGAGTTTGTTGAACACAATAGCAGCTGATTTTAATACACCACGGAACATTTCATTGCGACGCCGCAAGCTGTGCGAACGCCGTAACCTAATGTCTTGAGGGCGTTCTACATTGCCAGCCTCATCCAAGGATAACGTAGAAGAGAGTTTTGATTTTTTCTGAGGCGTCTGCTGACTGAACTTCGATTCAGCAAGGCAGTCAGGTGAACTACTAGTCCGTCCCAAATCGCCAAGTTTACGGTTACCACCGGGTTCATACCTTGTGTTAACAACAATTTCACCATCTACTCCCTCTTCATGCAAAGTGTTGCAAACACTACTAGTCCGTATTGTTTTGATATCAAATAAAGTCCTCTCAGGACTTATTTTTGATAATGCTTCAAGTTTTGTTAACTGTGAAAGCTTTCTGGAAATAGAGTTGGATGGTTTAACTGAACTGGGTGAGGAGTTATTATTCATTTCTGACACCTCGGGATTGTTATCAAAGAGACCAAGAGGATCATTCTCTGTGACTGGAGTACTGAATGAAGAAGACTGGGACAAGCTATTCTTTGTTGACTGAGTACTGCTCGACTGCATCTCCTGACAATCAAATCTCTCCTTTTCTGATGATTCTGATACTTCAGAAGAGAGACACACAAATGCAGCATTAGTCTGGTTATCATCCAAACCAACACCGCTATCTTCAATATTTAACTCTGATGAAGTTATCTGTGTATTCTCAAAACTTTTCTGATCAGTGCTATTCTCACCAACTTTCTCCTTGTTCACAAGGTCAGAGAAACGCATTAAAACATTGGATCCATTCCACACAGAAGGTGGTGTCCAGTTGGAGAACATACTATTAGAACGAGTCTTCAAGTGGTTGTCTCCAGCACTCTTGTGTCTCTTCCGTTTAGCATCCAATTCAAGAGTATCCAACTGATGCAAGTTGTGGTTCTTCAATATTGACTCACTCACCATCAGAACACCAGCAGAACTGCCAACTAAAAGAGAAAAAAATGCTTTTAAATACAGAAAATGTTCTTAAAATAAACATCTTAAATGTGATTGATGAAGGAGGATGAGTAAAATATTAGAATTTATCTGGAAATGAAATGTTTATAGAATTATAATTGTTTTCTTTTAATTAATTTTGACATACCAATATCATTTTTATGTAATTTCAATGCTGAAAACTTTTACTTACAAAGATTGGCTTTTAAAGATTCAAAGCTGCCAACACTGGAAATGTTTCTGGCAGATCTTCTCACGATACTGCCAACCCGAGCACGGAAGTGAGAATTGAGACCTTCTGTTGAAGGAGAATCACAAGGATTTTTGATTGCTGAAAGCATACAATCATTAGGAAAAAATTAGCCATTGGGATAGAGAGTTTCTATAAACTTACTTATCCACACCTAACCTGCACAAAAGCAAGCAAAAATGAAATAAATACAAAATAAAATAAAATTTATACATGAATTTTTTTTAACATGTAAGCTGGCAATTGATTAAGAGTATATTAAAGTAGTTCCCATGAAAATTCATATCAAATTGGATCTATGTCTTTTTGGTAACAGAACAGTTAATTACAAATTAAAGAAATCCATAGACACTACTAGGAGTATAAATGAGATTTTTAAATAGTTGGGTTTTATTGAAGTGTTTTATTCACTTCCTTGAGTGTCTTGTTCTGATGGAAGCATGCATATTCCTTTTCATATAATTCACTTCTGGTGTTTTTGCCTTCAAGCTCTTGGAACACCTTACCCTTGAGTTGAATCTGTGACCTTCCAGTGAATTGGTTGAACTTTATCAACACATTTTTGAAACATCAATTCTTTGTTTTCTTTATTGATTGTAAAGTATGTGCAGATTCCTTTAAATTTCTTATATTATGACTGACTTCATTCCATAGTAAAGAATGTGCATGCTTCTCCATTACACATCAGTCATGTTGATTTTCAGTTTTCTCTGTAGATTACAAGTTTCTCAACTCTTATTTTTAAAAGGTGGATAGTCTTACCCTTGATCTCTACCACAATTGTATGTTACATTATGTTAGCAGGGAGATGGTGCTGCTTGGTTTAAATAAACTAAATCACCAGTCAGAACACTCACACAGACAAAATAAATAAATTACAGATAGTGTAGCGGCCATCCTTTGAATTTCACGATGAACAGTCTGAAAATTTAGGTGAATACTATTTTAAGTAGTAATAATAAGAGTATTCGACAGTCAGAAAGAATGGGTTCAAACGGCAGTGTGTTTGAGTGAAAAAGCATATTTAACCATCAACCTGGACAGTCAAAGTTTTGATCACTCAAAACAAAAGACTCCAGTAGTTTGTATCAGAAGTGAGCCATACAAAATACCTAATTGTCAGCCTATCTCTCTCCCAAAATCAATTGTATTTCGATTAATTATTGACAGACAATAAAAGTACAACTGAAATTCCTTGCATTGGTGTTCGTGAGTTTTAATGCAACAAGAGAAATATCTTGCATCCAAAAAAAGTTGGAAACCTGCTTGTTTTTTGGGGAATCCAAAAGACAATGAAAATTCAATCACCCTTGGAAGAAAAATTAGGTAAAAAAGATAGCCATCTACTGAAAAATCCTCACTCAACAGTTCAAAGTGGCTATCCATCACACACTTCTCTGACTACAAGGCATATAGCCAATTTTCCTTGAAGCTACAGCAATACAGAAATAGTACAGCGCCAATCAAAAATATTAGGGCTGCCTACATTATACCAGTTTATTAACATGTAGTACAGAATAGTACATATAGAATGTTTTTCTTCCAGATTCAAAGCATGGGTCGTCAGGTGAGAACAGTTCCAAGAGCATGAAGGCAGAGAAACTGAATTTGGAAGGTATAAGATGTGCATGCCCCATCAAAACAAAGTCTGACATTCCATTATGATAAATACAATTTTCATGTTCTCCAAGGAAAACTGATTAACAGCTATCATCTTAAAAAAAAAAAAAAAAAAATCATTTATCTAGCAAACATCAAACCTTTTCCTTATGCGACTGCAAAAATTATAAGAGATCCTGAAATTATGAAGTTTTAATATAACAATAGAATTCCACTATGTAATATAGAAACTTGAAGGTTCTCTCATTGTATTTATCACCTTATTTTAACAATAACTTCTTGCAGCATGCTTGATTATGAAATATCATTTTAATCACAATATAGGATAAATCTAAGAAATATAAAACTATCTCATTCAACACAAGTTATAGCAAAATAAAAAAATCAAAGCATACAAAACAAATTCAAATTTATATCTGGCCACTACTAATATTGAATTATTCAATAGTCACTTTAACATTTCATTTAATCAAGGGTTAGCCAAAAAGTTTGTTTAGTTTATTAAGCAAAATAAGAAATTAGCTTTTATTTTTAATATTAAATTTACTAAGCCGTATTTATTTTGTTCTACTGCATCTTTCAAGCATAAATTAATTTTGTCTTTGCAGAAAATTTGATCTTTCTCAACAAAAGACTGCCTTAAGACCTTTTGCAGTCTTCCAGAGATTAAATAGTTTTTCATTAAAAAATATTTGAACTCAAACAAAAACTACTAAAATGCAAACAATCAATACAAATAGCAACATTTAACGTTAGAACCCTAAATAGAATAGGTCAACTACCGGAACTTATCGCATCAGCAGTAGAACATAAGATAGACATAATTTGCATACAAGAACACAGATACACGCACACCGAAGATATCAAATATCACCAAACAGGCAATAGATGGACGCTGGCCACTGTATCAGCTTGGAAAAACTCTGTCAATGCCACGGTAGGAGGGGTAGGAATGTTTATAGGACCTAGAGCGATAAAAACACTTAATAGCATTGAGAGAATACAACCTAGGATGATGACAGTCACGTTTAATGGCAACCCCAGAGCAACAATCATCTCATGCTACAGCCCTACCAATATTAGCGAAGAAACCAAACTAGCCACCTTCTATGATGAGCTATCCTCTCTAGTGCGTAGTATTCTGAAACACAACCTGCTAATCATTGGAGGAGATATGAATGCCCAAATCGGGAAAAACAGACATAACAAATACAGCCTACACAACACATCAAATAGAAATGGACAACATCTAACAGATTTCATGATAGAAAATAGATTGACTTGCCTCAATACAAACTATCAAAAAAGAGAGGGAAAATTATGGACCTACACATACGCGAACAACAGTAAAGCGCAGATAGACTATGTCTTTATAAATAAGAAATGGAAAAATAGCGTGATGAATTGCGAGGCATACTTCTCTTTCGGGGGTGTGTCATCCGATCACTGAATAGTCACGGCAAAAATACAACTAAGCCTACGAAAAAACGCCATACGAACAGCGACCACTAAACACTATGACTGGGCCCTCCTTAACAACAGAGATATTAGAGATAAATATGTATTAGAAGTAAGAAACAGATTCGAGACACTACAAGAGAAGGAAGAAAAAAATACCCCAAACGACGAATATGAGAATTTCGTTTGTGAAAACTGCCTCCAAAAGCTACCGGAAGAACCCAACAATTGCAAATGCCCAGATACTAAAAAAGGCACAATATCAATTAGCAGGCATATATCTAAAAGAACAAACGGAATTCATACAAAATAAGATAGATAAGATTAGAGACTCGGTGGAGGATAGGCAATCTAGGATAGCCTGGCAAACAATAAACGAAGTGAGTGGAAGGAAAAGCACAGCCAAAGCAAAACTGAAAGTGGCAAACCAACAAGAAAAAATAAAACTGTGGAAACAGCATTTTGAAAACCTACTAGCTAACCCTCCGAACGTTACGCAGGACGTTGACTAAATGGTTGGAAAAGAAGCTAGACGGCAATTATACAAGAATGTTAAGAGCAATATTGAACAAGTCCTGGCAGCAACACCCCACAAAGCACCAACTATACGGTCACCTACCACCTATCACGAAAACTATACAAGCTAGACGAACCAGACATGCCGGACACTGCTGGAGAAGCAAGGACGAGATCGTAAGTGATGTACTCCTGTGGACCCCCGCATATGGCCAACCAAAAGCAGGACGGTCAGCTCGAACATACATACAGCAGCTATGTGATGATACGGGATGTAACCCTGAAGACCTGCCAGAGGTGATGAATGATAGGGAGACTTGGAGAGAGAGGGTCAGGGATAACCATGCTAGCCGCACAACATGATGATGATGACAGATAAATGAAAACTTCTTAGCTAAGCAGTAACAATTTTTGCCTAGTCACCAAAAAAGAAACCTTTCTCTTAACTAATTCTGGATATTTTTCATTGATTGTTGCCTTCAATTAATCTAATTAGGAGCAATACCAGTTCAAATCAATGCTTTGGCTCTCTGGAAGGAACTTATAATAGAGGGATCTCTTTCAAATCCTAGAATAAACATTATTAAAATTTGGATGAAGGCCAGACTGGTCTAATCGTGGTTTATTCCTTTTGTCTCATGATTTCTTCCTTTCCATATTGTAAAATATCTACTATCAAACCCAACCAGTCTATCCAAATATGGAGCATTACTCAGTTTGTCTACATTTTATGACATAACTTTTGTGGATTATTTAATACCAAATCTTGTTTATAGATACATATTATATATATCATTTATAAGCAAATAGTTTATAAGTAACATTTTAAATGAGCCAGAGCTCATGTTTGCACACAGTTAAATGGTTTTAAGTATTACAATTTAACCCATAATTCTATTTGACGTGAATAACAATTCCTAGTAAAAGATTTCAAATATTGCTATCTAACACTAATAATTCTATTCAACATTATTCATTCCTTTGCATACATTTAAGTGGTTTTAAGCTCCACAATGTAATACTAATAATTCTAGCTAATATTAATCATTTGTTTGTACACAGTTTCCAGTATAACAATGATTAAATAGTTTTATTTGATTTACAGATGGGACTCTAACAATGTACTACCACTCCAAGTCAATGGCAATGAAGAAATACCTCACATTCCCCAAAGCTCCAAGACTGGAGCCTCACAATCAAATAGTTTATCTAGGACACTTGTTGGGAAGAGAGGGTCTTATCTCTATTTATTTATCAAATGTTTTATCATTTAAAATAGAGCAAGCCTGAAAAGCAAGAGTGGGGGGAATCTTACCCCTCTGCAGAGATGTAATCAGCATATGCTACAGCCCCAACCAAGTGGGCTGCATCACTCAGTGAGGAATCTCCAGCATAATACATTGAAAGCTACTATTAATATTATCCACTCCATGAAAGGTACCAATTTTACTTAGAGTGTGTAGCATTTTTACTTTTCTTAAAATAAAAAAAAGCATAACAAACTGAAAATATTGCTTATTTTCTTCCATGTTAAGATCAATATACATACACTAATTTTAACAAAATACTCATACTAATTTGAAAGCTATCACAAAATAATCAAAAGCAAACTTTATGAATGATTAATCTTAATGCTATCAAAGAAAGAAAAAGAAAAAAAAAAAAACTTTTTGGCTAACCAACAGAATTTTAAGTGTTCTACTGATGCATCCAAATTTATTTTTCAAAACCTGAAAAATAAAAGTAATGAATTTCTAATAAACAAGAGGCATTCAAAAATTTATTCTTAACTGAATATTTCATTATTTTTTTTTAAACTAAAAGATAATTCTAATAATTAAAAATACAATTCATAAACTATGAAATAATACCAACTTTTTAAAATTCTGTTTTAAGCATCAACTGCAAAATTAGTTTAGAAGCCAATAAGAGTCAATTGTAATACCTGACAATTCATCAGCAGTACTTTTGCTCTTGGTCTTCCATCGGACATTAGATCGAGAAGACTTGGCTTCTTTCTTTGTTTTAATATTGTCAGTTTGATTCTGTTCAGCTGAAGCAAGAGCTCCACACAGTGTCTTTGCATCCTCCTGAGTCATGGAGCTGTAACCTCTATCTGAAGCTCCACCTGAAACCATTAACATACCATCTCAAAGAAATGATATGAAATTACATGTGAATAGACATACTATAGCTTATAAAGTTGCCAGCAAAAAGAATAAACAAAGACTCAAGCAATCACATATGCAGACTAAAGTTTATATAAATATACACTGAAAATCTTACAATGACAAAAATACATTAAGTTCTAAAGTACAAATTAATTAAACATTAATTGATATAAAATGAAAAGGATATTATCTTAAAAATATTTTAAAAGAATCTTCATAATTTCTTTGAATAATTTTAGGTTTCATAAAAATAAAACTTACAGAAAAAAATAAGATAAAATTTAATGAATTAGATTATGTCTTTCAAAATTAGGAGCTGTTTCCAAATCAATTTCCACTTACCTGTACTCATTCTTTCTTCATTAGCCCCTTTGTTTCCATTAGAACCTGTCACAACCATATCTATAGCAAGTTCAGTCTTTGGTGTGGTAGTATTTAACCCTGTGTTGCTGCTGCCACTTCCTGTATCAATAATACTAGCAGTCACATCTTCCATGCAACTGTCAATGCTTGTGTGACTGACTTGATCAAAATCACTTTCAGAATTGGAACAGTAGGAAGTACTGCGTTGATGAGCAACACGCCGACGTAACTGGGCCACAGCAGTAATTACATTACGAAGTTTGTTCCATAACAACAAACCTTTACTAGTAGCACTTGGCCATTTACTCTCCAAAACAGCCTGGCAAAATAAATAAATAAATAAATCTGCAAATTCAAATTTATAGACAACATTTAAATATAACAATAGGATGAATTTTGATGGAGAAAAGTTTATTCTCATAATGTGCCAAAAATTATTAAACTATTTTCTACAGAGAAAACAAATTCATTATTACTATCATTTCAAAACACTAAAAACTCTAAAATACGTATATAAAGAACACTGTAGTCTTATGAAGAAATAGCACATACTCTAATAAACTTTGTTATAACTATCTTTAACTGTTGTCAACATATGCAGTGAATTATCATCTTCAGACAGTACAAGTTAGCAAACAATACTAAATTTGTTTTGGGTCTTCAAGACAATTTTCCTATTTTCTATTTGCAATAGATTTTAATTTTGATGTATGATGACTTGTCTATTTCTCAAAGATTGTGTTCGAAACAACAATAAAAACTTTGGCAGTACCCTGACTGAAATTTCATAAATATTTCATGTATACAAGACGATCAACACCACTAAAGAGATTTTTTGAATTTTTTTTTTCCACTTGTTACAAAGTCTCATTAATGTTTGATTAGTTTGAGTTTTATTTAACAACATATCAACCTCTGTGGGTCATTTAATGCTAAAAAAGTTAGACTGGTTTTGTCTTCTATGCAAGTTTTAGGTTATGGGTTTTTATGATAATGTTGGATTATGTTTAGTAGATTTTAGAGAAAAGTTTTTTTGTTTTTTTTTAAAGAGAACTTTGGTGTTTCTAAAAAAAAAAAAAGAAGTCCTTTAGGTTGTTTGTCCGGTAGTATTTTGGGCAAGTTAGTCTAAAACTGTCACAGTTTAAGAGAATGTAAGGGATTGCGAAGGATACTTTTGCGCATGGAGCATAGTGAGGTGTCTTCTCTTTTTAAGTGTGAACGGGTGATGTGAGTGTAGCCACTATGAAGTATAGAAAGTATTACGAGGATCATTAAATAAGTTTCCAGACTTTTTTCGTATGGCCACTTTTATTGATAGTACACACATGAAACTCTAGTCCCCTTCGAAGTAATCTCCTCCGGCTGCAATGCACTTGTTGTACCGTTCCAACAACTTCTGGAAGGACCCATCGAAGTCCTCTTGTGTGAGCGTGTCAATGACCTTCATCACAGCCTCTTTCATCTCAATTGTATCATAACGACAGCCTCTGAGCTGAGGGAATAACAAAAAGTCACAGGGGACAAGGATGGAGTTGTGGACTGGTGCATTGTCCTGGTGGAAATGCCACTGACCCGATTTGAAGAGTGCTGGCCTCTTCCCAAGGAATCTCTTCCTGAACTCCATTAAAACCTCAACATAGTAACCCTAACCCTTTGGCCAATCAACTCTGGTGTTCAGACTTCCTTACCCCTCCCACACCTCTCATCATCCCTCACAAACTCCCTGCCTTCCTTGAATCTCTTATCCCACTCAAAAACTGATGCTCGATTCATGCAAGATGGTCGAAAAGCAGTTTGAAGCACTCCATACGTTTCTGTGGCATTTTTTTCCAAGTTTAAAACAGAATTTTATTGCATATCCTTCTTCTAAAGTGTCAGATTGCATTTTTGAAAATCACTAGCTGTGACAATCAGGCTTTAGTAGGGTGTATTCCAATTGCTGCTGTAGCTGTTCATTTGAACCTGAAATCATAAAAATTGGTCAGTCATCTCATAAGATGTATAGCAATAACATACTGAATGTTCAAGAGTCTTTGACAATTTTAAATGCCTGTACAAAAAAAGTCTGGAAACTTATTGAATGCACCACATAACTCTTCTTTTCTGTTCTGTGGCCATTCACCAATGATGTCTTGTATATGTTATGTATTTGACTGTCCCATGATTTTTGTAATTTGTTATATATAAATTTGTTAATGGTTGGTTTTAGATCAGTGTATAGGATTTTTGTATTGGATATGTCTGCCAGGTTTCTTTTTTTGCAGCTTTGTCTGCCCTTTTATTTCCATGTATACCAATGTGGATTGGTATCCAGGTGAGAATAATGCAATTATTTTTGGAAAGAACGTTCATTTTGTCTAAAAGTCTTATAATGAGAGGGGTGGATGTATATTCGTTCTGTAGAGCTTGGAGGACTGATTTGGAGTCTGGGTGGATGATAAATTTCGAGGATTTGTGGTTAGCTATAACGCTCATGGCTAGGTCAATATCATCTGTGACTTCTACACTATAGATTGATGATTCATTTTAACAGTTTTTGGTTTTGGAAGATAGCAGCACAACCAACTTTCATTCCTTGTTTAGACCCATCTGTAAAGATGTGATGATGGTCTGGGAAGTTATTTTGGATATTAAGTAATTTCTCTGTGCGTTTTGGTTTTGGATAATTTGGTTTGTTCTAATTTTACTATTGGTTGATTTATGGTCAATGGTGCCGTTTGAGTTTGAGTTTTGTTTAACGGCATATCAACCCCTGTGGGTCATTTAATGCCAAAAAGGTTATTTTAAATTTCAGTCATTAAAGTAGCAGTTCTATAGAGATGTTTGGTTATATCTTGCTGAAAAAGTTGTTTTTTTTTTTTTTTTTTAGAAAATTAAAAACGTTTTCAAGGTTTGTATTCTTAAAGATGTCCCTCAAGTTTCTTGCTTGATAGTACTTAGTGCAGATATGCTTAAGGTTGTTACAATTTAGGTTGGTTTGGTTTGGTTTGGTGGGTTTTATGACATATCAACCTTTGTAGGTTATTTAACGCCAAATCCATTTTTATGTAAATAATCTGTTCTATTTAAAACAATTCAGTTTAGCATAAGTACACAATTTAATTGTCAAAAACATTTCCATTTCAAACTATTCAAGCAGTTATATGTAACAATTCAGTTAAGTGTAAATACAGTTTTAATGTTAAAAAACAGTTCTATTCTAAATAATTCAGTTAAGCATAAGTACACAGTTTAAATGTAAGTATGGTTTAATTGTCAAAAACATTTCTATTTCAAACTATTCAGTTTACTCAAACAATTCATTTTAGCATGAGTATGCTGTCAGTTCTATTTAACCCATAGATAGGGCTCTATCAGGTGCTACCACTCCAAGCCAGAGTGGACCTGGGAGCAATGGCAATGAAGGGGTACACCGCATTCCCCAAAGCTCCAGTACTGCTGGAACCTCACCATCAGATTGTTCAGTGTCATATCCAAGACACTTGTGAGGGGGGGGGGGGTCTTACCCCTCTGCAGAGGTGCAGTCAGTGTATTCTACAGCCCCAGCTGACTGGGCAATACAATTTAGGATATGTTTGGTTGTGAGTTGTACTTTGCATGTTGGGCACACTGGGGCATCCTCCCCTTTTAACAGATGTGAATGAGTAATGTGGGTGTGCCCAATACACAATCTGACAAGTATTACTTCTCTTCTGATACTTCTGTGGCCTGTCAGCTTCTTGTATTTCATGGAGTTTGTTTTGGGTCTGATTGTCCCATGATTTCTGCCATTTGTCGGATATAAATTTCTTTATGGTTGGTTTTAGATCTGTATATGGGATTTTTGATTTGCACATATCAATTTGAAGAGCTTTTTTTGCAGCTTTGTCTGCTTTTTTCATTTCCTTGGATGCCAATGTGATTTGGTATCCAGGTGAATATAATGTTATTATTTTTAGAGAGGGTGTTTAGTTTGTTTAGGAGCTTTGTAATCAGGGGGGGGATGACGTGTCTCTGTTCTGTAGTGCTAGCAGGACTGATTTAGAGTCTGTGTATATAATAAATTTGGAAGCTTTGTGATTTGCTGATATTCATAGCTAGATCGATGGCTGTGGTTTCTGCACTGTAAATTGAAGCTTCATTTGGTAGGCATTTTAGGGATTTTTTTTTTTTGAGAAATAGCAGCACAGCCAATTTTTTTTCATTGTTTGGATCCATCTGTATAGATGTGATAGTGGTCTGGGAACTTATTTTGTATTTTTATGAGTTTCTCTTGATAAGTGATGGGGGGGGGGTTGTTTTAGGTAACTTAGTCAGTTCTAAGTTTATAGTTGGTTGCCTTATGGTCCATGGTGCCGTTTTGGAGAGTATGGTATGGTGTACTATTTTAGTGTTGATTTTGATTTCGTTGAGGAGGTCACTTATTCTTAAGCTAAAAGGTCTGATTTTTTGGCGGTTATTTTGATACAGGTTTTTGTATTTTGTTTTGATGGTGTAGTCATAAGCAGGATTTTGTGGACAGGAGATGAGTTTGATGTAGTACTGTAGTGCTAATTTTAGTCTTCTTAAATAGAGAGGGGGTTCATTTGCTTCTATGTATAGAATTTCCTTTGGGGAAGTATCAAAGACTCCTAAAGTGAGACAGAGTCCTTGGTGGTGTATGGTTTCCAGTCGTTGTAAGTAGGATTTTCTGGCTGCTCCGTATATGAAGCAGCCGTAATCAAGTTTTGATCTTATTAGAGATCTATATAGCTTGATAAGTGTCTTTCTATCAGCACCCCAGTCTGTGTGGGCTATGGCTCTCAATAGTTGCATGGCTTGATTGCATTTTATTCTTAGCTTTTTTATATGTGGGATAAAGGATAATTTAGAGTCAAAGATAATGCCAAGGAATTTATGTTAATCTGTTATGGGTATTTCAGTGTTATTTAATGTAAGTTTAGGGTGGTTGTGCATCTTGTGGATTTGACAGAAGTGTACATATTTTGTTTTACTTTTTGAAATTATAAATCCATTTTCTGTGGTCCATTTTTGGATTTTATTTATGCATTGTTGTATTTTCCTTTCTATGGTTGTCATGTTTTTGGAGTTATCGCAGATGAGAAAGTCATCTACATATAATGACCCTTTGATTTCTGGAGGAAGGCAGGATGTTATGCTGTTTATTTTTATCATAAATAGGGATACTGATAAAATACTGCCCTGAGGAACTCCCACGTCTTGTGGCTTCGGATCAGAGTATGTGCTGCCAATCAGTGTCCTGAGAGATCGGTCTTCAAGAAAATTTTGGATGAAGATGGGAAGTCTACCTAGTAACCCAAAGTTTTTAAGGTCTTTCAGAATTCCGTATGGCCATGTTGTGTCATAGGCCTTTTCAAGATCAAAAAAGACTGCCACCAGATGTTCCTTTTTTATGCATGTTTCTCTGATTAGGGTTTCTATATGAACCACTTGGTCCATTGTGCTTCTTTTTGTTCTGAAACCTGCTTGTAGGTTCGAGAGTAGTTTATTTGATTCAAGAAACCATATTAGTCTTTGGTTTATCATTCTTTCTAGAATTTTGCATGCACAACTAGTTAGGGCTATGGGCCTATAGTTGGTGGGATTTGTTGGGTCTTTTTGTTTTTTTGAGGATGGGGATGATTGTAGCTTGCTTCCATAAAGTAGGGATATTGCCTGAGATCCAGATATTGTTATATATGTTTAGGAGATATTTCTGGGAAATGTGTAGTGAATTTCATCTGGACCAGTAGCTGAGTTATTGGATTTGGATAATGAATTCTGGAGTTCATCTCGGGTGAAAAGTTGGTTGTAGCATTTAGTATCGTCAGAGGTGAACTTTATTTTGTTTTTTCTTCTTTGATTCTGATTGAGTTGAATTTGTTGGAATATTTTTTGGTAGATGATGCTTGGGAAAAGTTTTCTGCCATCAGATTAGCTATTTGTTTTTCACTCAAGGCTTTTGTGTTTCCTAGGGAGAGATGATTTATAGGAGTGTGGATAGTTTTATTTGATATTTTCTTTACAAAGTTCCAAATTGTTTTGGGATTAGTATTAGAGTTTATTTTTGCGGTGAAGTTTCTCCAAGAGGACCTTTTTAGCTTCTTTAATTGTGCATCTAGTTTTAGCTCTTTGTTGTCTATATTTGTCTAGATTTTCTGATGAAGGGTTGGTTTTAAATTTCCTGAGGATTCTTTGGCGTTCTCTTATCATAATTTTACACTCCTCCGTAAACCAGGGATTGTTATGTTTTGGGGATGTTGTAGTTTTAGGTATGGTTTTGTTTGCTATATTAATTAGGGAGTTTGTCAAATGTATTATAGGTTCTTCTTGGTTTGTATTTGTTTCTGGGATTAGGGTGTCGAGGCATAGTTTTTTGTAGGCTTGCTAGTTTGCTTTTTTGAAGTTCCATTGTGGAGTTTTTGAGACTGTTTGTGGGTCTGATTTTCCTAGTTTAGTATTTTCTATTATGATTGGAAAGTGGTCACTGCCACAGGAATCTTCATGTACCCTCCAGTTATATTCTATAAAGGTGGCTGGATTGCTGAGTGTTAGATCTATAGCAGAGAATGTACCTGAGGATGAGCTTAGGTAGATCTGAGCTTTCCGATTGTAGAAACATAAGTAGTTGTTGTTAATGATTTTTTTCAAGGGTCTGACCTCTTTTGTTCGTTGTCCTTCCCCACAAAATGTTGTGGCTATTGAAATCTCCCATCAATATATATGGTTTAGGGAGTTGATTTATTAGGTTATTTAGCTCTTCTTCATTTATAGGGTCTTGAGGTAGAATATATATAGAGCAGATGGTGGTGGTTTTGTGTAAAGTTGCTAAAATTGCTATTGCTTGTAGGGGGGTGCTGATGTTGATTTTGCTTTGGGGGATGTTTTTCCTTATTAGGATTGATACACCACCCGAAGCTCTTAGTCCTGTGTCACGTATGTAGTCGTATTGCTCATAATTTTTCATGTTTATTTTATCATTGCTTTTTTTGAATGTTTCTTGGAGACATACAATGGTAGGATTTTGTTCAGTTATTAACAGCTGGAGCTCATTGTAATTTGCCTTGTAGCCATGACAGTTCCATTGGATTATCTTGTGGGTATTTTGGTATTTGGCCATAACTGTTTGTGTAGTGTGTGTGTGTGTGTATTATTTAATTTTCGATTTTAGATGTTGAGTCCATTTTGGTTTCCATACTTTCTATGTTTCTGGATTTACTTTTGGTTTTTGTAGGGGTGTGTTGAGTAGGTTTTTGTTTTTCTTCTTTTTCTCTGGTTCTTGAGGTTGATCGATTTCTGCTTTTGATCGTTAGTGTTTCATTTTTTCAGCTAGAGGTTGAAGGGATGTTTTTTGATTTGTCAGTTGGATTTAGTTGTACATTGGGTATAATAGTTTTAAGGGTTTTGATTAGTTCATGCAGGTCCTTTATTAAATTTGTTAATTCTTCTATTTTTTTTGTTTTCATTTGTGTTTTTGCTTCGTTTTCTATTTGATTTGACGGGGTGCTAGTAACCTGCAAAAAAGTTAATTTGTTAAAGGGATTTTCTGAGTCTTCTTGCTTCAGGAAAGGTAATGTTTTTGGTGATTTTCATTTTGATAATTTCCTTTTCCTTTTCCCAGATTTTGCAGTACTTTGAATCCGCTCTATGATTCCCTTTGAAATTGTTACAGTTTCGGCTGTTTTTGCAGGATTCCTCCATGTGGTTTGGTTCCTGCTCTCCACATTTAACACACTTGTTTCCTTGTGCAGTGCTTCTTCAGGTGTCCATATTTCTGACAGTTATGACATCTTCTGGGATTAGGGATATATGTTTCAACTTTAACCACTGTATAGCCTATTTTTATTTCTAAAGGGGGTTTTGGATTATTGAAGGTTAAAATGTAGGTATTGGTTTCAATTATTTCATTTTATTTTTTTTTAACGTCTATTAAATTTTGCTTTTTAGTTCATTTTTAATTTCCATTATTGAGCATAATGATAGCTCTCTATTTCTTATCACCCCTTTAGAAGTGTTTAACCTCTCATGGGGATGAGCTTTTATGTCTATGTTGTGGATTTTTTTTTTTTGCTTTAATATTATTTCAGCTTGTTGTTTTTTTTCTGTTACCTCTATAAGAATGGTTCCATTTTTCAAGTTTTTTACGGTTTTGGGTGTTATTAAAGCTGAAATACTTTTTTCTATGACGAAGGGAGATGTTTTTGTCAAGGGTGGTTGTTCTTTTGATTTTAGAATGATGAACCTTGGATATAGCTCATCATTATCTGAATCACATTCAATATGGGGTCTTTTTGCTTGGGTTTTTGTTTTTCCGGAAGCCATAAAAGTGTTGGATGAGTTTCATTGAACATGCTCCCCACCCACCTCAGAGCCCCATGTGGGGATGTGCCTAGGGGGAAACCCTTGCAACATCAGGACTACATGTTCAGTATACTCATGCTGGTGATAGACAAATTAATTTTTTGTTCCGGGGTTTTCGTTCCCAAGATAACTACTTCCCCAGAGACAGAAAGGACTACAAGTCTTTCCACAGCATGATTGACCCTACAGCCATCGTCCTCATTTAGATTAAAAAAAAAAATTAAAAAAAAAAAAAAATCTAAGAGAGTACTGTCATGACCAGCCAATTGATCAGATCGGGCCTCTCCGACCGCCCATCTAGCCTAGAAAGGGCCAAAGTGGTGTGTTGCAAGACACTTGAACACTCGATTTTCAGGTCAAGTACTGCTCAATGACCAGGATCCCGTCCTTAAACATCACAGGTCACCACACACAGCCAACAGGTAGCCTCGTTGGGGGGGGGGGATTACCCCTCTGCAGAGGTGCAGTCAGCGCATTCTACAGCCCCAGCTGACAGGGTGATGCTGTTTAGGGGAGGATGGTATTATGTATTATTCTGCAATTGATTTCGATTTCATTGAGGTGGTTTTGGATTCTTAGATTAAAAGGTTTTATGGACTTTGCTTTATTTTCAAACAGGTTTTTGTATCTTATTTCCATGTTATAGGCAGAGTTTGGGGAGACACAAGATGAGTTTGGTATAGTATTGGAGAGCAACTTTAAATCTTCTCAAGGAGAGGAGGTGTGCTCATTAGCTTCAATGTGTAAGTTTTCCATTGGAAAGGTAGAGAAGGCTCCTAGGGCAATACAGAGTTTATGATAGTAGATGATTTCAAATTCTCAGAGGTAGGATTTTCTGGCTGCTCTATATGGGAAATAGCAATAATGAAACTGATCGTATTAGGCATCTGTATAATTTGATTAGGCTCTTTTTGTCAGCACCTCAGTCTGTGTGGACAATGGTTCTCAGGAATTGGATGGTCTGGTTGGAAATGATCCCCTGTCATTTAATATAGGGAAAGAAAAGATAGTTTTGAGTCGAGAGTAACACCTAGAAAGTTGTGTTGATGGATTATGGGTACCTCAGTATCATTAAGTATTATGGTAGAGTGGTTATGCATTTTGTGGATTTGGCAGAAGTACATGCATTTAGCTGTTATTTGAGATTTTGAATACATTTTCGATGGTCCAAAATGGATCCATTATTGTATTTTTCTTTCAATCGTAGCCATATTTTTTGGGCTGTAACAAATGAGGAATTCATCGACAAATAGTGATCTGTTGATTTCTGAAGAGAGACAGGTGGCTATTTTTATTATGAAGAGGATTGCAATTAGGTGTATCTCTGGGTAGCACCCTATTTCTTGTGGTCTTGGATCGAAGAATGCATTATTTACTCTTGGAAAGTTCAGTCTTCTAGGAAGTATTTTATAAAATAAGGAATTTTGCCTCGTAGTCTAAGACCTTTGAGTATGCCATGTGGCCATGATGTATCATAGGCTTTTTTAAAAAAAAAAAAAAAGACTGCAACCAAAAGTTCCTTTTTAATGAATATTTCTCAGATTAGGGGTTCTATGCAGACTATTTGGTTTATGGTATTCTTTTGGCTCTGAAGCCTGTTAGTAGGTTTAAGAAGAGGTTGTTTGATTCAAGGAACCATGTCAATCTTAGATTGATCATCCTTTCGAGAGTTTTGCTAGAACAGCTAGTCAAAACTATAGGTTTATAACTGGTAGAGTTTGTGGAATGTTTTTTGTTTTTTGAAGATAGGGATGGTTGTAGCTTGTTTTCATAAGCTTGGGATGTTGCCAGATTCAGATATTGTTATATATTAGGAGATATTTCAAGAATATTGTTGAGAGTTCTTTGAGAAGGGTGTAGTGGATTTCATCTGGACCAGTTGCTGAGTTGTTGAATTTGGATATTGTTTATAGCTTCCAGTATTGTCAAAGGTGAATTTTATTATGTTCTTTCATTCCTTGATTCTGCTTGAGTTGAATTGATTAGAGTGTTTTTTTTGTGGATAATGCTTGAGCAAAATTTTCTATCAGGTTGGCTATATTTTTCACTTATCTTTGGATTGGTATTGGAGTTCATTTTTTACGTGAAAGTTCTCCAAAAGGATATTTTGGCTTCTTTGAGGGTACATTGAGTTTTGGCTCTTTGTTGTTTATGGTTTGGTTTGGTTTTCTGATGAGGAGTTTGTTTTGAATTTCCTGAGGGTTGCTTGACATTCTCTTGTGTTTTTGTACTTCTTTGTGAATCATAGTTTCTTTTGTTTTAGTGATATTGGGGTTTTAGGGATAGTGTTGTTGACAAAATGTATTATGGGTTCTTCTTGGTTCATATTTGTTTTTTCGATTAGTATGGTAAGGCATAGATTTTTGTAGGATTGCCAGTTTGCTTTTTTTAAAATTCCATCATGGGTTTTTTTTTATTGTTTGTGGTTCTGAATTTTTCATTATTATTGGGTCGGGGTTACAGCACCAGAGGTCTTTGTATACTCTACAGTTATAGTTCATGAAGACTGATGGTTCACTGTGAGTTAGGTCTATGGCAGAGAATGTACCTGAGGATAGGTCAGGATGAGTCTGAGATTTCTTATTATAAAGGCATAAACTGTTGTTATTGATGATTTTTCAATGGTCTGGCCTCTTTTGTTCATTGTTTTACTTCCCCATATTATGTTGTGGTTATTAAAGTTCCCTATCAAGATAAATGGTTTAGGGAGTAGTTTTATGAAGTTGTTTGGCTCTTTTTCATTTATGGGGTCATGAGATGGGGATACATCATTAGCAAATGAAGATAGTTTTGTATGAGGTTGCTGACTGCAATAGCTTGCAAGCCGGTATTGATTTTACTTTGGGGGACATTTTTCCTAATTCAGATTGATACTCCAGTTGAAGCACTTAGTCCAGTATCTAATCATATTTTTTCATATTTGATTTGTCATTGCATTTTTAAAAGTTTTTGGGAAGCATACGATGGTAGGGTTTAGTTCAGCTATTAATAGAAGTAGTTCATTGTAATTTGCTTCATAGCCATGGCAGTCCCATCAGATTATTTTATGAGTTATGCTTTTAGTTTTTGTTGTGTGATTGAAGGTATAGTTTTTGTTTTAGTGTTTTGTTATTTTATTTGGTTAGATTCATTGATTTCTATGGTTTCTAAGCTTTTTAATCTGATTTTGTTGGGGACTTTTTGGATATTTAGGATTTGTTTTAAAGGGCATTCCTGAGTTTCTATTTCCATCAGCAAGATTCTCAATCTATATTTGCTATATTCCCTCTTCCAAGATCTTTTTTGGGGAGGTTAGCAGTGGGCTTTCCTTGTTATCTGATTTTTTTTTTTTTAGGCAGGGGTATTAAGTTTGGTGGTGATAGTATGGATGCTTGAAGTTTGTTGTTATTTGAGTTACATTTTGTGGGAGTGGGGTGGCTCTTCAGTGTTGTTAATCTTGGGTTGTAGGGGTTCTTTTTGGATCTAATTCAAAAGTGGGCTAGGTTGTCAGATTGGTCAAGCTTTCTCTTAGCAATTCTGTAAGTGTTTTAACTTCATTTATTAGGGTTATCATCTTATAATTGGCCATTCTTTGGTTTTGGGTTGTGTTGTTGAGTTTGGTTATGTTTGTATAAGTTGTTACAATGGAATTTCCAACTAATTTTCTTGCCTCCAGGAATGAGATTTTCTTTGTATGTTTTATTTTTGATATTCTTTTTTTTCATGCTTCATACTCTTTTGAATCATTTGCATGGTTTTATTTACAGTTTGTGCTGTTCTGTGATTGTTCTATTTGGCTTTCTTCACATCTTTTACACACCAAAGGTCTGGTGAATTTATCTCTGCAGTGCCAAATCTTTGGTAGTTGTGACATCTGAGTGGGTTTGGCTTTTTTTTACTCGAGTCATAGTATATCCTATTTTTATTTTGGTAGAGATTTTGGGGGTGTTGAAGCTAAGAATATATGTATTTGTTTGGATTATTTTGTAATTTTTCTTAGTGGATTCTTTGGCATCAATAACACCTTGTTTGCAAAGGCTGATTTTTATCTCAGTTAGGGTGCTAAGGGAGAGATCTGGACATCACACTAAGCCCTTTGATGAGTTCAGGGAGTTGTAGCAGTAGGTTTTAATTCTAAGATTATAAAAGGATTTCTGTTCCAGTAGAAGGTCTAAATAAGTTTTCTTTGTGACTTCCACCAATAGAGTTGTTTGTTAGTTTCTTAATGGATTTAGGTTTGATCATGGATCTGAGTCTCTTTTCAATAATGAAAAGAGACAACTTGGTGATAGGAGTATATTGTGTTAACTTCAGTACTATGAATTTAAGAAAGGTCTGATCTGAGTCATTATCTGAGACAGTTTCTGGAAGTTAATGCTTTAGAATTTGTAATTTTCCACTTAGGTTTGTGGGGATTTTTAATGAGTTCATAGACTGTGCTCTCCACCCACCATGGAGCTCAATAAAGGGAAATGTCAAGGGGAAAACCCATTCACCTTGGCAAATCTAGGCTACACAGTATACCCGACAGGTTTTTATTCCCAAGATGACTACTCACCTCAAAATGGAAGGGAAAACTTTTGTTTTTCTTGAGTATAATTGACCGTATAGCCACCATTTTCAGATTCAGAATTTTACAAGACTACAAAAGAGGGCTTGACATGACCAGCCTATCTGACTGCCCATCTAGCCCAGTAAAGGTCAAAATGGAGTGTGGCAAGTCATGTAGCCACTTAGGTAACTGGGTCACAGACTGCTCAGCCAATAGGATTCTATCCTAAAGCATCACAGGTTGTAACCCACAGCCAACAGGTGTCCTCATTGGAAGAGGTTCTTACTCCTCTTAATCTTTAAAAATTTTTTAATATAAAAAGATTTATCAATTTGGAAATAGTTATCTTAAAAATATAAATAAATACAAAAATAACAACCAATCAAACTTTTTTCAACATTAAATAATTTAAATTAGCCTTAAGAGGATTTTTAATACCTTGTTATAATATCCATAAGTGATAGCATTTGGCTGGACACCAGCTCTCTTCATTTCAAACAATACTTTCACTGCTAAAGTTGGTTCATTATACTGACCACACAATTGCAGTACCACTCTGTAACATACCTGTAAGAGAATATTTATACTGTATCAGACTGATGTAGTAAAATATCAATTAGGATGTAATAAATTTTGATAATTATATCAATCTGGTAAGTTTCAAATTAGCTGAATATTGTAAGACGTTTGTCACTGTAAGTTTAGTGAAACTCATCTTATTCCTAATATTAAATGGAAATGTTACTGGTTGAATTTAAATAGTAAGTAAATTTAACTTTCAAACAAAATAAATATCAAGTGAAATTTTACTGAAAAGCAATTAAAATTTCAAATGTTTAGATTCTAAAATAAAATTTAACAAGCAAGTATAACAATCACATCACAGTTTAATATCTCATAAAAACATGTACATAAAAATCACAGCGGAAACTAAAATATCTTCATTTACAAATAGAAATTATGTAAAAATGTATCATACAAATCTAATCTAGTAAGTATACGAATTCAAATTTTAACTGCCCAAAATTCTTGTCATTTGATTCTTTCAAACTAAACTTACATTTAGTATAAGACAGGAGAGAATTATAGATATTCAGAATTTTCCAGAAGAAAGTTTTGATAATAAATACTATCAATAGAGAAAAGTTTTGATAAATCCCAGCAATGCATTATAATTATACTCCTTTTTTCTTTTTTGAAATACTTTTGTGTGAAAGATTTCCTCATTATGGAATTTATCAAAATCATGGATTAGCCAAGTGGGTAGAGTGTTTACCAATGGCTTGAGAGACCAGGGTTCAGTCCCCAGTCAAGTCATACCAAAGACTCAAAAAAATGGTACTTGATACCACCTTGCTTAATACTCAGCACTATAAGGTACATATGATGGGTAAAGTGGAGCAATCCAAGGAAAGGAGTAGTGCCCTCCCCTATGCCTCTATGTAGTAGTTATTGAAAAGAGAGCCTTTATCAAAACATATTCTATTGAAAATAAGATTAGAGGTTCAGAATTCATTACCAAGTGTTTTAGGTTTTTCTGTTTTGTCTTATATCTTATCATTTAAAGTAAGAGATTTTTTAAATGCACGAAGGAAAAATAAACATTTTTACAAGAATAAGCAAAATATCAGACTTATTTAATCTAACCAGAAAACAATTTGAGGATTTCTAAGACTTGAGACAATAATTAAAATGTTTATTTTTCTTGCAATATCATCAAATATAACATCTCCACACACACACTAGATTTTTTTTTTTTTTTTAAACCTGAAGATACATCAAAATGGTCATGAATCTTCAAAGTCGATTTTAGCAATATATTGTTCAATAATACTCTCCAAGCATTAGAAATTAGACACAAATATATACACTAAAGTTTTCAAACATAATGAATTAATTCAACTACTATTTAAAAATGTAACACAAAAATATCTTTAAAAAATGTTAGTTAAATTTCATAAAGATTTGATTTAAAATAAAAAAAACATTAAACGAAAATTTTATATTGGAATCATTCTCTAAGAATAGTTTTCAATTTACTTTTAAAGATGATTTGAACAAAATGTTAATTTTGTTTGAATCATTTTTAAAAGTATAAATGAAAACTTAAAGAATGTTTCCAATATAAATTCTAATTTTTGATACTGGCATTTATCAAAAAATAAATGTGTAAATTTGTTCATACATACTTCATCAGGACGGATATCTTTCACCACATTCATTTTGCGTAAAACATCATAAGCCAAACGAAGAGCTCTAGCCTTTGATTGGCTAAGCTTTACAAATGCAGGCAGATGAATGAACCAAAGGCAGTAACAATGGCCGAGAAGACATTTGGCCCAAAGCATAGGTGTACCAACTTGCTGTTGAGCAATCTGCAAATTGTTTAGAATTCCTGATCAACAAAGTGAATATCAGTTTATATTATAGCAAAACATTTCTTTTTTAAATATTAGTAACTCTTAATTTTCATAACTTTCTTTCCACTCAATTTTTTTATTTATTTATATTAATAATCTTTAATAAATTGAAGTCAAATTATGCATTAATGACAAAATATAAAAAGAATTTCAGGTAAGACAGCAGCAATTTCCATTTCAAATTTAACTTAACAGGCTTAGCTTTTTCTTTAATTTTCAATAATTATCAGAAACATAATAGAGGTATTGTATTAGATTGTTCAATATGAAATTGATATGCAATTTAAAGAAATACTGGCAAAAAAAATCATAGGAAAAATTATCTATTCAACAACAGGTCTTTTTCTAATCTGAGGACTACACTCAGTAGTACCCAACAACATGCTGCATTAACTTTTTAAGTACAGAGAGTATTATGTTCAACAGTCCCTGCACAAGTTCATCCATGAGGTCTCAACTGCTACTAGTCCAAAGAAAAAGACTCTCAATTATGGAAGTGTTGTATCGTAGTAAGGAAGAGAAACACAGTGAAATAGAGATAACTATTCATTAACTGATGTGGTACAGTCCAACAAATATTATAAGTCTTGCACTGTTGGTGTTACATCCGAAGGCGGTCTTACTACAGACAGAGATCTTTCAGTACTCACTGTGCTTAAGAGAAACACGTCTTTTATTCCTCCGAGATACCGGAAGTCACATGGTATGTGCCACTATACAACAGGAAGGACAAGAATACCATACTCATTTACAAACTTAAGGGTAACAAGGTGACCTGTGGCAACTATTGCAACAGCATCCTTCTTTCAGTAACAAGAAGGACTCTGGCCCAAATCCTCCTCCTATACTTGCTGGATTCCCTTGTCAACACCATTCTCCCTTAGAAACCAAGGAGTACTTCAGATATCATGTGACTGCTTCAGTAGAAATACAGGGAGCAACATGAAGATCTATACTTGGCATTTATAAATTTATATAAAGTTTTTGACATAGTCAACAAGGATATCCTGTGGGACCAGCTAAGATCCAGATATGTCAACTGCTTCACCTACCTTGGCAGTATTCTTACCTTCTACCGATCACTATACAATGAAATCTAGAATCACATTCATCAAGCTATTTCAGGTTTTGTCAGACTCAGTAATTGCATCTTTCTAAACAAAGACTTAATAATCAACACTAAGATTTACAGACCCACCTGCATCTCAACTTTTCTTTATGGATATGAGGCCTGAATACTCTATAGAGCCCATATAAGAAGCTTTGAACAGTTCCACAAACATACCTTGGGCATCGTATAGAGAGTTTATGCCCCACACATTGAGATATTATGAAAGATTGGCTCCACAAAGTGCTCATTATTTAACATCAGTTACACTAATTTGATCCTCAATCAGATTTTATACAGTCAGAGAGCGAGATAAAAAAAAGTTGTTCAAGGACCATT